>JANHMN010000006.1:50310020-50353852 GCA_030674055.1 Rhabdomys pumilio
AGAGAGAGAGAGAGAGAGAGAGAGAGAGAGAGAGAGAGAGAGAGAGAGAGAGACTTTTGGCTTTGGAAAACCCAAAGCACCCCCACCCACCTGGTGACTCTCTTCTTTCAATTAAGGCCATATCTACTCATTAAGGCCACATCCCCTAATTCTGCCACTCCCTGATAACTAAGTATTTGAATGTATGAGCCTATGTGATCATACTTCTTCACAAAAGGCCTTGCTCAAAGTCCACAGGTTCTCAAAAGGTTCACTCACTCAAGGCAAACCAAGGAACAGTGTGAGTCAAAAATTCCTGGTTATAATAGTGAATGTTTATGTCATAGGGACAAATAAGCAGTGCTTTGAAAATAGTTTAATGATATCATTTAGTGTGTGTGTGTGTGTGTGTGTGTGTGTGTGTGTGTGTTCAGGAGCTCACACACATGTATGTGTATCTATATGGAGGCCAGCGGGTGCTAGTTCTTAGGAACTACTCATAATTTTTATTTTTAAATTGAGAAGAGTCCCTCCTTTGCCTGGAGCTCACCTTTTTAGGTAGTCATGCTGGACTTGCTGGCTGATCCACATCTTGGGGACCTGCCTGCCTCTGTTTCTCCAGCACCAGCCTTACCACTGTATGCCACCATTTTAAATTTGGTAATGTGGGTTTGAGTGCTCAAGCTCAGATCCTCATGCTTGCACAACAAGACTTTACTGTTTACAAGCAAGCCATCTCCAAGCCCCTGATCTCATTTTGTTTTGCATAATTACCTTGAAGATCAAGCAGATGCTATAATTACTTTTGAACCCAGAGAGGGCAAATGTCTTAGCTAAGATCACACTCATAGCAGACTGTGGACTTGGTGTCCAAATCCAAGTCAAAGTTTTAAACAATACCAGTGTCTGGAAGATAGACATCCTAATACAAGAATATAACTCCTTGGGGATACTCAGGCCTAAGGTGCTCTGTACAGACAAAACCATTCTCTGGAGTGGAGAAAGTGAAAGTGCTCTATCTACCATTTTGTCTATATAAATCCTCCTTTCCACTAATGTGTCTTCCTCCCTAGGCAGTGGACAAAATCCATGGGAGAGGCACCTCCTAAAGATGTACAGTGCCCAACCTGCATGTTCAACACGGAGGCCCTGAATGTGGTCCTTCAAAGTCCATCTCAAATTTTACATCTGAGTAGTAATGGTCCACACAGCACCAGCTTGGCCAGGGATGCTTTATTTACAAGCCAAATGAGCTCAGACAAATCTCCTAACATTTCTGGCCTTTGTTTTGTCTCTGGAAAACCTGGTCCCTAAGATTGGGACCAGGTTATTCCTAAGGTGCTGGCGACACTAAAACTCCATAGCATACTGTTTGTACATATGTACACCTTTTTAGTGAATAATGTGTTACTTTGAATCTTGTTTTCACATATCTTTATTTTTATCTATTGTTTTTCTCTAAAAATTATGAGTTTCTTCCAGACAAGAACTCTAGATACTCAATTAACATTTACTGATTTTGTTTTAATGTATAGAGTCATGCCATTCACGGACAGCCTTGTATATTAGTCTTTTTGAGATTGCTATAACAAAACACCCAAAGCAAGGGTACTTATGAAGAAAATAAGGTTTGTTCAGCTTACTCTTTTAGAGACTGGAAGTCCAAACAGCATGGTCTGGCTCTCACAATTGTTCCCTAAGTCCCATGGCACCCATCTTGGCAGATGACATCCCAGTGGGAACGTGAGAGTGATCACACATAAAAATGGGGAGTCAGAGTGTGTAGTAGAGCCAATCTTGGTCTTTTTTATAGCAGTCTCTTCCATAAGCACTAACTGCATCCCAGGCGAATTATACTTATCTCTTCAGAGGAAATCCCCAATGACCTGAAGGCCTCTCCCTAGGCTCTGCCTCTCGAAAATCCCTACCACTTCTTAACATCACCACATGGGTGACCAAGCTTACAAACCATGAACTCTTGGGGACCACTCTACTTTGTATGTGGCAAGTTTTCTGTGAGTCTCAAAATATAGCATCATGACAGCACATACACAAAACAAAACCTATAGCATTCTGACAAGAGGAAGAAGAGCAACTGATTTTTAAGATGTGCTTTGTGCAAAATCATAAACACAGACCTACAGAGCAACAGCTTCTCTGCTAAGATACTCTTGAATTTAATAATATATAAAAGTGAATTACACCAATAAAACTAGCAGGTACATAAAAAAAAATCACATTTTTTCCCATTTTTCAACTTACTACAAAAAACCCTAGAGCAAGCATGATGGACTGGGCCATTTAGTTTATATTTCAGACAAAATATGAAATTTTAAAATGTTAAGGGTGGAGGACTGAGGCGATGTCTCAGTGGGTAGGAGCGCTGGCTGGGCAAGCATGAGGACCTGAGTTCAAATCCCTGGAACCCATGTAGTAAGCTGTGCGTGACTGAGCATGCCTATAACCCCAGCACTGCTGAGCATGGAAGCAGGGGGAGAGCTTGGATTTACTGGATGCCAGGCTAGCTCTGGGTTCAGTGACAGATGCTGCCTCAAAGGGAAAAGCCAAGCATGAAAGGACAGAACAACTGGCATCCTCTCCTCTGGCTTCCTCACAAGAGTACACGCACAGAAACACACATGTGGACTCTCTCACCTACACACACATGTACTCAAAACACACACATGTGTACTCATAATATACACATACTTATAATACACATGTGTACTCATAACACACAGTCATAACACCCACATAAATGCTCCTCTCTCCTTCCCGCTCCCCCCCACACACACACCCCAAAGTTACTCTGTTAAAATATCATAACACAACAACAGGCAGTTAAACAGAAAGATAGATTTCATCAACTCCAGGAGCCACTGTCTGAACATTAATGGAAAAGTCAGAAAATAAATGTTTTCCCGGGAGTTCAAAAGTTATTTTAAATTCCATGTGTACACTTTAGTGAAAAATAAGCCAGGCTTTCAATAATTAAAACCATCAATATGTACTGTTCAGGGCTGAAAGGACCCAGAATTTCTACGCAGTCTGCTACTTAAATTGCAGGGCATTGTTAAGTTAATTTAACACCAGAATATAATCATTAGGACCACAGACTGCTGAATCTTTGCAAAAGCATTAAGGAATGACTTTCACTCTCTCTTTTTAACTGTAATGTTTTAGCTTCAGAACCTAGAAGTAAGAAAGTGATTTTATAGTTTAGGATCTTCTCTCTCTGAGGGAAAAAGTATGAAGCTAGTGAGGGATGAAAAGCACATACAATACAACTGAGCACAATCACAGAATTCCCCACAGGATATGATGGCAGGGTGCAGAGTTCTCTCCCACTCATGTGGGGAGCTTTTCTTAGGGTTTCTATTTGTAGATCTTGAATGAAGCTTAAAAGAATATTGCAAACATGTGAGTAGAGGTGGGAATTAACTGTGCAGTCAGGTGACTATGCAAGTTTTACCCAAGAACAATGGGAGCCTGCTGTAAAATGCATCATTTCACCCTTGTTTATTCACTGGTAGGAGCCTCAGTCCCCAGTGGGAAGAACCTTGCTGTCCTGTGAAGAGAACTCTCCTGTGCATCTTGGCTGGTATGATGGTTTGAATAGATATGGCCCCATAGACTCATGTATTTGGATGCTTGGTCATAGAGAGTGGCTCTATTAAGAGATGTGGCCTTGTTGGATGAAATGTGTGACTGTGGAGGTGGGCTTGAAGGTCTAATGTGATCAAGCTCCACCCAGTGTGGCACAGTTTTCCCCACTACCTTCTGATCAAGCTGTTAGAACTGTCAGCTACTCTCCAGCACCATGTCTGCCTGCACACCTTCATGATCCCCTCTGTGACGATAATGGACTGAACCTCTGAAACTGTTAGCCAGTCCTGGTTAAATGTTTTCCTTTAGAAGAGTTACAGTGGTCATGGTGTCTCTTCAAGTCAATAAGACTGTAAGACACATGGATATAATGCTTTGATTTGTTTGCCTCTAGAAAATTCTGTAATCTCAAATTTTAACTCTATTAGAAAGTCTACACCAGGTGAGACTGGTGCCTACCCAGGTGTCCATCAGCAGGTAGATCCACCTGTATGGGACCACCCAGAAAATGGTGTAAGATTTGAGGACAGGAGACACATGTGCATACCTAGGTCCCTGGTTGGAAAGCATGAAAGTGGAGCTGACAAATCAAATGTGCTGTCCTTTGGATGAGAGGTGACTTACCTCTTCTGGACCAAATCAAGACTCTGGGGAGAACTAGAGACAGGGCTTGTACTAAACAGGTATGGGATGACTTCTCCATATATCAGGGTGCAGAGGTTGTGGGAGCAGAGCCAAACCTGAGGCTTTAGTGGAAACAGAAGCCTAGTTTCACTGCCTCAAAGACTGTGGAGACAGAAGACTGGGGGTCAGGTGAGATACCTCATGGGAGATCTTGGCTGGGACAGATACAAAAGCCAGACACTCTTCTTACAGCCTCTCAGAGTTAATCCTCCATGGTGTGATCTGGGGAAGGTACTGTTCTTTTTCTCTTGGGTCTTATTAGTACACTTTAAGTGTTAATATTTTATTAATACATATTAATGGGATACTATGTGTTACTTCCATTCATGCATTTTATATGTACTGATCATGTCCAAACATCTTTCTTCTTCCGCATCCTTTCCAGTTCTTAGTAATCAGTCTTCTATTTGCAGGCCAGCTTGTTGTGACTTCATGTGCAAGAGAGGGCAGGCAGCCCATAGTTCTATGTTTATGGATTATTTTACTTACATAAAGTCCCCTAGTTCCATCCACTGATAGAATATCCTTTCTTCCGTCTCATAAATGAATAACACCCCCTTGCCCTCTCTGTGTTCTCTCTCTCTCTCTTTCTCTCTCTCTCTCTCTCTCCCTCTCTCTCTCTCTCTCTCTCTCTCTCTCTGTGGTATGTATGTGAGTGTGTTATATGTGTGTGTTGTGTGTGAGTGTGTGTGTTATGTGTGTGAATATGTTATATGTATGTGTGTTATGTGTGAGCGTGTGTGTGTGTGAGTGTGTGTTATGTGTGCGAATGTGTTATATGTATGTGTGTTATGTGTGAGTGTGTGTGTGTGTGTGTGTGTATGTGTATGTGTGATGCATCCTTTATCCACTCACCTGTGACTATATCCAGAAACAAATTCAGAAGTGGGATGGCTGAATCATACAACACTTCTATGTTCAGTTTTCTGGGGAAATGTTGTTTTGCTTTCCATGGTAACTAAACTAATTTCACTGTTTTCTTTAAAACTGGATTCTTATACTTATATCCCTGTCATCTTTTAATAGTAGAGAAAATCCAAGCGCATCTGTATTTGTTCATTCAAATTCAAAAGGAATTCTCACGCCAATGATTTTATGTCCGAACCCATCAGTGTTACCAAAGGGGCTATGGGTCTGTGTTGAATACTGAGAAAGTGTTATTTGTTTGCTAGCTAACAGAGCCTTATGACTGTTGTCTCTCTTGAAGGATGGTAACTGACTCTGGACAGTTTAGATATCCCTGTCTTCTGTTGAGCATAATCTTTCACTTGCCCACCAGGACCTACATGCCCTATGCATCCAATGTCTCAATTCTAGTTCATCAGTGAAGTATGAAATTATTTTAAAATGACTTATCTCTCGATATTCAAATAACAGTCAACTGGCAAGGAAAATTTACATGATGTTAATTATTTTTGGTGCATATAAATTAGCTGTGAGATCATTAGAAACTCCTGTGTGTTTGTGTTCTTTATTGGCAGGGAAGAATAATTATCAACTAACCTCAGTCAGCCTCTCTTAGCAAAAGGTTTCATTATTCCATGTGAGTGCAGCTTTGAATTTGGAAGCAGAGGTGTTGCCAAGCATAGCTAAGCATGAGCTCACCGCTGAGCAAACCTGCAAAAGGTAAGGATAGCTATGGGTGGGGGGCAGGAAGGAAAAGAGCAAGAGAGACAGAGAGAAACATCAGGGACAACAGACAGCATAAATTAGCAGCATAAAGGATACAAGTTAGAAGCTACTTCTAAGCCATTCAAAGTGTGATGTCATTGCATATGGCCCTTCTCATTTTTCTGATGCCACGCCCTTCTTCCCATGTTCAGTCATGAATTTAAATAGATGAACTCAGGGTAGGACCAGAGTAAAGCCTTTGCAAAGAGTAATATTGCTTATATTTTCTTGTGGTACTACTACCTCTTGGTGACTCAGTGGGCTCTGAAATTAATAAGCTATTAGAACCACCTGTAGGAACTCCTACTTCCCAGGAGATGAAGCCTGACATGGTCTCCACTTATGGGTGAAGCAGGTACAACCTCTTAGCAGGTCAGCATAATGCCCCTCCTGAGTATTGGGGTTTTGTTTTGTTTCTATCTTTTTGTTTTGTTTTTATCACTATAAGAACACTGGAATAGCCAAGAATTTCCCTCATTTCTTCCCCCACACTAGTCAAAGCCAACTTCTAGAAACAGTTGTCCTGTGGGAGGCAATGGATTCCAGTGCCATTGGAGCTTAGATGCAATCTTTACGGTTCATGGCTTACAAGAGTCTCCTATCTGCTATTCAAAGAGGCACCTGCCACTGGAGGGAACAGGCTGACAGTCCTTCAGCCTCCCTGTTGTTGAACTCTTCTCCGTGATTGTACAGGTACCCGCAGCATGATTCCCGCCCCTATCCCTCCACACTCCTATTAATTCATCGCAGCTAAAAGTCTAGCTGAAATCAATCATCTGCAGAAACAGACTTTGCTCGGTGTTCTCTCAAATCCCTCCCGTGATCAGATAAATTGGTGCCAGGAGACCCTCAGAGTCCACAGCTCTGTGGGGATGAGAAGGTTGCCTGTTTAACGAAGAGAACAGGGATGATCTGCTCCTCCAAGGAAAAGACCTAGATCTGTGCCTCCTTACTAAAACAAACAAACAAACAAACAAACAACAGTACTAATACAGCCCTGTTTCTAAAGAATGTTTTAAAATCAATGGTTTTTGTTTCTAAATACGGAGACGGCACCTCCAGATGAACCCCTTCCTCTGAGAGGCTCCCCTGGTACATTGTGGTCTCTTGTGGCCTTTTGCAGCTCTCCTAAAACACTCGCCACTAGATGGTCATTACTTTCCCCGTGGCAGTCTTCTCATGAGATGGGGCACCTGGGAGAGCCCGGCTGTCTCCTTCTTTCAACGTCATGAGCAATGATCATGTTTCCAGCTGGTGAATAGCAGACCGGAGGATACACACCTGGACTCCCAGTACTTGGGATGCTTGCCATGAGTTTGAGGCCCAAGGTGGCTACGTAATTGATTCCTGGGCTACAGAGTGAGACCCTATCTCAAACAAACAAATCTCAAAGGTGGCACACATCTATAATCCCAGTACTTGGGAGGGAAGATAGGGAATCATCCTGAGACAAATAGTAATACAGTCGGTCTGGGCTACGTGAGACACTGCCTAAAAAACATTAAAAATCCAAAAGACAGGCTAATGTCTTTGCCTGGGAAGTAGTTTGCAATGTTAAAATTGCTTGTATTTTTGTTAAATTCTGAACTATTTTTTCCTGTGAAGAGTTTTCAGATACCAATATCCTATGAGGCAGCTTACAGAGGTAAAATTCTAATTATAACATTTATTCATTGACATACACCAAACAACCCTCTGATGCCTATACTGTATTTCTCTTTATCTCTTCTCTCATTTGCAAAGGAAGCTGGTTAGCCAGACACACATGCATGTTCTACCACCTGTTTCTATTTCTCAACAGAAATTAGTGACTTAGTATTTGGGTTTTCTAGCTATTGTCTCCGACAAGCTTGTGAGGGTCAGAATCTCTCATTGTGTCTAGGACCATCTCAAGGTTCAATTTCTTAATCAACATCATACCTGAGGACAGCCTCTGGGTGGTCTTGCTACATACTACTCTATTGCTGGTTCCTATGGTAACTATTTCAAGACAGCACATAACAAAGCTCTTTCTTATTTACTTGCCATGGGAGCTAAGAATCCATTCTCAAAGTTAGAGCAAAAATTGCCCTCTCTCATGTCACCTTCTACACCATATGTGCCCCCAAGGTTCCCTGTGCTATGTTAAATCTACTTACATGCCAGGGACTCTCCCAAACCAGTCCCTGCACAGTCAGCTCTCTCCTGAGCCTTGACCATCCATGCCATAGCCAACTAGATCACAGCCAATAGACTCAAAGTTGTGTTGTGTTCATACGACTCACACAGGAGACCTTTTTGCTCCTGCTCCTTACTCTTGGAGGCTTAAATCATGGAAACTCACCATTTCATAGTTATGGTGGCTGAATGCCCTAGATCAGTTGTCACTAGGGTTGACCTTTCTGCAAGCAACAAGGGAGAGATTGTTCTAGATCTTCCCACTTGGTGTTGAGATGAGCAATTTTGACCTGTGTCTTCTCATTTTTGTCCCCATGTCTGTGTCCAAATATCATCCTGTTATAAAGACACGTGGTGCTAGGATTTCAACACAGGGATATTGGGGAGATGAAATTCAACTCCAGATATTATCCTTAACCTTTGCCCTCCATACACTACAACAAAGCCACCAATAACCCCTCTGATTCTACATCCCAAGTATTCCCTGTTGGTGCAGCCACCACCAGCTTGGCTCCCCTGTCAGTTCCTTTTGTCTCTTTTCCTGTTGCCTTACTGTCTGCTCCCTCTCCAAGACCCTCCTTGGTTCTTCAAACCCAGACCAAGAGGGTCTCCTCTGACACATTTCTGGGGTGACCATGGCAGTTGGTGTAAAGTCAAAATTTATTAGCACAAGTTCTAAGCAAGCCTTTGGAGGCTCTGGTGCTCACTTACTGAGCCTCACTAATTTACTGCCCTCCTGGAACTCCTGTACATACAGAGAGATTGATCTACTGCGTCCATCCCTTCCAAGGGGACACATTTTCTGTTCAACCCAGAACTTCAAACATGCTTCTCCTCAACTTTGAGCCATTAGGTTCATGCCTCCCTCCCCCACCCTGTTCCAGCCATCATAAACCCTCAGCTAAACACCACACCAAGATTTTTTTTTTTTTTTTTTTTTGGTTTTTCGAGACAGGGTTTCTCTGTGTAGTCCTGGCTGTCCTGGAACTCACTCTGTAGACCAGACTGGCCTCGAACTCAGAAATCCACCTGCCTCTGCCTCCCAAGTGCTGGGATTAAAGGCGTGCACAACCACCGCCCGGCTCACACCAAGACTTATGAAGTGTTTTCTTCTTATGTTACATAAAATATCAATCTTTGTAGACTTTTTCCAGTAGACTAAAATTTTGAGACAGGTTAGACTTTGTCTATTCCCCACACAATTGCCTCTCTCCTACCTCTCATTGGTTCCCGATCCACAAGTGGTAGTGAACAGCAGTGCTAAGTATTTGGGGGAAAGAATGACTTTATAATCATTTCTCTGACAAAGCTTTCTGACCAGATCCCACTTTAATCAAACCAATTTATTTTTAAAGTTTCTGATGTTAGGAAAAATCACATTGTTTTGTTGCAAATTTGATGGGCTAGAATTTAAATTAGATATACTCATAGGCAGTGTACAATGACAATATTTTCACAAAAGCACCATGACCGTATATGCCTGTTTGGTTGGGACTATCCTATTTAAGGCTGTTGTTGAGGATAATTGTTATTGATGCAGCTATTGACTCTGTAAGTACTCTGCATGATTAATTGTATATATACCTCTTCTTAGCTGGTTTGCAGTTGTTTAGTTTTGCAGAAGGAGATAGCATTTTGTTTGCCTGCCTCTCTTAAGGGAAGGTAGAGAGCTGTGGTTTAAAGTGCACAGTGAAGTTCATTTGAGAAAGTGCCACTTAGAATCAAGAGTGACAACAGGAAAGATTTGTAAAAAGTCTTTTTAAAGCATTATTTTAAATTCTGTGTATGTTTGTGAGTGTCCATGTTAGTGCAGTACCCAAAAATACCAGAGGAGGGCGTCCTATCTCCCCAACACTGGTGGAACAGGAGGTTGTAATTAGGCATTAGGGCTGGGAACTGAACTCTGTTCCTCTAGAAGAGCGGCAAGGGCGCTCAACACAAGATGCAGATCTTCAATACAGAGCAAACAATAAAAATGAATTTGAGCCAACTTGCAATCAACCCGACTGGGGAATTCATGTATCTGGAGTAATTGAGTTAATGCAGATTAAGTTCTGGATGAAAACAAATCACCAATTTCCATTTGTTTATTTTTTTTAGTAATTGAAAAATATATCCAATTAATTTCCTTATAGTAAGAAAAATCGTGACCAAACCCTCGCTGTTTAAAAGCGGGGAGTGGGGTAGGGGTAGGGGTGGGAGGGAGGTCAATTTAGCTTCAAGCCTCTCTCCATAAGTCTTCTCAAGGCTGTTCTGTAGTTAGTTTCCATGTTAAATGCTCCCTCAGTGCCATTTTAACCAGGGCATAATTTAAGCCCGAAACTACAGCCCACAGCCTAACATAAGCACTTCTGTTCATATGGATTTTCCCTTGCCATTGTGACTTCTTTAAGTAGCTGCCCCTCTAAAAATGAAATCACGTAGAGAAATGGAATCAGAGGGATATATATACATATATATATATTCTAAATTTATTTATATATATATATATATATAAATATATATGTATATATAAATTTTATATATGTACATATTGCATAGAATTATATAATATATAATTCAATATATAATCAATTCTATATAAAACATATATTCTTCTGTAATGTATATATTCTTATAAAAAGTGCATTTTGATCTAGCTCCCTCTCTCCCTATCTCTTGAAGAACTGAGGGCTGAAGGAAAGGAGGGCCTCACAGGTACAAGACAAACTCTACCACAGAGCTACACCCTTTGACCCTCTGCTGTTTTCCTTTTATTTTTCAAACTGTCCTAATAAATCACACACAGGCATGCATGTGCGCGCACACGCGCGCGCGCACACGCGCGCGCGCACACACACACACACACACACACACACACACACACACCCCTTTTAGTTAAAAAACCAAGTACTTTAAAGTCAATGAATTCTATATACAACATAGGAAGAAACTTGACTCCCTGGAGTCTCGATACTGAAACACAGCTCAAAGCTTTCACAGTCTAGCCAGCCCGTGCTCACTCTGTGGGGTCATCCTGCCCCACATCAAACTGGAATTGTCCTCTGAACTCTAAACGTTGAGTTCATGCCCTCTGAGAATTGGTGGAAAAATCCAATTTGCTTCATTCTATCCATACCCACAGAGGCAAACTGATTTAATTGTGAGGGGTGTGTGCATGTGTGTGTGTGTGTGCGTGTGTGTGTGTGTGTGTGTGTGTGAGTGTGTGTGTGTACACTTCATAGTGTTTGTTGCACCTCCTCACACACTGTAGAGTTTCTCTATTATGACAGACTTCCAGGCATTATGGCTCAAAGACATTGAGTTTAGGGAAGCTTTTATTGGTTGTCACCACTGAGGGGATGGTTAAGATGTGGAGACTGGATGCCACCAAAATGGAAAGAAGGTTGCCTTTGTTCATTATTAGCTGTGTGTCATCATCAAATTTCCTTAGCTGCTGTAGGCCTCAGCTTCCCCACCTATAAAATGGGAACAAAAAGGCTTTATATCACAAAATTAATATAAGTGTCACAAAAATAGACAGCGCCATAGTGCTGGCACCCAGCAGGTGCCTCATAGTAGCAACTGCTATTATCGCTTGCTTCTGCCCCAGCTGTCATGATTTCTACTCCTAAGAAATCTCACAGATTCCCCTAAGCCCATGCAATAACTTTCGTTTTACAGACAGGGTTGAACAGTAGGAAAAAAAAATAGTCTTTATTATTTTCATCTATATTGTTGAGCCCAGGCCTTTAAACATACAAGGCAGCGCTCACCACCCAAGCCACCGCTCAACCCTAAATTCAAATGTAAATTTATGAGTAGACAGGTCTGTATCCCAATGCGTCCCTGGCACAAACCAGTAGCACGATTCATGGGCACTTTCTAGATCCTTTCGAGACTCAGTATCCTTGTCTCTAAATGGGAGTAATAAGTACACCACAGGATTATTGTGAGCAACAGGCAATGCTCTAGAGATACCTGGGACAGTGTAAGCAGTCATTAAATGTTTGCTGTTTCAATGTTTGATGCTTGCAAACCCACAAGAATAGGGACCGAGTGGAGGCGAATATAAGCTCGTAAACTGAAAGGCTAGCTGCTTTTGGATCTCTGCAAAAGAATGCTGTTAGCACAGGTGGAAGCTCAGAAGCTCAGTTTCGTGACGTGCGTACTGACGTCATATCCAGAGACTGCGTCAGCTTTTATGTGTGTGCGCATGTGTATCTCTGTTTATGTGCAATGGTAACACACACACACACACACACACACACACACACACACACACACACACACGAGGACCAGACAGTGATCCTGGATGTCTTCCTCAGCTACTTTCCACCTTAATTTTTTTCATCAGTCTCTTGCTGAACCTGGAGCTTGTTGATCTAGCTAGACTGGCCAATCAGCTTCAAGAACCTACTTGTCTCTGTATCCCTAGTTCTGAGTTTAAAGATGTATTCTGGTAGGTGTGATTTTTTTAAATAGGATAATGGGGCTCTAAACTCAAGTTTTCATGCTTGTACAACAAGTACTTTTCCCACCGAGCTTCTCCTCAGCCTCTGGCCTTCGTGGTTTTAACCTGGTATTTATAAGACCAGAGAGGTATTTTTGAAAGTCATAATATGGTTGTGGACAATCATACATCTAAGTGACAGAGGGAAGAGATTCTAATGGGGCAGTGTTTTGCCACTGATGACAACCCACACATCTTTGCTTGGGTGCTGTATGGAGATAAAGGGGGCTAGGAAACGTCTGCTTAGCTGATGGGTAAGAAATGAGATGTTTCTCCCTAACTGGTCCAGACCACGTGTCCTTCCTGTGCTCAGAAGCAGGAAAGCAGATAACTGAAATGCATGGTCCATGACTGCAGGCTTGACATCACAATTCTGAAGATATTGATCGGGATTCCCTGTTCCCTACTCTCTGGAAAGGAGAGGGAGATGTCCAGGGCTATGCGTGTCAGCAGTGGCACCCTGCACCAGATCAGGTGGTGTCAGTATCCAGTGATGCTGCATCTGTGGACATCTGAGGTGACCCACAACACAACTCAAAACATCACCCAAAGTTCCTATCTGCAACTTGCTCTTTCTTGTTTCTACTGGATGCTTCCCAAGGATTCCCGAGTCAATAATAAGTTAGGCCTGGGGGAGTCCTTCACAATCAGTGAGCAACACACCCAATACAGGGGTGCTCTGACTTGTTACCCTAAAACGAGTTGGCATTCTAAAAGCATATCTAATATCAAGATAGGTCTTGTGATTTTATAATATGGGCCACATGTAGTCAGATATGTTCTACGTTCTGGAAATAGAACCTGGGAGTTCTGCATGAACTTCCTGATAAAACCAACTCTTTCTTATTAAGATGGCTGTAACTCTGAGTCAGGAGCAACTGGGAAGTATCTACACTGAGCATTCAGTTTCTTCTCACTCATCCTTCCTAGACCTACATCCAACAACAACCCCATGACTTTCCATTAAATCAATCACTCCTATAAGGATTCACAGATTATAAAGAGAGTCACAAAGAAAAAATGGCTCAAAGCACAGACTTTAAGGCATTAATATCCACTGTATTTTCCTAACTATTGTGTCTACTTTGTGTCTACTTTGCTGCTACATAAATCATAAATACACGACAGAGATACAAGAGACACTTGTCTTCTCATTTTTTCAAAACAAAACAAAAGAATCTATGAAGTCCAGGCTGGTTGAGTACTGGGATTACAGATGTATATCACCGTGTCCAGCTCACTTCTGAATCAGTGATTATTCCATTCATAGCCTGTGCTGAAATCCAGATCTTCTCAGTCTGTGCTGAATCACTGGGGAAGGGTAACCTATCCCGTCTCTTGGCAGGGCCACACCCCTTTTCTCCTTTCCATACACCTCTGAATTGCTACAAAGAGTTTTATGATTATTCATCTATAAAAATTTTGAATAAAAATAACCATAAAGATATCTATCTCTCTATATCTATCCTTCTGTGATCTGTAATACAGCTTCCTATCAATGTCAATCATGTCCAGTTTTCCGGTGGGGTGCTGTTACTGAGCGCTATGCCTGTTAACATGGGTATTATAGGAGCAGTCATGGCCACATGTTCTATTGTTGAGCCTTCTACCAAGGTCTCTCCAGTCAGCTCCAGACAGCTGTGCAGTTGCAGCGTTCAAAGGAAGGATTTGAGAGGCTCACACTACAGCAGACTATCTTCTGTCTTTGGGAATACTTGCTCATTTTGCCATCTGGCAGGCAAAGGAAGTCATTAGAGTTGAGCTGCCATGAGTTACAAATACATGGAATAAATACATACCATAATCCCTATTCCAAATATTTGCCTATGCGTTTTCTAAGATTCCAGTCTTTGAGGGGAATGAAGAGATAGCTCAGTGGGAAAGGTTTTTCATGCATCCATGAGAACCTGAGTTCAATTCCCCAAATCCACAGGCACATACAGGAAATCCCAGAGCCTGGAAAGCAAAGACAGGTGACTCTCAGGGAGCTTGCTGGCCAACAAGCCCAGCCTACCTGACAAACTTCAAATCAGTGAGAGACTGTGTTTCAAACAAATCCAAGGTGAATGGCATTCGAGGAACAATGTCTATCCTCTGGCCTCATATACACACACATACATGTGTACTCACACAAATGTGCATGTAGATACACATAAAACTCCAACCGTTGACATTTAAGGATGCAAGAACACTAGGGACATAGATGAGTGGTACAGAATCTGCCTAGCATGCACACACCCTTGGGTTGAATTTCCATCACTTTACAAACAAACAAACAAACAAAATGCCTCTTTAAGGACTAGCAATGTAGTACATTAGACTATATGTTCGCTGTGCATGAGGCACTAGTCTCTCTCTTAGCATTGAAATCAATGGATATATAAACAAATGATCAAATAAAAGATGGAGGGGGGGTAACTTCCCAAGATAAAAGGCTCTAGCCAGTTCCTATAACAAGGATTCTTCAGGAAGATTATAAACAGGCAGGCTTCCTCTAGCCTCCTCCATGCTGGTCCTCCATGGCGTCCCTCTGAGCCTTTCATTCCTTTTCTTGAAGACTTTCTGCAAGGGACAGTTTTCTTGGTGTCTAAGCCTTCAATCTGAAGCAATAAAGCACAAAGAACAAAACCATTCCAGCCTCACCCAGATCCTTAAGAGAGACATCTTTTCCCAAGTATAATGCCTCTGTTACAAACTGCTGGCTTGGTCTTTTGACAGCATGGACAAAGGCTTTTGGTTGTGATGCAAGAAAGTGATTGATTCTGGCTGATTCAAGCAGAAGACGTGTTGCTGGAAAGTTCTGTGAGGGTTACTGCAATGAGAAGGACACTAGAGTATAACAGTCACGGGATGAGTGAGATTCGGGTTGCAATGGGATGTCAGCCCACAGCATTGAACAATTAACACTCTCATTAAACCTTGCATGGCCCCTTTTACTCTCTACTACATGGTGTGTGTTTGTGGCAATGCTGAAGTCCAGGCAGGAACATCCAATTGGCAAGGTCTCAGTCACAAACATGTGTTCAGTCCAGCCTGGACAACAGGAGCCTGCCATTCTGAATGCATGGGAGAGTCTCCTAAGTCAGCAATTGTTTCAGAAGATGGTCAGCCAAGAAATAAATGGACAATCAATCCATCAGGCAACATCAGAATGGAAAAGACTTCAACATAAGGACAATGGATGTTTTGAGAAAAACTCACCTCCCTCATTTGTGAACTTGGGCTTTGGGTCTTAGCCTACATCTGTGCAAAGAACAAATAAGACCATCTTCACTGAGGATTCAAAAAACTGTCTTAGTCTGGGACCCCTTCAGGGCAGAGTATGAATATTCAATCCGTGAGGAAATCTCAGGACTTGATGGAGGGAGGGTGAAGGGGGGCAGGGAAGAAGGAACACCAGCACATTAAGTTATCAGCTTCACACTGAGACAGGACAGGAGGAAATCAGGGTCTCTGGGGATCCCTAAGGAGCCTTGTAGAATGTGTCTCAAAACTGCCTCTTTTGGAATGGGGGAGTTGAGCCGTCTCCTAGTCCCTATTACATTGGGTTGAAAATGGTTCTCAAGAGTCAATTCCTGATTTAGAATTAGTGGGCTGGGAGAAACTCAGAAAACACCAAGGTACTGTACAGGTGAGTGAGCTTCTGGGCATCCAAGGGGTGCAGTCTCACAGTTGCTCTGAAACTCATCAAAGAGGGAGTGACCTGGGGCAGAGCCTGTGTCAGCACAGCAAGTCACAGTTCAGGAATGTGGCATTTGGGAGTCAGAAATCACATACTAGGTCATGTTTCCTATACTTCTTGGGCTGAACCATTTCACCAGGAATCAGTCACATGTTTTGAGCAGTAGCTTTCCTCTTTGTTAGACATAGGAAGAGAAGAGAAAGAAAAAGAGGAAGGAAGGAAGAAAGAAAGAAAGAAAGAAAGAAAGAGAGAGAGGAAGAGGAGGAGGAAGAGGAGAAGGATGGGGTAAGAGGAGTGGAGAGAGGAGGAGGAAGAAGGACTGCAGGCTTATGGCCTGTATGTGCTGTTTGGGGGTTGCCACGACCTAATGGGATAATGTGAGGAACTCCCAAGAGGGAGTCAAGTGCTATTCATTATGTTGACCACTTTATGTCCCTTCTGGGATTCCATAGTTTATTCTGGGTCAGCTGAAACATTGAGTACTGAGCCTGCTGCTGCTGCTGCTAACTGAGTTCATCCTCTGACATTCTCTAGAGGCAAAGTGACACAGCCCTGGTTTCTAACTGGCTTGTAGTAGTAGTTGCACCCAGTTCCATCCATGACATCCCAGAGTCCTGGAATAGGTCTTCCCTGCTGATGCAGCTCTTAATCCGACCTCTACACAATGTCCCCCACCTACAATTGGCAGCAGCGGCTGCTCTCATGGTCAAGTCCACTCCGTTGCTCCCTCCTGGAGTTATGCCCAAAACTTTTCTTGTCATTTAACAGTAACAATAAGATACCAGCTATACCACACCAGCATCTGCTGCCAGCTCCCTTGTGCCAAACACACTGCAAAGCCCCTTCTTCTCTCAGTCAGCTGATTCTCACACTCACTCTGCCAGGAAACTAAAAATAATTATGCCCCACATTTACAGGAGAAGCAGAGGCTTTTTTAGATGAAATATCTGTCCTGATGTGGCTCAGTAATATGCAGGAGAAACTACAGGTGAGCTCAGACGTGATCCCAGAGCCAGGGACTTACCACTGTGCTGTTCTGCCAACTAATTGGATCATCAGTCATTTTGTTTCTTCCTTCAGAAAATAATTCCATACCTGGACCCATTATTTCTCTAAAGACTCCTTTACATGGCTGCTTTCTTTCTCCCGTTTGTTTTTACAGGAAGATGTTCTCTTCCCCTGCTGACTGATTTCTGTTTTTCCTTCCTTGCAACCTGTAAAAGTATCGTCTATGTGATTCTAATATTGAGAATGCAGAATGCAGAAGGTGGGTCTGACATTTCACCCCAAAGCTGCTGGTGTTTTAATCAACAGCACTTTCATACAGAATATCTCAGAGACACCTTCCTTTTCTGTTCTTCTGTGGTGATGAACAGGATCGTTCAGGAGTCAGAAGGTCTGAAACAGAGCCGCTGCGTAAATTGTGTGACTCTGAATGAATTAATATACTCATGAATGTCTTAATTTGCTCTAGTTAAATGTGGCTGGATATAATTGTTTTTTAAAAGGGCCTTTTGAGGACGGTTCCTTTAGGCTGTGCAAAAATAGGGTGATGGAGTCAAGGTAGGTTTCAATCCAGCTCCAGTCTAAATTCTTAAACTGTGTGGATCTCAGCCCAGCTGCTGAGACGTCATGTTCTGGCCCAGGGTAAGAGAGAATGGGGTCGAGGGAGGGGGAGCCAGTGAGCAGGTGCTCCGCTCAAATAGTGGTTTGACTTTTGGAAACACCTGCTTAGGTTCCAATGATGTTCAGCCAATTGGCTCAATGAACAATGGGACACTTTGCTGAGATGATACATCTTTTAAAAAGTTAATTGCCCTAAAATCCAGGTGTGGTAGCACACATTAATAACCCCAGTGCTGGGGAAAGGAGATGGGCATGGGGGGGGAGGCTCCTGGGGCTTGTTGGCCAGTCAGCCTAGTCTACTGGGTGAGCATCAGGCCAATGAGAGACAATACTTCAAAGAACAAGGTTGGTTTTTAAGGAATGACTCTAGAGGTTGCCCCCTGAACTACACACAGACATGCGCACGGACACATGCACTCATGCATGCCCTCCCTTTCATAGACATATAAAGTTCCCCCCACATAATCCCATACATACTCCAAACAGTTAACAAACTATAGTGGCATACTTCAGAAATGGAACCATACCATGAACTTTAATCTAGATTATATCAGATGGTCTGAGGCAGGGTCCTTATATATATCCCAGGCTGGCTGACAACTCACAGTAGTAGTTCTCCTTCCTCAGTCCTCTGAGTGCTGGGATTGCCTCACAAGTGCCACCACACCTAACTAACTGATATTCCAGACTAGTGCCTATTTGGAGTGAGTGTTGTTTGTGTGTGGAGTGATGTCAGTTGTTGCTAGTGCCACAGTCCCACTGCTGACATAGGAATGACATTTTCATTATTTCTCCCCTGTGCTCTTACCTTCCCTCCTGGCCTTCCCTAGAAGAGGTGAGATGGACACATTCTAAATCTAGTACCAGCATACAGCTCTATATCTGCAGTGAAAGTCAGTCAAGAAATCACATAGGCAGAGGTGTGACAACTATCGAAGGTTTCTCAGCCCATGCCCCTCTTCTAGTGTGCATGTGACATTTCTGTCATGTGTGTGTCAGGTCCTTCTCTCAGCAAGACTGCTGGCCTGTGATGATAAATAGAGCCATGATCCACAATGTTTCCCGCCCCTCCACATGCTGGCAAAGGTCGCCTAGCAACTGTTGTTATGGGCAACAGTAGCGTGTTTAGTTTAATTCGGTGGCAACAAGACATCTTTGGTCTCTTGTAGAAGGTTCAAGTTTATGCCCTAGAGAACAGGAGTCCATCACAAAGGCATAGAGGTTATAATCTCACTATGACCTGCTCAAGGTTTAACTATTACTATTAAATATTGCCCATTGAATGAGAACGAAAGACCTGTTCCCAAAACTATTGTGGTGTCTATGCAGGCAGTGGGAAAGGGCTTGTGTCTGATTTTTATTACAAGGTAACAGCTTGGCCTCTTTCCCTTCCCTACTTAATATTCACAACACTGACTTCAAAAATGATTTCCAAACTATGGAGCTTGTTGCAAGAATAAAAAGTCAAGGGGTGGGGGTGGGGGGAGCACGAAAGAAAAAAATCATTTATTAAACCCCTGCTGGGATTCTCTCCTCTTTAATGCACTTGAAAAAAAAATCCTGGACCATTTTGCATTGAAATGCAGCAACAGAACTGTATGGAAAATGCCTATGTTGGTGGATTACACCACCCCCTACTGATTGATCCTCTTAATGGCCCCGAGTTTTGCAAAGACAGCAGTTGCCTCTGTTCATCGGCTATTAATTCAGCCTCCATACCTCTTGGCAGCTGTAATGGGAGCCGAGCATCTCCCACCGAAATTCAGTGCTTTCAAGCTACACGGTCACACAGTTTCATAAAATAACCCATACTAAAAAATGACCCATAAAACAACATAATAAAGCATCCCAGCTAATGTGACAGTTCATCTTAAGTCTCCATATTTGTAAAATAGCTACTTGGTCCCCACTCACAGAAGAAAGGGAATATAGTGAAGGCTAAGCAAAAACCAGCTTTGACCCAAGCTCTTTCTGGGAAACAAAACAAAAACCAAAACAAACCACAGTAGCAATAACACAGTGGCTGGAACTTTTACCTGGTAGTTGGGTCCAAACACTCGCTGCCTCAGTTTCTCTGTATGCCATAGAAATAGAATTTGGTAAAGGGAAGCAGAGTCATATGTAGTTTTGCTGAATGGGGAAAAAAACAATTCTAATTTCTTCCCTATAGTAGTTGTGGCCACTTTCTGAGTCTGTAGAAAGCCTTGAGACAAATAAAGCTATAAAATACACAGATTTACCTGTGAGGCAAACCTTCCCTCTGTTCTGTTTTACTAATGTCCTATTGAAAAAACTGGAGTTGTGAGGTGTGAGATTCCTACTGATGGATCAGACTTCTGCATCCTCAGGCTCATTCCTTTGACAGGTAGAGAAGAGAGTTGAACCTTTTCTCTTGTTTTGGTTTTCCTTGTTTGTTTTTTGTTTTTAAGACCTGCAAGCCTGTTAAACTTAGTTGTGAAAAGCCAGATAGTTGACTGGAAGGGAATCAAAGACTTCTAGCCCACACATTACAGTGCACATCTTAGCCTCAGTTACCCGAGAAGACAAGGTGGGAGCTTTACTCCAACCCACTAATTCAAGACCAGCCTGGATACCACAGGGAGAGTGTGCCTTGACCTGATACTTAAGTCTGGAAAGTGATTGAGGCTGGTCTATGTTCTCACAATCAGTAGCCTGTAAGACCTGGGACTGAAACAGAAGGATTTTGATTATTGTGAAAAAGAATGCAGTCTGACCTGTATTTCTGCCTCAGGTAGAGACAGGACATTGTGAATAACCCAAAAGATCATAAGATTACCATCCAGCCAGAGGCTTTCTAGGAGAAAATAAAAACATACCTTTCCCCCTCTCTCAAGGGTTAATCAAAATGATCCTATCAATCACCTAGACATGAAAACAGTCCTAAGGAATCTGGACTAGGGAGTTTAAGAAGTAGTATAGGAATGGAGGATGTAGCTCAGCAAAAGAGTGCTGTGTGGAGGTATATAGTTAGAGTCCCAGATCGGAGACAACAGAGACAGTAGGCAGGACTCACTAGCCAGGTAGCTTAACTTGATCAGTGAGTTCCAGGCCAATGAGACTCAGCCTCGAAAAACAACATGAACATATGAAACAATGCCGAGGTTTACCTCTGGCCTCCACACATAATTGCACAAGTACACATACAATACAATATATTATAAAACTTAGCTAAAGTATCAGTTGAGAAATGGACCATTTTGACTATTGTTCACTCTCCTCCATTGATAATGTGCTCTATACAAGGCTAGCATCCATTCTCATTTCTCACGAGTATATGTTCCATAATTGTCTGCGTGGCTGTTGTCCATTCCCATCCCTTGATAATGTGCTCTACACAATGGTCTGTTGGTCTCTTGTCCACTTTCACTCCCCAGGCATGTACTCTACATAACATCCTCCTTGGCTACTGTCCACTATTATTCCCTGAGAGTGTTCTCTGTACTGTACATTGCCCATTCTCACTCTTGAGAGTGTCAACACATTTTCCTGGGATAAATCCTATGTATTTGTCTATAGTTTTTTCTGTGTGACATGCCTGAACTCTTTCAATGGACACAAAAGAACTAGGAAGCTGATGGAAGGTCAAAGTGAGATCCTGGTAGCAAAATAACAACAACAAAAATGAACAAAACAAACAAGTCCCAAATAGTCAGTTTTTAGAAATCTATACATGATTTGAATTTGCTGGGAGGTTGAGATAGGTGTCTTCACAATCTTCTCTTGCGAATTGACACTCAAGTTACTTTATTAGCCAATACACAATTTCCTAGTGATTGTAATTCCCTTCTGCCACCTATGAGAGAGGATTGTAAGTCCCTTAAAAACAAAACAAAAAGAGTTAAATGAGAACTGAACAGAGATACTGTTAGAGCAACAGTAAAGGTCCATTACCATAAAACTTCTGGACAAGAGACTAGAATCTGGCCATAGTAGACATCTAATATCCCAATTGGGCCAAGTCAATGTCCTAGCTAAGGGACTAGCCCTAGGGAGGCCAGCTTGCCTTAAGCTATGTAGGTAGGTGGAACAATTATTCCACCAACAAGACACTGCACTTTTCCTTCTCAGAATTCCTACCGACCAGCATAGTTCCTTGTGGTGGTGTGAGTGAAAATGACCTCCATAAGCTCATAGGAAGTGTCACTATTAGGAGGTGTGGCCTTACTGGAGGAAGTGTGTCAGTGGGGGGTAGTCTTGAAGGATTCAGAAGCTCAAGCCAGGTCCAGTATCACTCTCTTCCTGCTGCCTGTCAATCCAGAGATGCAGATCTAGAACTCTAGGTTCTTTTCTAGCACCATGTCTGCCTGCATGTTGTCATGCTTTCCGCCATGATGATAACGGACTAAAACTCTGAACCTGTAAGCCAGCCCCAATTCAATGTTTTCCTTTATAAGAATACTGTGGTTGCTGTGTCTCTTCAATAGAAACCCTAAGAAAAACAGAACTTTCCATGTAAATACCACCATTGGGAGGTATTATGGTTTAGATGTAAAGTGTCCTGCATGGGCTCCTGTGTTTGAACCCATGGGCCTCATCTGGTGGGGCTGTCTGGGGGCATTGTGAAAACCTTTGAACATGGAGCCTGAATTGCAGAAGTAGGGTGTTAGGACTAGTGTTTGAATGTTGTAGGTCAACTGTCTTACCTTCCTGCCTAAGGGTTCTTCTTCCTGTTGGGTGCCATAGAACAAGAAGACTTTATCATACACTCCCATCATAGTTGTCTTAGTTAGGGTTTTACTGCTATGAACAGACACCATGACCAAGGCAACTCTTCTAATGACAAGATTCAACTGTGGCTGGCTTACAGATTCAGAGGTTCAGTGCATTATCATCAAGGCAGGAGCATGACAACATCCAGGCAGATGGGTCTGGAATTGCTGAGAGTTCTACATCTTCATCTGAAGACAGCTAGGAGAAGACTGGCTTGTAGGCAGCTAGGACAAGAGTATTAAAGCCCACACCCACAGTGACACACTAGTCCAACAAGGCCACACCTCCTAATAGAGCCACTTCCTGGGCCAAACATATACATACCATCACAATTGTGTTTTAAGCCTTATATGATGCCTTTCTCTGGTCCAATAGAGTCTAACTTCCTGAGTCCAAATAAAATATTTCTGTCGGGTATTTGGCAATGACAAAGGGGCAATGACAAATTGTTAAAGTTACAGGAATTTGGCAGTGGTAGAACATTTCATCCTTAGGATGTCTTTTGTTTCCCTAAGCATTGCTCACATGGAGCTGCCATGCTTGGAATGCTAGGTCCCTGAACTTTTGCTATTTGCTCAGACAACATTGAGAACTAAGAACAGACAATGGCTATAAAAATTAAGTATACTGGATGGTTTCATGTGTTGAGTTGACACAAGTTAGAATCATCAGAGAGAAAGGAACCCCTGTTGACAAAATGCCTCCATGATATCTAGCTATAAGGCATTTTATTAACTACTGACCAATGGTGGAAGCCCCAGCCTATTGTGGGTGGGGCCATCCCTGGACTGGTGATTCTGGGTTCTATAAGAAAGCAGGCAGAGTACACCATAGGAAGCAAGACAGTAAGCAGCACTCTTCATGGCCTCTGCATCAACTCCTGTCTCCTGGTTCCAGTTCTGCTTGAATCCTAACCTCCAGTGATGAACTAGCTGAATAAACCCTTTCCTCCCCAAATTGCTTTTTGGCCATGGTGTTTTGTTGCAGCAATAGAAACCCTAACTAAGACACTAAGGAAGAAATTACTGCTGTTATCTCTACACCCAATTCTCAAAGTATCTGATTCTGTTTGCTACACACAAACAGAGGAGAGCAGAACCTTTTCACACTTGAGAGTCATGAGGGGTAGAAAAGGTGCCCATTTCAAAAGTTAAAGGATAGAAACTCATGGAAACATAAATACAAATTCCAAGGGTAAGATATTTGTTGAAATCCAGTGTCTCACAGAGGGTGGAGAGGGTTGGGTGAATGTCTAAAAATTAGGCTCTAAACTTCCCCTAGTGTTCCTTTTTCCATAATAGCATGAAGTCAGAAACACCTGACACACCTACAAGTCAGATCCTAACTGAAATTAAAAGAATTCCTCAAATTAATTTTATTCTTGTGATTCTCTATGGGACTGAATCTCTATATTAGATCTTGCAGACTTTCCTTACTTGGCATTGCTAAGGATCAGGGAGAAGTTAAGTGATAGATAGCCTGTAGGTATAAGTAGTATATTAGTGGTAATAAAAAATGACAAAAGTCCAATAAAGGCATCTAAAGGATAACTTCTGCATTCTCGTGTTCTTTTTAAGGATTTAAAGTATAACCCATGCCTCTAGCCATGACCTCTGGAGAAAATTACAAAGTAAAACAAGGACGAGGGAGCAATAAATGCCAAATTAAGCCATGATCAATGGGGCACAAGAGAGACTCTGTCTTTTGCACAAATAATGTGAAGCAGGGCCACAAGTACTCCCCAGCTCTTCCTAGACGGGGTGGGCAAGGAGATAAACCTCAAAGGGATAAGATAATACAGCCAGTAAATGGGAGAATGATGCAGCCACTACAGAAAGCATCACAGAAGTCACTCAAAAAGTAATATAACTACATGATATATATAATGGTTAACCTTCATTTTCAGCTTGAATGGATTGAGAAACACCATGGAAATAGATATCTCAGTGTGTGTGTGCTTGTGCACGCATGCGCGAATGAGTGTGTATCTAGAAAGACTTAACTGAAAAAGGAAGACCCACCCCAAATGTGGGTGGTGGTATTATTCTATAGGTTGAGTGAAAAGCATACAGGAGAAAGATGCTAACATTCCTCTTTCTCTGCTTCTTGACTGTAAACATAACATGACCTGCCACACCTGCCACCGTACCTTCCTCACTATGATGGACTGTATCCCTATGAACTGCAAGCCAAGATAAGCCCTCCCTCTATCAGGTATTTAGCTGTGCTTGAGACGATGGCTTTTCTATCAGAGTGAGGAGCCATGGGCAGACTTATGACACAAGATGTTAATAATTATACAGCCAAGATCAAGAATTACTTGCTATTACAATGAAGCCTAGCATGATTTTAAGATAAAATAAAACAAAACAGTATTCTAAGGCAATTTATATAATGTGTAATCTTGTAATGACCTTGTAAAGAAATAGCATATGCCATTTTTTTTCAGATGGAGCAATTATATCCTAAAGATTAATCAAAGGGATAGGGAGATGGCTAAGTGGGTGAAGTGCCTGCCATGCAAGTTTAAAAATCCAAGCTTGATAGCAACTCCTATACTGTGTTGTTTTACTTTATCTGTCAACTTGACACAACCTCAAATCACTGGGAAGAGAGTTCTTATGAGGAATTGTCTAGATCAGGTTGGCATGTGGACATGTCTGTAGGGGACTGTCTTAAGCTATACGAGGGAGGAGAAAGCCAGCTGAGAACAAGCAAAGATCCATATATATATATATATATATATATATATATATATATATATATATAATCTTTCTGCCCTTGACTATGGTTGTGATACTTTAAGCTCCTGCTTTGTCTTTCCCACAAGAATGAACTGTAATGTGGAACTGTAAACCAAATGAACCTTTTCCTTCCCTAGTTTGCTTTCTGTTAGGGTGTTTTTAATTGTAGAAACATAAATGAAACTAGAATACACATAAAAATCCAGGCATGGTACCACATGTATATAACCCCAACAGCTAGGGAGGGGTGGGGCGGACGATAAGCAGAGCCCAGGGGCTCACTGGCCAGTCAATCTAGCCAAAACCATGAGCTCCAGATTCTGTGAGAGAGCTTGTCTCAAAGAATAAGGCAAGCAGTGATGTTGAAGACATTTGATTTAGATCTCTGGCCTCCACCCACCTCAGTAGGCACATCTTACACTCACACCCCATATAACAGTCAACAAAGAAAAGTCACCCAGCAAAGTGGCCCGTATGAGCGAATGTGAGAGATTCCAAAACCTACATTCTTTCTTCCATAATACAGCACTCCCTTTAGTGTTTGTGAACACAAATGTCTACCTGGAATCACTGTCTACCACCCCAAGGAAGAGAAGATGGAGTCTCTATTTCTCTTTATCCATCTCTAGATAACACAGTCTTTGCAGACACACAGTTTTGTTGGGTAAGCATGGATCTTCTGAGTGCAGATAATCCTGGGTACAGAATCTGCACATAGGCATCCCTCCTGGCATCCGTGCTATCAGACGAGAGGCCCTGGCAACCTAACACCTATCCAATCAGAATCTTTTTCACAAATGCTACACAATTAGAGCCTGAACTTGAACAGGATTTATGAACTCATGTTCCAGAGACAAGAGCAGTGGTAAAGGACAGTTGGCTGAGTCCCAGCTGCAGGTCAGCACAGAGAAAAGGCATGGCTGCTGGAGACAGGTCCCTGGGTTCATCTGTAAGGAGCAGCTCTGAGGTATGGTCAGGAGGCCTTTCACCTACTTCAGTCTTCTCATCAGCAAAACGGTGATAATGTCTACTTCAAGGGATGTTTTTCCTCAAGTGGAAAAAAGTGAGTCCATACCTATAATGCACAGGATGTACATCTAGGAAGAACATGTAGTCTCAGAATTCTGGCATTAAATAAATAAATAAGCAAGCAAGCAAGCAAGAGCACAGTCATCATCAGAGAAGCTTCCTCTTACAGCAGATGGAAGAAACACAGAGACCCACAGACAAACATACAGAGAGTGAGAGTCCTTGGAACACTCAGCCCTAAAAGGGATGTCTCTATCAAATCCTGTCCTCAGGGCTCAGGAAAAGAGTGTAGGAGCCAGGAGGCTTGGAGGAAATCCAGGAGAACAAGGTTCTTTAAATCAATGTGAGCAAAGCTCACATGAACTCAGAGACTGAGGTAGCATGCATAGAGCCTGCATGGGTCTGCACCAGGTCTCTGTGTATATAATGGCATCCAGTTTTGTGTTTTTGTGGGATTCTCTGTGTGAGTATCTAATTCTTGTGCTTTCTCTTAAGCTCTTTTGCATATATATATATATATATATATATATATATATTGCATATATGAAATATATATGATATGTATATAAAATATATATAAATAAATATTTATATAACATGTAACATATAACTTAAATTATCTAATCAAATATATAAGATGAAACATTATAATATAGTTATATATTATATAAGATAAGATAAAATAAAGTATATATATATATATATTCTGATGTATTAGTTTTTGTTTTATCTTATAATATTTTATTTTATTACTGTCCCTCAGAAGCCCATTTATTTTCTAAGGAGAGACAGAAAGGAAGTGGGGTCCAGATGAGAGGGAAGGTGGGAGGGAACTGGAAGGACTTGATAGAGGGGAAGCCATTATCAGCTTATGACATGTGAGGAAAAATTCTATTTTCAACAAAAGAGACACAACATAAAACAGCAGCTTCCTGAGCTCTGGGATGGGTAGAATTCTGGACCCTGAAAACTGACATGTTAAAGTCCTAACGCCTGGTACTTGAAAGTATGGTTGCCTTGGGAGATGGAGCCTCTGAAGAGGTAATTAAATAAAAATAAAGTCACTGGAGGGGCTGTAATGCAATAGGACTGAAGTCTATAAAAAGAGGAATTTGAGACAGACGAACAGGAGGACCACCTACAACCACCTACCAACCATAAAAGGAAATCTCAGAAGGAGCCAACACTACTGATCCCTTGACCTCAGAATTCTGGTATCTGGCATGGTGAGAAAAGACATTTCTGCTTTCTAAGCCTCCCAGTCTGAGGTGCTTTGCTATGGCAACCTGAGCAAACTAATACCTAGTCTCATGGTTGCCATAGCAACTCAGAGTCTTAGATAAAAGGAGGCTAGAGACTTCCTTGACAGGACTTTAGATCTAGTGCCTTATCCATAGAGCCAATGGTACCAGGGCTACTTGATTTGCTATTAGGAGGGCTCCCCAAAAACTCAGGTGGTTCTAGGGTAAGGCACGAAGCTCCAGAGAAAGCTTCATCAATATGTGATTTTTGTTACGTCACCTATGCAAGACTGTGCAAGAGCTAGAGGCAAAGCAATTTATCAGGGTGAAATCTCTTATCATAAGTAAATATGAACCCTAATTTTCTATCCACAGGGGAATAGTTTTTGAGGAGTAGCACAGGTCCAAGAAGTGCTGGTTCAAAGCAACTGTTAAGGCACATCTATACACACTCACAAACATAAACATATATACAAGCATTAACATGCACACACACACACACATGCTGTACATGGCCTCAATTTAATGAGCTGTAAGTAATTAAATTACTTGACCAAAGACAAAGTACACTAGGCAAATGTGTTTGCAACCATTTCTCAGACACTATGGTACCCTAAGCCAGAGAGGGAAGCAAACACTGTCATCAAGGCACCAACACTACAGGGAAGAGTGCTTTTGTCCCATATGGTAACTAGAATATGCATCAGGTATCAAGCAGAGAAGGGTGTCAGGCATAGAGGCGGAAGAGGGAGGCAGCTGTTGTCAGTCTGTAAAACTTCCAGAGAGCAGGTACAGCTGTGTTGATGGACCAATGCCTGCCAGTGCCCTGGGTGATCCTCAGAAGTGTCAGACTGCAAGGGAAGGATTTTCTCAAAGGAGGGATGACTCCACTCTGAATTCAGGTGGAATGCCTGGGCTCAATCATGTTAGTGTGTATACTACCCAGGCTGGACATCGTACAAACAACTGACTTAGATCAACCCTGCCCTCCTTGGAACGCAGACATAAACCGCTGGCCACACAGAAGGTCCAGTTAAGCAAGGAGCAGAGATACAGGGTGGGAGAAGGCAATCAACCCACTCCTGGAGGAGTCAATTCTCCGATGCATGGCTGGAGGAACTTCTGAGAGTAGCTCAGTTCAACCCAGCTCTGTTCCACAAGCTCTCTGTTGAACTGTGCACCTGAACAACTGGACTCGGGCCTCAGGCTCTGGGATGCTGAACATTTTCACAGTGCCAAGAACAAAGGCGACCTGAAAACACAGCTCTTGGTGTCTGCCCAAAATGATATTACGTTCTTGCTATTTTCTTTTTCTGTTGAAATAGATAGGTTAACAAGGAGATGGGGTTTTTCTTTCCCCCTCTCCCTGCCCCCTTCTCTTCTCTCCTCTTCTCTCTCTTTGCCTCTGTCTGCCTCTGTCTGCGTCTGTCTTTGACTCCCTCCCTCCTTTCCTCCTTCTCTCTCTCCCTCCCTTTATCTCTCCCTCTCTCCCTCCCTCCTTCTTTCCCTTCCTCCCTCCCTCTCTCTTTCCCTCCCTCTCTTCTTCCCTCCTTTCTTCCCACGTCAGTTTTCTGGAGAGTATCAAAAGATCCATATGTTGCTACCTGACAACTTCAGCTTGGTGTATTAGCTCCATGGAGTCAGGTTCCAGGTATGAAGGAGTGAGCAGAAGCCTCTGGGATAAAGGACTTGATACACATACACAGCACACACACACACACACACACACACACACACACACACACACACACACAACATTGGAAGGCTCAGCCTTGGGCAGAGTCTCAGCCTCTATTCCTTACTTATGCCTGCTCTGGAGAAATAAAATATCTTGGTTTTATTTTTCTTTCTTTTTGAGACAATGTATCACATAGTCCAGGGTGACATCAAAATTTCTATGTTGCAGAGGATGATCCTGAATTCTGTCCCCGATTTCTGAATACTGAGGCTATAGGCATGCATTCCCATGCACGGTTTATGTGGTGTTGGACCAAGGGCTCATACATGCTAGGCATGTAGCTCACCAACTAAGCTCACCAACTAAGCTCACCAACTAAGCTCACCTCAGCCCATTTCATTCCCGTCCCTCTCTCCTGGAACCTCCACACTGCCTCTACCTCTGGGACCTCACTGGCTTTCATCTGCTATTTCCCAACGACTTTCCAGTCCCCGTGTATAAAAGAATCTAGCATTAGCTGAGTATCTGCTGTATTGTATACAGAGTACAAGCAAAGTAAACCGCCTGTTTTATTTTCACACAACATCATGAGTTAAGGAACTCGTAAATCTGCCCATATGGGGAAAACTTTCATAGTCAATGAGAAGATCCTTCAATAAAACTCTTATCTGGCTGATTTATAAACTCCTGGGGGTGTAGATAAAATAAATATGACTTGGAAAATTCATTTTATCAATTCAGTTGCACATGCATATTTAAAGTCACATACTCTAAATAATACATTAAAGTAGAGATATTACTTTTCCAGTCTTACATATCATTACATAATTTTATTCATAAACCATGTGAATTATCTCTAGGGCCAATTTTTGAGTCATTTGGTTCCATTTTTCCGGGACACATTATCTCCATTTCCATCTCAATTGTTTGGGATACGGCTGGCTGTCACTGGAAATCTTATCCCAAGAGGTGAGTAAATATGCATTCACATGGCATCACGACGGTTGTCTGGTGTATTCAAGACTCACTCTATGCTTCTGAGCTCTTCAGATAGCCACTAACCTTACCGCTTTTTATTTATTTGGTTGGTTGGTTTGGATTGGTTTGATTTGCTGAGACAGAGCCTTGTTATCTAAACCCGGCTGGCCTCAAACTTGCAATCCTCCTGCCTTGGTTTTCTTGATATTGAAACTCCAAGCCAAAGCTACCACATCTGGCTACCATATTGCCCTTTCAAAGAATCTTTAAGAAGCTTGCTTGAAATAGCATCTAATACATGCATTTGCCCATGCACACTCCTAGAAATAACAGCCATAAAAAATGTGCTTGACTGGGTTTTTCTCCTGCATGTTTACTGATTCTGTGAGGAAACCTTGGAGAGAATTCTGATCACGCATTGACTGAAGCCTTTTTGGGTCGATGTGCTTCCCTTAAGCAATGCCATGGACATTAGTCAAGGTTCTCTTAAGGACCACAGATGACAGCAGGAATATCTACTCAGTGGGAATTTATTAGACTGCCTTGCACAGTGCAGTCTGAGTAGTCCAAAAATGGCTGTCTTCAGCAATGGCTGGGATCCTGGTAGCTGCTCTATCTATGAAGCTGGCTGCCTCAGCTGTCCCTAACTAATGCTGAAGGCCAGGAGAATTTCTGGAGGGTCCCAAGTCTTTAGTCCAGGTTCACAGGCCAAAGAAACTGGGTTCTACAGTTCTGTGGTCAGCAAACAGTGGCAGCAGTAGCCACAAAGTAGATGCACTCACAAGTAAGGCATTAAAACAAGCAGGCAAAGACAAATTTCTCTCTTGGACCTTCTCATATCTGGACTGCCTCTAGGAGGTCCCATTCACACTAGGGGAGGATTTTGCCTGCTCAGTCAATCCTTTTTGGAATCATCCTTACAGATCCTAGTGTTTCTCTTACTTGATTTCAGATCCAGGAGGGGTAACAATTAAGATTAAACATCACACCATGTTTTTCAGATTAAGTTATTTGAAACAGGATCTCCAATTCTTGGGCCTCTAGCATTTTAAAGGACTTCTTTTTAAAGAGATGATCTTGGCAGAACTAAATAGATCTATAGCCTCAACTCAGGTGACACTGTTAACCTCATTTTACAAAGCATGAAGCTGAAGTTTGGAGTTGAAGTGACTCTCCTAAGATCACAAAGAGCTAGAGAGTAATGGTGGAGACTGGCAGTCAGGACATCCTAAATGACGAACCACAATCTCTACTTGCTCACAACTCCCACTATGGCTTGCAGTTCATAACCCTGCTGTACAGCCAAATCTTTTTCTAGAACCTTCTAGCTGTTCTTAGCATTGACTATAAAATTCACATCAACATCTGACCCAGGAAGTTCACTTACAGGGATATCTCTAAATGAAGTTACCAGATGTGAAAAACAATTTAACACATATACAAATGAATCATGTGTTTTCATTTTGCAAGGGTTAAAACCTTGGAAACATACCCAGTGTCCATGATGAGGGCATGGCCTCAAACTAAAATATCTGCGTGCACTAGAGACTCAGAAACTATGCTTAGTGTTTGTGAGATAAAATGAGAAGTTGTACAATATGATTCTATACTTGTTTAATTCCTCTCTCTCTCTCTCTCTCTCTCTCTCTCTCTCTCTCTCTCTCTCTCTCTCTCTCTGTGTGTGTGTGTGTGTGTGTGTGTATTTAGTCTCCTGGTGCCCACGCACATACATATATAGGTATGTGTGTATGTGCACACATGTGCACCTGGAGGCAGAAGTAAATATTGGGTGTCTCCCACAGTGACTCTCTACCTTACATTTCAAGATGGGTTCTCTTGCTGAACCACAATCTCTACTGCTCACATCTTCTGCTAACGGCCTGAAGTTCAGTGAGATGGTCTCTAGAGCTCACTGAATAGCCAGACTGGCAGTCAGAGCACTGTAGTGGTTCTCCTGCACCTTCTTGGTCAACAGTGATAAGGCTTTGGTATGCACCACCATGCCTGGAGTTTACACAGATGCTCAAGATTTGAACTCAGGGCTTCACGCTTACACAGCAGGTACCTTACCAACTGAGCCACCTACCCAGCTCTAATTTTAGTTAAGCTGTACACGCATGTTCAAGAGCAATGGGAAGCATGGTGCCACAATGATGTGATTGATCTCTAGATATGGAATTAAATGCAATTGGTCTCTTAGTTTCTTAGTTTAACTTTTCTGCTGTTCCAGCTCAGAGTCAGAGAGAGAGAGAAAGAGAGAGAGAAAGAGAGAGAGAAAGAGAGAGAGAGAGAGAGAGAGAGAGAGAGAGAGAGAATAGTGACTCTAACAGTGAGAACACTTGGCAGGAAATGAATTCTTGTTTTCTACCTCGTCCCCCCTTCTCCCGTTTTTCAAAGGTTTTGTCCCGGGAAAGTACTTTCCACTTAAGGAGAAAAGATTAAGGCTGTGATCCTGGGAACTTACCTAGTCCACAATCTGCCTGTGAGCTCTATTAAAGCAGCCCAGGTATAACAGTCTGTCTTGAAGAACCAGCTGAGTGTGTAAAGCCACTCAGCCATATGCCAGACCTCTTGCCAATGCTCAAGCAAGCTCTTTGGCAGTTCTCTTTAATGCAGTCCCTGGCCTCAAGGTTGTGCTAGGTAGGAAGTAATGGGTTTAGCAAAGATGACACATTCTCTACCCTCAGGGTGTCTGCAAGTCCAGCAGAGGATTGGCTGATGAAGACATGACCCATGAGCAGAAAGGGAATGTGACATTTTAGGGGTTGGGGGTGGAGGGAGAGAGCTCTCAGGGATCACTGGTAGGTCTTTGTGAATAAAGTCAGCAACTAAAGAGTTCATGTTAATGGATGGGAAGATCCTATGAGGCTACTTGCATTTGTGGCCAAGGAGAAGTAAAGATGCCTCTTACAAAGTCACAGCTATGTATACTGGTCAGGTGACTTCAAGTTGCATGTAAGAACTGGCCCTTTTTGAGAAGTTGTGGTATCTGTAGGAAAAGATGGAAGTAAGAGGAGGGGCTGGTAAAACTTAAAAGGCTCCCCGATGGGCAACTTCTAAGATGGTCTCCACTTCCTGACATTTAGTCCCACACCCATCCCTTCTCTTCTAGAGTGGGTGGAGCTACTGACTTGTTTCTAATGGTTAATGAGAGCAGAAGGGATGGTATGATGATTCATCTTGATGGGCTTTAGAATCGCCATGGCAACAAACATCTAGGCAAGCCTGGAAGGAAAATTTCTAGATTGGGTTAACTGAGGTGGAAAGAGCGACCCTAAATGTGGGCAGCGACAGTCCATAGACTGCAATCCTGGGTTGGGAAACAAAGGAGAACGTGAGCTGAGCACCAAACTTCATTCATTCATTCATTCATTCATTCATTCATTCATTCATTCCCTCTCCTTCCTGACTGTGGGTGCCGTGTGACTAATTGTCTCATAACCTGCCACCATGAGTCACCTGTCATGATTGACTGTGCCCTTAAACCGTGAGCCAAATAAACCCTCCATTCCTTAAGTTGCTTTTGACAGGTACTTTGTCATAGCAAGAAGAAAAGCAACTCATGTAGACCAGGTGTCAACTCAGAGCCTGAGATACAAAAGATGTGGCTTCTGTCCAAGGCAAGATTTCTCCATCATGGATCAAGCTGCTAGGAGAAGAGAGCTACTAGATCTGACACAACTCTACATGAGGTCCACCTGTCAGAAATCATGTAAGTGAACTTGTCGGTAAATGTCCCACAGCAGGCCCTGCACACAAGACCTCGGCTCCAGCCACCAGCTTCTCTGTAACCTCATGGGAGAACTGGGGTGAGAAGCACCCAGCTTAGCTGCACCAAGCTCTGACACATGGAGACTGTCGGGAGTTAAAGATTTGCTCTCTTATATTAAGTTGGGAGTGACACGTTATACAGAAACAAGAAAGTAAGAAAGATTGTAAATAAAAGCTCCCTCCAAAGAGCTCCAACTAGCTTCTAGGAGTGCACATCCCAACTCCAAAATGTACTACTGGGAACATAGAAGCAAGTTTTCAGTCGTTCTGAACTACAGTTTCTGGGTTTAAAGATGGGAATTATATAGTACCCAGTGTTTAAAAAAAATCAAGGTGTATGTGTGTGTATACTTACATTTATACGTAGACTATATACTACATATTTATACACACACATATAAATATAAGTATATATGTGTATACATACATATACATTTATATATACATATATAAAATGTAAGTATATAGTATATGTACATAATATATAATAGAGGCAAGTTTTCAGCATCTCTGAACTGCTATTTCTGGGTTTGGAGACTGGAATTATATAGTACCTAGTGTATAAAAAAATAAAGGTATGTGTGAGAGTATATATATATATATATATATATGTGTGTGTGTGTGTGTGTGTGTGTGTATAAACTAAACTTACCCACCTGATTCCTCTGCTGATGACTCTACTAGGATAATAAAAAGAGACATCCATTGTACTTGAATTTTCTAACTTTTCATTTTTAGATTTGTTTTATAACCCATGTATGAGTATTTTTTTTCCCCACACGTATGTCTGTGTACCAAGTATGTACCTGGTGCCTTCAGAAGCCAGAAAAGAACATCCGAGCCTCTGGAACTAGCTTTACAAATGGTTATGAGTACAATGTGGGTGCTAGAAACTAAACCCTCCTTCTCCGTGAGAGGAGCAAAGGCTCTTAGCTGCTGAGCCATCTCTCCATCCCCTAAGTTTCCAATGTTCTTTAAACAAGCTTCAGATCTGTGACAGTTTCAAGAATAGAAATGTCATCAGTGCTCTCACCCTGATCCCTCAAGCACTATACTGTGCCACAGCTGCCTTGACCTCATCTCTGTGTTTCCGTGTTCTTTTCAGACCACTTAAAAGCAAACATATTTAGAAAATTTTCCCAAATCAAGTTTCCTTTCATATGAAAAAAAATCATTAAAATGGTGTTGGCAAGATGTCTCCATGGGTAAAGGTGCTTGCTGCCAACCTGAGTTCAGTCCTAGGTCCTACATGGTGGTCAAAAGAACCAACTACACACACACACACACACACACTCACACACACACACACACACATGCACGTGTACACACACACACACACACACACACACTGAATATATCAATGTAATAAATACTTTTCAAAAGGAAAAAAATCATGAAACAGTTTTTGTCTTTCTAGTCTCTTTAATCTCTAACAGTTCCTGACTCTTCTTTGTTTTTTACTGATATTTTTGAAGACTCTGATGGCACTGTCTGGGAAGCCGAGTTCAGTTCGAGTTCCTTTCCTTATCCTTGGTTCAGAATACACAAAAGTGACAGAGAGTCTGTGGAACCCAAAGTCAGATGCCATATGCTGGCGATGGTGCCATTTCTGGCAAACTTCATTCTGGGCACTGGTTAAGCAGGCCATTAACCAACAGAGCATGCCTACTGCAATGTCATTCATATAAGTAGTGATGCAGCGATTGGTGAGTGCTGGGCTGGGGGCGTGGCTCAGTTTGCAGAGGGTGGGCCTAGCATACAATGCTTTGAGTTCCATCCCCAGCCTTTCAGAAGAATTGTGCTGAGTGAAAAAAACCGTAGAGGAATGTAAATTGTATGAATCCATTTATAAGAACGTCTAGGCATTTAAAATAAATACCTAGTATAATAATATATGCTGGCAGAAATTAGAATAGTGACTGCTAGAAGCAGAAATGAGAACATGTGAAGGAAGTGATGATATGTTTATCATTTTTATTGTGGTGATACTTTAAAAACCATATGTAAATACAAAGCTTACAAACACTGTACCCTTGAAATGTGTTCAGTCGTTCATCCTAATTATACTCCAATAAACCCATAAAAAAGATTACAATCCTAAAAATGTAACAGATAAGCAATAAGGCAAAAGTTTTATAATAACAACATAAATTGTTACTGTGTCAGACATAAAGTGCTTTTACTGATCAATGAAAGTCCATAAACTTTTCAAAAAAGTTAAAAGTATAAGACAACTATGCAACTTACAAACACACATATTGGCAACAGTCATATTAGTAAAAACTATTTAAAACAGTGATTTGTCTGTCTGTCAGTCTTCATTTACAAAATCGGTCCATCTTTTTCAATTGTTCATAGTTTATTCAGGTCCTGACACAGGGAGATTGGTGTTCATAATACTACAAAGATGATATGATTGGAAAACCTTCTACAGAAACCATTTATTGATAACTCAAGATCTTTCCCTCTCTTGACACTGGTGGTTGAAGTTATTTTAATATTTTCTTTTATAATTTTCTTTTTTACACTTTTAACACTGACTATACATTCCTTAAACAGAGAAAAATGTTCTCAAAGAGGAAAGGTTGGAATTGACTCCATTTTGCAAAATTCCACGCAGAAACACTGGGCCATTAACAGCCGCTTTCCGGGGAGGGGAAGGAACAGGGTGCAAAATCTCCTTTGCCTAGTGCATAGGACCGGAGGACCACCAGTCCCTTAGCACTTCCTAGTCCCATGATACCCATTCATTCTCTCATGTCTTCTTCTGCCTCTTCCTGATATCATAAACTGTTTAAGAAAAGTCATAATACCTTTGCAAGGGAATCAAATTACCTTGAAGAGTCTATACCAGCATTTTTTAAGCTATGGGTCACAACCTCTTTGAGGGTCAAACAAGAGTCATGTATCGGATACCCTGCATATTAGATGCATACATAATAATACAAAGCAGTAGCAAAATTACAGTTATGAAGTAGCAATGAAAATAGTTTTATGGTTGGGGAATTATTGTGACATGAAGAACTGTCTTAAAAGGTTGCAGCATCAGGAAGGTTGAGAACCACTGGTCTATGCTAAGGTCCAGTGGCGAGGGGCAGAAAGTCTGTCTCTCTCCCCTTCATTCACAGCTATGCCAGATTTAAGAGAAGGTTATCACCTGGGGCAGATTATAACGAAGGGGAAGTGGCATGTAGAATTTCCCTCGGTGGTTTGAGGGTGAACCCAGAACATACCACAATTCACTCACATCTCCTCTCTCTCCCTTACCGCGTGGACTCTCCTTTACAACCACGATAATCAGAATTCTACGCGGGTCTGTTTATCTTTGACCAGACTGGACTAATACATTTTCATCATCACAAGCAAAACATCTAGCAAGGGCAGTTATCCATTTTGCAAATATTGACACCAAATGGTGACTATGTCAACAGGTCAAGCCACAGAGCAGCTGCAATAACAAGGGGGAAGGCTGATATGTCCTACTGGGCTCTGGGGTCATGTGCTAATCCAATCAGATGGCTGCCAGCTGTCCTGCATCCATATTAAGTCACAAGTTAAGATTGTTTCCTTTCATAGCCAGACACCTCAAAGGCTCTGCAGTCAGGTTTAAGATGAGATCTGAGCCTCGTGTGTTCATTTACGCAAGGTGCCATCTGATCTTAATACTTTGGCTGTCAACCTCTTCTTCATTGGTGTGATGCAAACGTTGCCAGTTCCGCTTACAATTTCACCTTTGATTTTTAGGAACACTCAGGAATTAAGAGACAGGCACAGGCTTTTATAAAGGCAAATTATCTCCTATAAATTACAGCCACAATGAAGTATTACCACCTTTGGATTAAAGTGGCTACAACCAAAAAAGACTAAAGACAGCTAATGTGGACAAGATGTGGACAAAGGGACTCCCACCCCCACCCCCACCCCAGACAGTCATGGAGGGAGAGGCTAGGCAGCATCATGATTCACAGGGAGGTGTATTGGTTACTTTTCTGTTGCTGTGGTAAACACCATGATCAAAGGCAACTTAAGAACACAATGACTTTTCTGGCTTATGGCTCCAGAGGGCTAGGGTGTGCCACAGTGGGGAAGGGATGGTGGCCAGAGCTGAAAGCCAAGAGATCCATCTCAACTGCACATAGGAAGCAGAGAGAGTCCTGTTTTGCAACACATTACTGAATTAGTACAGTCAATCTGTGTGTGTGCAAGAGTGTGTGCGTGTGTGCGCGCGTGTGTGTGCGTGTGCGTGTGTGTGTGTGTGTGTGTGCGTGTGTGTGCGTGCGTGCGTGTGTGTGTGTGTGCGCGCGCGCGCGCGTGTGTGTGTGTGTGTGTGTGTGTGTGTGCATGTGTGCGAGTGTGTGTGTGTGTTTACATATGCACCATAGCACATGTGTGGACGTCAGAAGGCAATCCTGGGTGCCAGTCCTCATCTTCCACTTTGTTTGAGACACAGTCTCTCTCCTTCACTGTTGCATATATCAGGCTGTCTGGTCCATGGACAGAGCTCCCTGCAATTTCTCCCCTCTCCTCCTCCTATCTCCTGGAGGTTACAGACAAAATGCACTGTAACCTCAGCTTCTTACCTGCGTTCTAGGAATCTAGACTCAGATCATATGCAGTAAACACTTTGCCCATCGAGCCACCTCCTTAGAACGTTCAGGGCCTTTAGGGACCACGTGTAAGAGATGTTCACACCATTCTGGGACCCAGGAATGTGAACTCTGTCACTTAAATAAGTGTGTTGTGTTTCTTTTGTAATACAACTCAGCAAAAATGAATCACTTTTGTGGCTAGCTGGACAACTAACCACGCTACTTCAACCCACTCCCGGTAGATGGCTACATGGAACTGAGAATCAGAGAAGTCTCCTGTTGGGATGGAGGAGTGATGAAGGAATTCTGGTACCTTCAGGTGAGATGTGAGGAAATAAGCCTATGCTATTTGGTGGCTCACCCATTCAAACTCGCAGAGGAGTGAATGACGGTTCATGGTGTGGCATGCTGGCAAAGTCACGGGCCAGGTTTAATTTGTCTAGGAGAATCTAGGACTAAAACTATATTCTTTCACTCAAACTTAAAACCTGATTACACCCCTGTATTTGAGATTAATTTGCAGTCAATAAAAAATAGTAAGTGCAAACATAGCAGTAAGAGATACAACATTGTTGTACGTATCAGGTACAACTCTTGATGCTATATGATGTTACCTATTGCCATTAACATCATCCAATGAGACGGGTTCCATTAGAAGACACATTTTACAAATGAAGAAAGTGAGATACAGGACTGAAGTCGAGATTAAATTTAGATTACACCAAATAACAGCAAGAATTTCAACCAGGCACTCTGGCTTCTAAGTCTTTGGATTTTATCCATGACAACATGGACTTCTATGGGCTTTTATTTCTTTTTGTGTTTTAATCTTTATCTAGCTAAGTCTCTTTCATTTATTTAAGTATGTGTGTGTATGTATGTATACATGTGCTTATGTATATGTGTACATTTGTATGTGAACATGCCACAATATAAATGCGGAGGCTGGAGGACAACTCTGAATAAATTAATTCTTTTCTTCCACTACACAGGTTCCAGGGACGGGTTCCAGAGATTGAACACGGGTCAGCAGTCTTGTCAGCAAGCTCCAAGACCCACTGTGGTATCTCATTGATGCCTTTATCTTCTTCACTTTTTATTTATTTATTTTTATTGGATATATTATTTATTTACATTTCAAATGTTATCCCCTTTCCTGGTTTCCTCTCCAGAAACCCTCTATCCCATCCTCATCTCCCAGCTTCTATGAGGGTGCCCCCCCAACCACCCACCCACCCCTGCTTCCCTGCCCTGGTACTCCCCTACACTGGGGCATCGAGCCTTCACAGGACTAAGGGCCTCTCCTCCCACTGATGCCTGACAAGGCTGTCCTATGTTACATATCCAGCTGGAGCCATGAGTCCCTCCATGTGTACTCCCAGGTTGGTGGTTTAGTCCCTGGGAACTCTGGGAGGTTTGGTTGGTTGATACTGTTGTTCTTCCTACAAAGTTGCAAACCCCTTCAGCTCCTTCAGTCCTTTCTCTAACTCCTCCATTGGGGACCCCATACTCAGTCTGATGGTTGGCTGCAAGCATCCACATCTGTATTTGTCAGCCTCTGGCAGTGCCTCTCAGAAGACAAGTCTATCAGGCTCCTGTCAACAAGAACTTGGCATCCTATCTTCCTCACTTTTATCCTTCTTCCCTCTCCTTCATCTCTCCCTTCCTCCTTTCTTCTCTCTTTTCCCTTTCCTTCCCTGGTGGTTCCGGGGATCAAATCCTATCCATTTCCTAGAAGAAAAGGGGAAATGAAAAGAAGCACAAACGTCTTCGAGCTCGGAGGGGACAGCTGTCTCCAAGTACTGCAAAGGACAGACCTGACACTTAGAATTTCTGCAGTCACTATAGCAAATCCTACTTCAATGATTGCTTTTCTTCTCACCAGTGGCCTGGAAAGTAATTAGACAATGCTATTATGGTATGTGTTCAGGGTCAATCTTGCTATAAAACCGATTATTAGACTGTCCCCATGTAGGTTGCCCTGAACTAAAGATGACCTGCCCACCTATTTTCTCACACAAAAACATCACCTCTTTCCTTCCAGTGACTCAAATCAAAGCTGCTGCCTGTGTCATAGAGCAAACTGTCAGAGAAGCATCACCCCTCCTGTGCTGCTGTGCTCAAAGGAGTATCCTTCCAAACAGTAGGCAGTCACGCTGGAACCCCATCCTACTGTGACCTGACACACTTCAGCCCTCGGTGTCCTGCAAAAGGCATCACTTAGTCTAGAGGTCCTGGGCTCTAAAATGGCAGCCTAATTAATAATAAACGTTACTCTAGCTAATCTCTGCCAATTCTTGGGTGTGCGACCTCAAGTAACGTGTACAGATGCATCCTTTTTTTCTATAACCTGATAGGTACAAGCAGTGGGGGGACTTATTTGCTTCTCCATCATCAACATAAAGAGTAAGTAAAGGTATTTTAATACTCTAGTATTTTTGTGAATACTTTTATCCAATGAGATTCACAAGCGCACGCACACACACACACACACACACACACACACACACACACACACACACAAACACTACTTGCCAAGGGTCTCAAAGTGGTTGATAACCAACCAGAGACCACTGTGAAGAAGAAAGGAACACTATTTTCCCACCATACCCCCACTCGTCAGGACCCATATGATAGAAAGTGAGAATCTGTTTCCAAACCTTGGCCTCTGACCTCTATATAGACATGCAGTGTAGAACATATTTTCTCATACAAAAACATAAGTAAACGAATGAAATTTTAAAACATACAGCTTTATGTTAAAAAAAAAAAAAGAATCAGAGCTTGGCGTGATGCATGTGGTTGTTATGGACAGTGGACAGCGGCAAGGCAGAGGCAGGAGCAGAGTGTCCTTCCTCAGGCCACATTGCCTTTATCTCAGTCTCCATACTCAGATTCTTGCTGGAGTACATAACTTAAAGACACACAAAGGCTTCTTGGATGGTGAGGAGCCCGGGAAATTTAAAATGAGACTTTTTTTTTTAAGAGTTTGGGGTGAGTTCAGGGATGGAGAAAAAATACAGGCAGAGCATCACAGACCTCAAGGTGAATTTGGGGGAAATCAGGTGGTGGTGCCAGTTGATTAGAACCTTAGGTGAGCCCTGCATTGCAGCGAGAACGCCTGACTGTCTTAGCAGAACCATTTCTTTCACAAGTAAATCAAACAAGGACGAATACTGAATAGCACACTGATTCATCAGAGACATCGGGAGGTCAAGCCATTAAACCAGCACAGTGCTGCTCTCATTCTGTCCATCAGGGCAGGCGCGGGGGTGGGAGGGGGCTGTAAATAAACCAGCACAGCTGTTCCTCTGGCTGAGCATCTTTGCCATCCTAGCTTGGAAATGTGGTTTCACAACAAGTGAGCCATGGAAGGAACCTTGTGTGCTACTTCTCGATGGTGGCATCAAAGGAGACAGAGACGTAAGTTGGGATCTGACTTGATTCTAGAAAGCAAGAAGCTAATGTCTACCCTCAGGAGATGGCATAACATTCTGAGGACCCATGCCAATCCTATACCAAACTGTTGCTTGGTAGACTCAAAGTCTATACACATAAAATAAGACATAAGGTCTATTTGCACAGTATAAGAGGCAGGGGAGGGAGACTACCTAGATCCTTTGTAAGGCTGATGGGCAAGGCTTGCTGCTAAGAAGCTTCCCCAAGCTGAAGGGGTTTGCAACCCCATAGGAAGAACAACAACATTAACCAATCAGACACCCCCTAGAGCTCCCAGGGACTAAATCACCAACCAAAGAGTACACATGGAGGGACCCGTGTAGCAGAGGATGGCCTTGTCGGGCATCAATGGGAGGAGAGGTCGTTGGTCCTGTGAAGGTTGGATGCCCCAGTGTAGGAGAATGCTAGGGTGGGGAGGTGGGAGTGGTTGGGTGGCTAGGGAAACACTCTCATAGAAGTGGGGGGAGCAGAGATGGGATAGGGCGTTTCTGCGGGTGGAACTGGGAAATGGGAAACATTTGAAATGTAGATGAAGAAAATATCCAACAACAACAAAAAAAGAAGCTGCCCAAATTTCCACTGCTGTCCTTTGTCCTGTGAACTGATCTTTTGGTTGTTGTTTTAATTTAAACAGGTACATTCATTTCCTGTGCTTTGGAATATTAAGGCTATTCATTGTACATTCCCATTACCCCTCACCAGGAAGTCAGCTGAGCCCACAGTTGCCACTGTCTTCCTTGGACATGTTTCCCCCTCATAAACAGCTACTTGTTGGCTCAGGAAGATGCCTAATGGGGTATTTGTTACCCATGCATGATAGGATCCCAGATTCAGAGATTCTTGTAGTCTGCTCCATTGACAGGTAGGGCAACTGAGAGAAAGGCATTTGGGGTGCATGGATACTGGGGAGCCCACATTCAGTGCTTATCAAAGAAAGCAATGGGCTGAAGAAGTACTGGGCCCTTCCTTCCTGCTAGCAGGCACTGTGCTCACCACAGAGAGTAGTGGCATTAATTACACGTCTCCTGGCTAAGGCTCACTCCCAGAGTGTCAAGGAAAACTAATGAGCACAATCATAGCATCGCTCAAGAACGTCTCACCTGCCAAGCGCTTTACAAGATTAGCTCATTAATCCACTCTGTCCTCCTGTGAAGCTGGTAATTATTATTATGCCCAGTTCAAAGATGGAGCAAGTGAGCAGAGATGAAGCAACTGCCCAGAATCCCTGGGCACATCTCAGCCCTTCCCGCTCTGCAGAACAGAGCACAGGCCACTGTGCTGTATAATTCTGCCTTTCCTTTGATTGCAGCTTCACATGGATACCAGAATCCCTGAAGCAGGGGGAGGAACTAGGCAGGCTGAATATTCCAAGTCATCACTGATTAATTTTCCTCTGAAACAATCATTACTTTTTAAAGTCCATGTGTTATAAATTATGTATAACTGGACCACAGTGCATGACCCACTTATCCAAAACAATAAATTAATTCAATCAGGTGTTTAACAATTACCTCACATATTTCAAAGATTATGCCATGTAACGGTATCAACGTACTATTAAAAAGTAACATGCTTTCACTTTTAATTTGTTATAATGCTATTTTTATCGGAATATCGGGAATTTCTATAGAGCATTTAAATAAATACTACGATTCCATATTCCTTTTCACTTCATTTTTCTTTCATCTGATGCATGAAGTAACTCACAAGGTAAG
>JANHMN010000006.1:50353862-50369675 GCA_030674055.1 Rhabdomys pumilio
AGATGAGATTTTAGAAGTTAAGCTAGCTTCAAATGTCATTTTTCTAGGAACAAGAAAATAGATTATTGGTGAAGTACTTTCACTGCAAGCATGAAGAGCTGAGGTCAGTCTCTAGAACCGCCATCTTTAAAAGGCTGGGCATGAGACTGATCTGATGGATTAATAGAAGGTGAAGGTACTTACTATGAATCCTGACGACACAAGTTTGACTCCTGAAACCACCATGGTGGAAGGAGAGAACCAACTTCCACACATTGCCTTCTGTCCTCCACATGTGCACATGTGTAAAGGCACACACGGGGGAGATAATTTTTGAATGGTAGCATATAGTTGTAATCCCTGTATTAGGAGGGCAAGCTCACTGGACAGGCAGATTATCTTCTTTGGCAAGTTCCAGGCCTGTGAGAGACTCTGTTTAAAAATACAAGATAGATGATATCTAATGTTGTCCTTTGGTTTCCACATGTATGTGCACATGCATCCATGTACACATGCACCAGTACCCCTACACATGTGTTCCTACATACACATGTGTACCTACACATGCAAACATACACACAAACACATACACACAGAGAGAGAAATGTTAATTTTGTAGTAAGATCAGTAAGATTATGATGTAGTAAGCTCAAGGGTAGTAATTTTCAAATGTCTATCATGTAGTGGTCTTTCAGCTGCCCCACCCCAATTGGACACTTTAGAAAATGTCGGAGGTACTATGAGTTCAATCTGTGAAATCATGTCCCTGATTTGAAAGCTATCCACAGGAAATCTCAGGGAGTTTCAGAGCAAGATCTGAAGCTTCTAGATCAAAGACACTGACTGACATTGGCACTGACGTCTTGGAGTGTCAAGTATAGATGTCAACTTTATGAACAGAAGAAACAGTATGTGCACATACTGGGAAAGACATCAGTCCTATAAAGAAAGTCGGTCTAGGTTTGCTTTATGGGACTGGCTGTTCCTGACCCAGTGCAGCCCTAATCTATTGTGGCAGAGGAAGCACTTGATAAAGAACTCAGAACTGAATTAGCCATGCCTGGCTCCAATCCCTGAGCATCCCTTAGTCTTTGGATGAGGCATTTAATGTCTTCAGGTCATCATGGATCTCTAAAACAGATCAAAAGCAGTAGGCCTTTCTGAGCTGGTGGCAAGAAGCAGAAGAAATAATCCACATGAGATTCTTTATATCCCTGATACATAGTTTCATATAATAAGAACCCTGTGCTGCCTTGATTTTAGAGTTTCAAAGGGCAATGTAATTATAACAAAATGTGTTCGTTTTCATTATCATGATTATTTTTAAACCCTCTCATTCAGTGTTCTTAGTTTAAAAAAAAAAACATCCAATTAAGATGAATAGTGTGTTATCCTTGGCTGTATGCAAGAAAGTTTTTGCTTGGGCTGGTTTCTTGAGGTCTCTATAGAGATTTGGCAAATACTCTGGGATTTGTGCTATGCTGAGAAAACCCATTACTTCTAGAAAAGTGTGTGTGTGTGTGTGTGTGCCTGCATGTGTGCATGCACACATATACGTGCACACATGAGTCTGTTGTATGGATGTGTTAATGTGGGTATATGCGCCTGTCAGTTGTAAGGCTTCTTTCTTTGTTACTATCTAGTAGGGTCTTCCATTGAAACTGGAACTCACAGATTTGGATTTGGTTTGTGTGTCTCAGGGAGCCTTTATAATGGCAGCATACATGTGGGGTTTTATTTGTGTTTTGGGTATCTGAATTTTTGCATTCATGATGAATAATGGGCCTTATTTCATGTGGTCACTGAGAATGAATGATCAAGTCTCACCCAGCACAGTGGCAGCAGCTTAGGGTTGAGGAAAGGAGTATACAAAACTAGATGCTAATTTACTCAAAAATACAGAACTATACAGACAAGCCCAGGATCCTACCCAGCAGACCCAGCTGACATCTACAGTAAAGAAGTCAAGCCTTGGAAGAAAAGAAACAACCATAAAATTGTTGTGTGTATCTGTAGCCAGTCAGTGGGACTTGTTATAGACTTTGGGTGTCTCAGCCTTGAAACACGGACATTCTGGACCAGTGAATTCTTCATCTAGGAGAGTTACTCTATGTATTTAGGATTCATGGTGTGTGTGTGTGTGTGTGTGTGTGTGTGTGTGTGTGTCTGTTTGCATTTGTGTGTGTACATGTGCATGTATGTGTATATGTTTCATGTGGAGAAAAGCCTGTATTGCTCTTCAGATACCATCTAACTTTGACACAGGTCTCTTGATGCCTAGACAATAGTCTCAGTGCTGGGATCACAGGTGTATATCTCTGTAGTTGTCTTTTGTATATGTGTAGGGGGTGGTCCTAGAGATTAGACATGGGTGTTGACGCTTGGAGGGTAATACCTTTGCAAACTGAGCCATTTCCCCTGCCCTGCTGAAAGATGCTGAGTGATATCCTTGACCTTTGTTGACTAGGGGACAGTAGCGATCACTCTTGACACTTTTGATGATCCCAGATCTCTCCAGATAACAAAAAATGTTCCGGGTTGGGGGAAGAGGAGTGGATAAAACACTCCCCACTCTCTTCACTGAGAGTCACTGTTTATTCCTCAAGGACTTTTTCACCAAAGCCAGAAATAATTTGCAAAGGTGCCTGAAGATTATTAGTAATCATTTTTGGTAAAATATAATTGAACCAAAATGAAAGATTCTTATTTCTGTTTCATTTGATGCTAGGAAGTCATGGAGTGTGCTGTGTTCTGCATGCGTGCTAATACTCAGAAGAGCATAAAGCAGAAAAACCTGTGTGAAAAATGCTTCTCCAGAGATTAGTGATATAAATCCAATATATTCATGAAAGAAAAAATAAATGAAGGCGGAAAATTCATATTTTCAAACTTCAGAGTACACATTCATTTAACCACCTTAAATTTTTCTAATCGTGAAGAGACTTCAAGGAATGTAATTGCAAATATAGTCAAAAGTTAATTACACTATTATAAATTATATCCTTTTACTACTCTCCGGGGAACAGCAGGAATTTGAGGGTAAGTAGATGTGTATAAAATGCATTTTGATGTTACTATATGACTGACATCATCAAGGAAGCATACATATGAATTCCCACACCGTGTCAGGGAAAAAAAATTAAGAACAAAATTTTGTCTTTGGAATTCCTAGGAAGCATTTGACTTGGAGCCTTACTAGGGCTGCATATGACAAGACCCTTTTTATTCCAGTGCCCGAGGCAGGCAGACAGATGCAGTTAGCAGAACAAAAGCATGCAATGATACTGCCATCAATTGGAATTCTAAAAATAAAATTCATGACCAAACTGAGAAAGGGAAGTTAATTTGAGGTACAAGAGCCTGACATACTAAAAATGACGTTTAGTGATTTATTACTAATTAATTATTTAATTAGGAACTTTTTCTGTGTATGTACACTTATGTTGTATTGCATGTATATATGTGCATTTGTGTGTTGGTGCATGTGTGTATACATACATGTAGAGGCTCAAAGTTGATAGACAGTGTCTTCCTTAACTTTAATTTGCTTTATTTATTGAATAAATAAGCAATTTTTTAAAAAAATTATGTCTGTGGCTGAGCCTGGAGTTTACCAGTTCCGGCTAGTCTAGTGAACCAGTTTGCCCCAGTGATCCCTGGTCTCTACCAAGAGCTGAGATTACAGGCCCCTGTCACTCTTGCCTAGTTTTACACTGCCTATGGAGATGCCAGTCCTCCTCTTAACGCAGCAAATACTCTATCCATTCAGCCATCTCTCTGAGCTTAATTTAGGTTTTATTTAGAATTATTTTTATTTGTGCCTGTGTGTGCGCATGCATGTGTATGTGTGTGTGCGTGTGCATGTGAGTTTGTGTGTGTGTGCGCGCCCGTGCATGTGAGTTTGTGTGTGTGTGTGTGTGTGTGCGCGTGCGTGTGCGCGTGCGCCCGTGCATGTGTATGGGTATGTGCTTATTAATGCAGGTACCCTTGGAGGCCAGAGAATGGCATCAGTCCACCTAGAGATGGAGTGCTGGAGTTGCAGGGAGTTGTGGTCACCAGACCTGGGTAATGGGAACCAACCTTGGGTCCTCTGCAGGGGCATTACACTCTCTTAACTCCCCTGCTTTTTTTGAGGCAGGATCTTGTTCTGAACTTCAGATGATTATGTAGGCCAGGCTGGCCTCAAATTCATGAGCATCCTGTCTTAGCCTCACAAGTGTTGGGATTACAGGCATGCACCACAGTACCTGACTTATTATTTTATATTAATTGAGATGTAGTATGCACGCATCTTCATAGAATCTAGGATAATAATTTAAGTCATATTTATAATTATAAGAGCCAATTCAGGGTAATTAGCATTTCCATTTTTCTACATGTGTGAAGATATGCAGTGTTTCTATTTCTGCAACTGGCTTATTTTGCCTATCCGTATCTGTCCAGATAGTGAAGCCGCCCACGTTCCCGTGAACATGGTTGGAAGTTGAAAAGACAGAGCATAGGAGTGAGAAAAATTTTATGCATGAAGCTGGAGAGACAGTATACCCCGTAAAGCACATGCAAGTCATGTAAAAGAAAGAAAGACAGAAAGACAGAAAGGGAGAGAAGAAGGGAGGGTGAGAGGGAGGGAGGTAAGGATGGAGAGAGGGAAGAAGGAAGGAAGGAAGGAACTCCAGTAGAGGAGCTATGTGGCTCTCTGGAGCCCACTGGCTAGGTAACCTTGCTGAATCCGCAAACTTCAGGTTAGGTGAGAGGAGACCTTGTCTCAAAAAAATAAAAAGAAAAGGTGGGCTTTGATCAAGGAAGACACCTAATGTCAAATTAAACTCTACATGCATGAATACATGCATATGCACAGACACATATGTGCACACACACACAGAGGTACACATCCACAAACATGTATGTACATATACATACATCATATGTATGCACACAGATGCAGTTCAAAGATGTATCTTTATACTCAAGTTTCTTTAACCTCTATAGTGTCCTCTGAAAAGAATTATTATTCATAATAATGATGAATAAGTTATTAATTTTGCCAATTTTAATAACAAAAGAAACTAGGTTGCCAGCAATTAACTTTTTAATTGTTAATTAAGAATGTAAAGACATCACAGTTTATACATAGATATGGCCAATGCTAAGATCCTTCTCTTATTAATAACTGTGTTAGTATCCTGCTTGGCCAAAATATGTATTTTAGATCAAGAATGGATAATACTCTCTGGCTCTCCCCTCTCCCCGCCATGTGCAATTCAGCCAACTAGGAATTTACTGAGGTTAATAACCCATTTAGAGCTATAAATAACTCTTAATTTAATGTTCATACATTAACTACACATTAGTATAATTAAATAAATTCAGACTTTCTGATGTTTAGATTTGAGTTCTGGCTCCTTTGTTTACAAACTCTGAATCTTGAAGAATCACATTTAACTTGTGAAGACTCAAATATTATCATATGACTTAATAGGCTTGGTGACCTAACCTAGATATCTAATTACTAGCTGCAGTTATGCACAAAGGATTTTATGGAACTAGTTTCCACATGTCAGAATTCAGCCTGATGCTAAATGGAAAAAACCTGGAATTTTTATCTTGCTCTATCCCAGCACTTTGTGGGCTGTGAATTTGTTTTATAACTTTTAAAGCAACAATTATTTCAACCATGCCGTGGTTCAGCTGTGTCAATGAAGCCTGCTTAGAAAAATGATCAGTAGGTAATAGTATAATTACTTTTCAAGTGAAAGCAGGGAGGAGACTAATCACTATATTTAGTATGTATTTGTGCATGGATGTCTATCACCAATCTACTTAACTTTCTATTATCGACATAGCCACATATTTATTTGAGATTTTTGGCTTCCTGTCTGAAATAAAACTCCCAGCTCAGAGTATAGGTGAGCAGCAAGAAACAAACAACTCTTCTCAATTGCAATGTCTTTCTGCAAAGGACAATATCTCCCAACAATACAGGCCTCCTATCACACCGAACGTGACTTCTGTCTGCTGATGTATCTAACCTAAGCAATGAGGACCTTGAATACCCACCATCCATATTGCTTCAGTCTTAGGTTTAGGTGCTTCTACAGGGAGGCCTGAGCCCAGAGAATGTGATACTCTACAAGGATGTCTCAATTCACTTACTTTTCATTCATCTTCATACAAAGAATTATGGTGAGTAAATAGTTATAATTCTTCATGAGCAAGCTGCCTGGCAGGGGCTCCGGCAAAGCCTTCCAAGTGTCTCAAAGCCAGTTGAATCCTTGACTCCATGAGGAAGCAAATGACTATTTCTTGACATACTGAAAACATTACAAGAGTTATATAACATCCCATAGAAATGAAAGCTTATGTGAGGCAGAGACAATGCTCTGCCCCAGCCAAGCCAACAACCAGATGGGATAATGTGGTACTTCCTGTGATAGTGAACCATCCAGGGAGCTGAGTGGCTTTTCACTTTCTAGCTGTTTTGTGTTGGCTATAATCATGTCTCAATCTCATTAAAAATATTGCCCCATTTGAACTGACTATAAGTGACAGTTGTCCACTAAGCACATGTATTTGGAATAAGAGCCACCAAACTGCCAGTGATGAAACTTTCTGAGATCTGGGCAAAATAACTGAAGGGCAAGAGTGAAGAACCCTAAAAATATTCCCATTTGTCTGTTTAAATGATTGTGTGTGAGACTGTAAATCATGCTAACATAGCCCTGGGCTGTTGTGGGTGGGATAAGGTGTTGGTGGTGGCTAGTAATAAAGGCATAAGGGTAAGGACATATACAGCATCAAATAATGCCACTGTAGGGCCAGGGAGATGGCTTGATAGGTAAAATATTTGCCATGCCCAAAGACCTGACTTACATTCTCCAGAATTTGTGTGAAAAGACAGGTCATGGTGATGCATGCCTGTAATCCTGGCTCTAGGGAAGCAGAAAACAGAGTATTTCAGGGACTTAAAAGTTCCAGGTTCCATGACAAACCTTGTCTCAAAAAAGAAGGTAGAGGGTGATCGATGGGAAAAGGCACACAATGTTGACCTCTATCCTACCACACACACGTCTAGCCAGAGTCAAGAAAGAATATGCGTGAAGCATCAACCTCAGAGGCCGGTTGCATTCAAAACTGACTGCTTTACAGAAAGCTTTTGAGTCCTTCATGGTCATATTCTTTTCTCATTGCTGCTATGACACATCATCTCAGACTCAGCAGCCTAAAGATGCCTATCCAGCATCTTAGAATCACAGAGCAGAGAGGCCTGGTAGGAGCTCTGATCAAGCTGTCAGCTTTAGGGGAGAAAGTTTCCAGCTTCCACAGACCCTCAGGACTTGCTTCATGATCCCTGTCTTCATCTTCAGAGCCAGCACTGGAACATCCCTTTTTTAACACTTCCATTTTCAAATGTCTTTCAAATATCTCTGATATCCAACTGGAAAATGTTCCACTCTTCTGAGGGGATTCTACTGGCTATGTAGCCCAGCAGATGTTAACTCACATCAATCCTCCTGCTTCAACTCCTCAAATGCTAGGATTATAGGTAGGAGGCACCATGCCCTAATAAGTCCTTAAACTTAAATATACTTGTGAATTGATTATGGCTATAAGATGGCAGTTTGATCAAATGAATGGATTAATAATTGAAAGCTAATAATGATTAATATTCTTAGCGATCATCATTAAGGGAGTTGATCTTAGTCTCAATTCCTTCATCCATTAGCTCCTTGCCTCATCAGGCAATGAGCTGGTAGTCTTTGTTCTGCTGGAAAGGATCCTTGGGTGGCTGGAGCAGTGACAGCCTTTGTAACCGCGTGGGCCAATTTCCTTACCTGCCTCTCTTATTTCTTCATACCCTACATGGTCTGTTTCTCTGGAGCAGTGTCTCTCAATGGTTCTTCCTAATGCTGTGACCTTTTAACACAGTCATTCATGTTGTGGTGACCCCTGCCATAAAATTATTTTTGTTGCAGCTTCATAGCTGTAATGTTGCTACTGTTATGAATCGTAATGTAAATCGTGAATTGTGAATATGAATTGTCTGATATACAGGATATCTGATATGAGACCTCTGTCAAAGGATCTTTTGACCCACCAAGGGATTGGGATCCACAGGTTGAGACCCACTGTTCTGGAGACCCTTGGCCCAACAGTTCTTTTTGCCACATAAGGTAGCATACCGATTCTGAGATTAAGAAAAGGTTATTCTGTGGAAGCCAGTATCTTCTCTGCCACAATGGTCTGTGATCTGAAAACTCCCAGGTTGTCTATTTATTTATGTACTTTAAGGAAAAAATTTCCTCTCCTAGCCCTAGTCACTGCACCGAGCCATCTGGAAATAGTCAGATCAAAGCTGGAGAAGCATTTTTTCCTGCTGTATGTTCACTCTTGGAACCCATTATTGTTTTTAATCATTCACCTGGCAGACTCCCAAAGGTTCCCCCAGAGATACTCTTAGGATCAATGTTAGGGGGCAGCTATGTTCTGTAATTGCTTTCCTCTTCCTCCTTAGCAACAATACCTCCCAAAGGTATTGGGTTTGAAACATCTTTATGTGAAACTGTGTTCTAATTTAATGACCAGCTTCCATATGAGAGAGAGAGAGAGAGAGACAGAGAGAGAGAACTAGGAAGACTGTGAGGTATTTTCCTGACATTTTGCAGAATAATCGGCACTTTGAAAACTGTACTCAAGAACGCTTTAAGTTAGCAACTGGATTTAATAGTAAAATACTCCTTTACCCAACTATTTGGTAAGATGATCAGAAAGAAATTTACTACATTGATCAGGTTAAGAAAAGCTCTATAGCACCAACAAATAAATCCTAAAATCTCAATAATCAAATACATACAATATATAATATATGTATTTTATCATGCAAAACCTGGTACTATTCAGGTAGCTTTACCCCATCTTGTAGCTGTATCACAGGAAAAGCATGGCTGAAGAGGTCATGTTAGCTTTCAACTTCCTCAGCTAGAAAGTGATACATAATTTCTTGTAACCACTGACTAGAAATAGTCACTTGAGTAGCCCAAGTTTAAAGGATACTGAGTAGCTTAAGGGAGGATATGCACTGTATAACCATTCCTTCAGAGTTGAAATAGTTCATCTTAGCAAGAAGCTTATTAAGACTCAGGATGCTCTAAAGGGAGCCTCTTAGACTCAGGAAATTCTTAGAGTAGGTTTGTAAAGAGTCAGGGAATAGACAACTCACAAGTCTCAGGAAGCCCCTGAAACTGACAAGGTATAAAAGACCCCTCCATCCTCAAGGTATATAAGCTTTTGGGGTTTCTAAAGATTCTCCAATCTGAAGATCTACTTATAAGTCCTGCATCGAGCTCCAGGGTTCCAGTTTTGTGAGTTTTCATCCATGCTAGGGTAGGCTTTCAGTAATGCAGATGCCTTTCAGCCATCAACACTCCTGAGAGTAACTCCTTATCTCTACTCTTGTAAGTAGGATATTGTTGCCTAGTGCTTCCATCGGGGTTTTCTATCTAGGGTGAATAGTGTGTTCACATTGCCCCAGGATGCAGCAAGTGTTGTTTGTTTGGAACCATTATCATTTGTGTCCTTATCAAAGAGTGGAAAAAGTAAAAAGGACCTATATCTAAGCCAATAAAGACACCCCATCCCAACACCTCCACCTATCTTTTGCAGGTTGCCAGCTTTGCAGTTTTCTGAAAGTCACATCATTTTTTTTCTTTTTCAGTTTCTTGGGGTGATCAAGTGTGACTAATTTTCATGAATGTCATGGAAATTTCAAGGTATGGTTCTTTGAAGCCATATCACTTGACTTTTTCTGGTTGCTTTTCCTTTAGTTGGTCAATCATGCTGGGACACTCTAAGCTTAGTCTTCACAAAGGGGCACTGTCTCTGAAACTCCACTGTCTTTGAAGTTAACACATGAATCGATTTAATTTATAAATATTTGATCCAAAAAGACACCTTGATATTTGAAACTCTATACTGTTGCTTTTTGAAAACAGGTCTGCCTTGGGGACGGTGAAGTAAATCATTCTGTAACCTTAGAAGATACATAAAATAAATGTCGATTATTTGGGCTACAGATACCCCTTTTTCGGTTCATCTCTGCTCAAAGATTCAACCTTTGTTTCTCAGCCATAACACTTATTTCCCACCAATTTCCACAAAATAGTTTTTCAAATAAAATATTCATTTTGTGGACATAGAAATTCCCACAAACTGGTAATATGATATTCTCTCTCTCTCTCTCTCTCTCTCTGTGTGTGTGTGTGTGTGTGTGGTCAATCCTGATTGCATTTTCAAGTTAAAACAGCTTGGGAGAGGTGAACTTTAAGACTTTTTCAGGTCCCCAGATTCTATATGAAGGCATGGCAAGGGCCATGATAGTCTAAAACTCCTCATACCTGCAACTGTGACTCAAGAGCCTTTTCTTTTATCAGGAATCTAGTTACTTTGGAAAGAATCGAGAGGGGGACTTTGTGCCTTTAATAAAGTTCATGGGCCTGAAGATTATGACTATGTCATAGAGAAACTATAATGATCCAGGCATTCAATAAATACCTTTGGGTTGGGCATGGTGGCACATGTTTTAATGCCAGTATTCAAGTGGCAGAGACAGGTGGATATTGGTGATTTCAGGGCCAGTCCGGTCTCCATAGTGAGTCCCAGGACAGCCAGAGCTACATAGTAAGACTGTCTCAAAACAAACAAACAAACAAACAAACAAACAACCCTTTGAATTCTTACTAGCTTTGAAGGTAGTAAGGAACCTGTAGGTTTTAGGAGGAGAATTTAGAAGTGTGTCCTTCTGTCTGTCTCTCTGCTTGTTATGATTGTCAACATTTCATAAAGACAGACTGTCAGGATGATGTGCAGGAATCACTTTTACAGATCACAAACTGTCAGCACTCTGAAGCACAGGAGGACAGGTCACTCACTTCAGGTCACACAATAGCAATCTACACGTCATACATAGCTCGGAATCCCATGTCTCACAATCCTTTCCACTCCATTATTTTTCCCTAAAAGAGGCATGGTTCACTCTGAGGAGCAGAGAGGCTGTGGAAGACTCAAAAGTTTGGAGAAGGAAGAAAGGAAGGCATGGCCAGTACCTTGAAAGCCTGCTACATTGTCAGCATGGTATGGCTTAAATGAACCAGGCCAGAGAACTGGAAACTGGGAACTGGGATTCCTAATGTCTATTTCTATGGTTGGAAAGACAAGTTCCAAACCTCGACCAAGGAGGACTTGGAGAAAGAAAGGGCCAAAGAGCATCACATTTTATAAACATGAAATTTAACACATGTGCGTCAACAGGATACTGTCCAGGTAAACTCCATGCCAAGTAGCACCTGCAGCCTCTACGGGTCAGCCAGGCAAGCAGGTCAAGGCACACCAGTGCTGTTCTCAGGGGTTAATGGATACTTCCTCTCTCAGGTCCCTCCTTCTCCTATTTTGGGTTTCCACATGAATCCTGAATCTTGAATAAGGTCTTATCTCTGCTCTTGGGATTAGAAATGAAATTTTAGTTTTCAGGTTAACTGCTTCTTTTTCAGTGTCTCAGAACATTCAAGAAGGTCTGCTCTGGAAGGTCTTTGGTAAGTTTCCTCCTGTCCTGGCCAAAGCTTCAAAACTCAGGTCCTAACTCTAGCTCCTGACTCATGCCAGTCTCCTCCCTTCTGTCTCCACAAGGTCATCTAGTTCCTCCTGAGTGCCTGGCACCTCAGTCCCTCCAAGTCAAGACTGAGAGTATAAATCCACTCAAGATATACAGAGGAGTATTTCCATGGTGTTAGCAGTTAGAGGAACAGAATGTATTGTGGGTATAAAAACTTTCTTTCTTTCTTTCTTTTCTTTCTTTTCTTTCTTTCTTTCTTTCTTTCTTTCTTTTTTCTTTCCTTTTTGGTTTTGTTTTTGTTCTTTTGAGAAATAGTTTCTCTGTATAAACTTGGCAGCCTTAGAACTCTCTCTATAGATCAGGCTACATCAAACCCACAGAGATCCATGTGCCTCTGCCTCCCAGCTGCTGGGATTAGAGGTGTGTATCATCACTGCTGGACAAGTTAAAAGTATTCTTACTGTGGTCTTTAACCTGACTGTTCAGGCACTGTGTGGATCCCCATAAACAGCCATGTGGTTGGTGTCCTGTTAGTTATATTTCTTATTACTGTGACTGAATGCATGACAAGAAGCAGCATAGTGGAGGTTGTTATTTGGGCTCAGGGTTTGTGATGTTACATCCCAGCAATGCACTGAACATGACTTCTCACAAGAAGCTATGGCTACTGTGGACCAAGAACTAAAGAGCTTAGGCCAGAGCTGGAACTAGGGCTGGACTACACTGGGACAAGACTGTTACCACTCCACCCCCTAGTGTCCTACTTCCTATATCTAAATCCCACCTCCGAAGGGTTTCACAGTCTCTCAAAATACCACCACCGGCTGGAGATCAAATGTTCAAACACACAGGCCTGTGGGAGCCTCTGCAACTATGACATAACACTAAGCATTTGAATAAGTCCCCACCAATGCATCAAACAGTTCAAAGAAAGGGAGTGGAAAAAGGGTGAACAAAGTATTCCCAAGAGCAGAGAATAAGGTCATGCTACATTTCAGTTGATGTTATTAAAGCAGTTTTGATTTATTTTGAAGTTCATACTTTATTCTATGCCAACCAGAACACAATATAATGAACCAATGGGTAAATGCAAATATCTATGAATTTAGGTAAAATTAATTTTTCCATCAGGAGTCCACTTCTGGTCTTACTATATTGCCATTATCGTTATTATTGTTATTATTTTGTGATTCTGGGAGTCTCTATCACCGAGCTAGCTTTCCAGCCCCTGGTCTTTAAAACCATAAAAGAGTAGAAGAGATGAAGAGACCTAGTTTTCATTTTGACTCTGCTGTGTCTGACACTGGCCAAATCACGTGACTTGTAGAGGTAGTTTTCCCAGATGAAGAAGAGTGTAGTGTTTGGTTAGTGTGTAAGGACTCTTGGCTCTAAAGTGCATGCCAATGTTGCTGAGTTTCTTGAAGATCAGCTTTAGCACCCTGGCTATCTCAGGGCACTGAGAGCTCCGGAGACCTACAGACAAGCAGAGGAGAAGCTAATGTGACCAGTTTGACAATCAGTTCGAGTTGTGGCTCAATTTGGACACTTCCTCTAAGGAACCTCCCCTGAGACCGCCACAAAAGCCACTTGGCACAAACCCTGCCACCCAGCATTTGCTTTCCAATGGCTTCTTGGGAAAGCTATTCAGAGGGGGCTGTCTTTAGAATCTTTTAATGAGGAGGCCCTAGCTGTGAGGGCTTTCAATGCAAGAACTCAGTGCCCCCATTTCAGAGCACAAATTCATCCCTTTGGCCCTCTGCCTCTGGCTTCTGTTCCTGCCCTGGAAAGTTCAAAGTGGGATAAAATTATACAGAAACATTCTGGCCTTGGTGCCATAAACATTCATCCCTGAGACCAGAGGAAAAGGCCAGAAAGAGACTACAGACAGCATGCTTTCTGGCTACCGCCTGCTTCTCTGAGGTGTCAATTCTTGACCCTCCTGATGTTGTCCTGTTCTGTCCTTCTAAAGAGCTCACCTCTGTGGGGGCTCAGTAAGCATGACAGCTACATGATATTGTCTAGAGAGGCCATCATGGTTGTCTGGAAGGGATGAAGGATGCTTTGGATTTCATGTGCCCCTTGCCCAACTCCCAAATCTATGATGAAATCTTATCTCCCAAGACTATTGTGTTGGAATATATGGTCTTTGGATTATGACCCCCAAAAATAGGTCCCGAAGAGCTTCCCTGCCTCTTATATCATATGAGGAAGTGAGCACCAAGCAGAACCATCCAGTGATTTGCTTTTGTATGTACCAGTTTCTAGAATGATAAGAAATAGCCATGTTATTTAAGGCATTCTGTTTGTAACACCTCCCTTCAGCCACCTATGATGCTTAATCTTGACAGCCAACTTGTGAGAACTGAGAGATGTCTATAATCAATGAGACATTCTTCTAGGTGTGTCTGTGGTGTCATTTGCCAAGAAGACATAAGAGAGAGGAGCTAAGAGCACAATAGCCTGCCTTCACTGTGGGCAGCATGGTCCAATGCACTGGGGGCCTGAGTTAAATGCAAGTGGGGAAAGAGAAAACCAGTTGGTGCACACAAGCCCCACCCTTGTCAAGTAAATGCAGGCACTGCTGCTGCCACTGTGACCTATGGTGTGGACTCAGAGAGTATTCCAGCTGCTCAACCGGGTTCACATCAATGGATCCAGACAGCATCCAGACCTTCTGTTTTAGATTATGGCTGCATCATTGTGATTCCTTGTTCTGAGGTTTACAGCTTCTTAGAACAATTGAGATTCCCCATCTCTGGCTCTCCAGCTTATAGACAGCTGCTGCTGCTTGTCTGGGAGAGATGGAGGATGCTCTGTACTGAATGTATGCTTTCTATAACTTTGCATGAACCAAGCTAACAAATCTTCCCATTTGGAGTCTGTTGCTTATGTTCTTCCAGATTACCATGATGAATGTATATCCCAAATACCATTATGCAAGGAAGTCAGCTTCTGAGAGGGTGGAGGGAGAGAGGGTGGAGGGAGAGAGGGTGGAGGGAGAGAGGGTGGGGGTTGGAGAAACCCCACAGCAAATGAGGACAAGGAGGCAAGCCCTTTCCCAGCTTCTTTACCTTCTCCCTTACATGCCTCTTAGTCTTTTCTCCCTGGTGCCAAGAGTTGGAGGATGCTCACATCGCTTCTTAATCCCATTGACTCCTCAGACAGGGGTTCTAAGCCTTGCAAGACCCAGAGGTATGGGAGCTAAAGAACCCTCTGCCTCGAGGTTCCATTCTCTCAGTGACCTGAACTCCCTCTACCACCAATGTGCTTTAGTTACAAACACATCAGCTGAAGGTCAGACACTGTGATTTGCTTTTTTTTTTTTCCAAATTATTCTCAATTGTTCAGGTCCACAATTACCAACAGCTGACCTGACCTGGTGATCCAGCTCTGAGCAGTGGGACCTTCTATACAATTTCCAGCACTCATTCTCTGGCATTCTGGACTTGCAAAAAATGGGGCTCCACATTTCAAGTCCTGCAAAAGGTAGAGATTGGCCATATTGGGTTCTAATTCTTAGGCCACTCAGGAATGAAACCTAAGGAATGTGCTTTTCTTAAGCCTGCCTTTGTGGGAATCTAATGGGTGACCACTGAACTGGCTAGTTTTCTCACTGATGTGGAAAAAAAATGCCTGTCAAAGAGAGGCAAACTAAGACAGAAAGGATTTGTTCTGGCTTGAGGCTTAAGGAGGATACAGTCCATCATGGAGGGTAAGACATGGTGGCTGCAAGAGAGTGTGTGATTAGAAATCAGAGAGCTCAGGCAGGAACCAGAGCTGGATCAAGTCTTTGACATTCAAGATCCACTCTACCTTATGGCTAGGCTCCCAGGATCCATAGCTTCTCCAAACAGCACAACCAGCTGAGAACTAACATTTCAAACACCTAAGCCAATAGGGGACACTTCACATTCAAGGCAAAACCAACAAGACCCAGGAAACCACCTGTCTGCTAGTGACAGCCTTGTATTACAAGTGTGTCCTGCCACCGTGTGTGTGTGCATGTGTGTGGGGTGGTGGTGTAAGTGTGTGTGTCAGAGTATGTATGTGAGTGTGTGTGTGACTGAATATGTGTGTGTGCATGTGTGTGTGTGTGTGTCTGAGTATGTGTATGTATATGTGCTTGTGTGTTGGAATATGTGTGTGTGTATGGGTGTGTGTATCTGAGTATGTGTGTATGTGCTTGTGTGTGTGTGTGTGTGTGTGTGTGTGTGTGTGTGTGTGTGTGT
>JANHMN010000006.1:50369685-50379714 GCA_030674055.1 Rhabdomys pumilio
TGTGTGTGTGTGTGTGTGTGTGTGTGTGTGTGTGTGTGTGTGTGTGTATGTGATGTTTTGGGAAGCAAACTGAAGTCCTTGTGTTGTTGAGCAAATATTTCACCAACTAAGTCATCTACCCCACCCCATATTGCTAGAAGTCTATCTCTCATTATCATTTCTTGGAATACACAAGGTTAGTCTCTCATTCATTCATTCATTCATTCATTCATTCATTCATTCATTTTGAATTACAACAAAAGCCCCAAAGAAATGACAGGGGTTCAGTGGAACTGCAATCGCTCTGGCTGAAGTCTGAATGGGATCTTGCATGTTGCAGTTGATCACTTAAAGCAGGCAGCCGAGCCTTCCTGCCTGGAGCTCGGAGCTCGGCCTGGTCTAACGAAGCAATCAGTTTCTTCTTGTCTGACAAATGTTACAAAAAGACCAGAGCCGCGAGAGCAAGCGTGCAATCTTTTTACTTTTTCTTTTTGATCTTGTGTTCTCAGGAAGAAATGTAAGGGTTTCTTTCTCCTACCTCATTGTGGCTTCAGGTCTGTTCTTCTTTTTCTCTGTGGGGTTTGGTTTCCTTGTTCATCACCCAAGGAAAACATGGGCTTTTCTTTTCTCCAACACAGCTAACTGCGGCAGAGACAATTTCAGGGTGTGCTGACCGCTTAACCGAGGAGACTGCTACAGCGGCCTTGCTCACGCTGATCCATGGGCACTCAGAGAGCGTGAGGCACATTTAACCCAAGCCAAATAACTGTCTTAGCCTGTTTTGTGCAGCTATAACAAAATCCCACAGACTGGCTTCTTTATGGAGAAAAGATATTTGGGGCTGGTGAGATGGCTGAGAAGGTAAGGTACCTGTCACGTAAGCATAAGCATCTGAGTTTGCATCTTCAGAGCTTATAAAAAGGAGCTGGGAATGGCAGTGCCCAGTACACTAGACTGATGAAGATAGGTGGATGCATGGAAGGAACTTGGTAGTCAGCCAGTCTAACCCAATGAGTCCCAGGTCCCAGTGAGAACCGCTGTCTCAGAAAACAAGGTGGATATTGTCTGAGGAGTAACAGCTGAGGTTGACCTCTGATCTCCATATGCATAAGCACAGACATACAAGCATGCGTGGGCAGCCACACATTTTTGTATATCCCACACATATGTACACACACACATACACACACACACACACACACACACACACACACACACACGCACGCACACAAGTACAGGCACGTGTGAAAATAGATTGATGTAGCTCACAACTCTGGAGGCTGGCAAGTCCAACAGCATGCTCCTGCGCCAGTCATATTACATCATAGCATAGCTGATGGTGGAAGGCACACATGAGTCAAGCAAGAGACCATGAGGGTGAGAGCACTTTGAAGCTGCCTGCTCTCTCTATAACAGACCCGTTCATACCTGCCACAAAGATTAGGTCCTTCAGAGGGCTTCCACCCTCAGCACCCAATCTCCATGAAGCAGAAGTTTTTGTTTGACTTCCCAGATTAAACTCTGCATCAATTAAACATCCACCGACCATTGAGATCTACCCTTAACCAGCATGCAATCCAGTTGCCCTACTCTGAGCCTATATAACCTACTCTGGTTTGATTCTGACCTAGGTGAGTTGTCACAGGTAAGGGACACTGAGCAAGAATATAATTAGAGAAATTGTATGAGAACATCATCAAAAGTCTGGAAGTTCACTTTCCAAGATATTAGGAACTGGTCCAAATGCATTTAAACTTTTGATATTGTGAAACTACACTATCATCTTCAAGTATACATAAGGAACTGTATATAAGCAGGTTATAAAAACTTGCCCCAAATCATAATTTTTAAGCAAATTTATGAGTTTATGTCGAGCCACATCACATCAAAACCATCTTTGGTGGCATGCAGTCCCCTAGGCCATAGGTTGGACTTGGTTATTAGACTGTTCCAGATGAAGCTTACAGCCTACTTAGATAATTCTCTTGCTGGCAGACAAGATTAACCAGCAACTGTGAGTCATCCATCCTTCCAGAAGTTCCCCAGGCAAGTCTTCTAATAAAATGAGTAATTGTCTCTGCTCAAGCTATGGAGAAGCTGTAGATTAAATAAAGATGGGAGAGGCAGAGGAAGGAATCAATTCTAACACGGTGTTGGCACCAGCTTTGAGGAAAATATCTTTCTTTACTTCCTAGTCCCAAGACTAGCTGATGAACCACACTCCCAAAAAAATATTCTTGGAAACTTCTAGGACAAAAAAGCGAACTAAAGAACAATTAAGAAACTGACAAATGAGCAGAGAGCAGGCCATGATCATACGTGACCCCTGTAACGGGAAAGACAGGCTTGATGAGTGTAGGCAGGAGAAGATGGAGACAAATCTATTCACCATCGGATTGAGCATTCCACCACTACAAGAATTCGAAATGGAAGTCCTCTGCACAAAATTGACATCAGGAAGCTCCTTCTTTATGTGGCTGCTCTCGACTGGCTTGTTATCCATGTAGGCATGCCCTCTTGCTCAGAGTCTTCAGTCTGGAAGCACTGTTTAAGCCACCTGAAAATGTGATTTATTGAGGTTTGAAACAACACCAAAGTGTATCCCTCCAGAAGGGGCTGTAAAAGCTCAAGCCCAAACACTGTCACTGGACAGTTAAGATCTCTGTCTTCAAAGGATGCTAGTGTCTTACATGAGTTTCAGTTTGAGCCACAAGTGCAAACTCATCAAATCCAGGAGGATTATCACGAGGCAGCATCAGCAGAGGCAGCACTTGCTAAATGTCATTCACTCAGCATCTTGAGGCATAATTCCCAGCCATGTCTCTTATCCTTAGATTTGGATTTGTACCAAGAGCTAACTTTAACTGAGGAAGATCCAGGAGTCTAAAAGGTTTCAGATTGGAATGACGTTATTCACCAATGGTTGCAGTTGTTAAAACAGCAGTCAATGGCAAAGCTCATCACTGAGACCACATAAGGCTGAATATAAAAGAAATTACATATAACAGGAGACTGGGGAGATGGCTCAGTGGTTAAAGCTCTGGTCACATGTGAACCCGAGTTCAGGTCCCCAGCGAACCACATAAATGCTGGGTATATGTGTAGACTCACTCCTACTTCCAGGCTGGAAAGGTGGAATTCGAACAGCAAACTGACTAGCCAGACTAGCCTAATGAGCAAACTCTGGGTCTGAGTGAGAGCCTCTGCCTCACAGAATAAGGTAGAAGCATAATGACAGATGTCTCCCAATGGCAAACCCAGGCTTCTACGTGTACTATCATGCACATGCACACACATGTTACAAAAATATAGCATGCACATACACATGAAAAGAAATTACATAGCACATCCAATTACAAGTTCATTTTCATCTCTTTCCTACATATATACCTATCTTCCTCATAAAGATGAACAGGAGAGGCAGAGAAAATATCATAGAAAATAGGCCATTAAAAAAAAGCCAAATAAGAGAACTTTGTAAATTGGTTTCATACATTTGTATTCAATACTCTTGAATATTTATTTTTTTTATGTTCCAAACCATTTCCTTGGTGCCTCATAATGACACGAATTCCTTTGATTGTGTGTCATGTTGACTTTCATTTGTTTATTTATAACACATAACTTGGTCGATTCTATAAATTTGCCCAGGCATTGATTCTGTTTTTATACTAAGTGTAAAATACTATCCTAGTCAAGCTAACCCCTATGATAACAATAAGAATTAAACGTACCCCTCCCTCACCTAATGGAGCTGAGCACCGAGCCAGCAGATAAACACAAATCATCTTGCTTTACCCTTCGATACATCGTGGATACCTATGGTATAGACCCATTCTCACATTGCTAATGAGAAACCTGATATTGGGTTAGTTCAGTGACTTGCTGTTGGTCAGACAAATGACTGGTGAGTTAAGGTAAACCCAAAGTGTGCCATGGTATCTAACCTCTGTATTCTCTCAACTGCAAAGTACAGGCAGGAAGGTCTGACTCACCGGACTGTTTTAAAACTGAAATGAGGTTGCACACATAACCAGCACCAAAGAGCCTGGGACACAATAGGAACATATGAGGCCAGGAATGTGACAGTTGCTATAACCATTAAATGTACCATTCTTATGTGAACATAAAGCCAGATAACACTTCGACTAATGATAGTGGGAACTTGATTTGTACCCTCACCACCAACAACAGGAAAAATTAATGACCAAGTCATGTTATTGGCTAGACACACTAATATCTTCAACAATGGTATCTATGAGTAGTGATGCTCATTTTGTTGTTTTGAGACAGGGTCTCCTGTTATAACCCACACTGTTCTGAAACTCACTATATAGCCTAAGAGGATATTGAACCTATTACAATCTTCCCTTCTCAGCCTCCCAGGTACAGAGGTTACAAAGTGAACCTCCACATCTAGTGAGGTACTAAATGCACTCATGGATAACTCATGATGTATGAATATGTGGTGGAAATAGATCTCTAGTTGTCATTTGCCCTTCCCTTCCTAGAAAACTCCTACTCATTACAATACTCTCTCCCCAGTGATTTTTCTCTGGGAATTCTTTCTCTTATATCCAGAGAAGGGGGCAAACCCCACTTGTCTGTAATACAGCAACGTAGCACTAGGTGGTAGTCAAGCGCGGGAACCATATTCTATAAAACCAATACCTTTACCTAGCCTGATATATAGAAGATACGCAACTGCTTTTTAATGGAAGAATGCTTTCAGTATGATGATTCTGAGTCGTTTGTAACCTAAATATTTGAGGCTATACATCGTGGCTGTACTGAGGGTCCAATTTAGAACAGCTAGCTGAGCCTATTCCAGACTATCAAATATGTTTCAGTGGGACCTCATCTTCCCTTGCCTGCTTGTCTTGGGTCTGAGTCCCCCTTCTGTCTGCACAAAGCACTCCCTTGGATTCAGTCTAGCTGGGACTCTAAGCAGATACATGCCAGCTGCCAGTGTTACTCAGAAGAAATGGTACAGATGGGAAATGCCAGTAAACAGTTATACCGAAGGGGAGCCCCACTGCACTATGGGAGGCTTCTAACTCAGTGGAGTTGTACAGGCTTTCATGAGTAATATAACCTACAGCCCTTAGGAGTAAGGAAAGGAGACAAAGTCCGAGGGACACTGGATGGCTACTCATTTCTAGAACATTCTAGAAATGGTGAAACCAGAAGATAGAACTTGGTTAGGCAGCTTAGGGACAGGGTCCTCTTTTCTTGTCCTTGGCCAGAAAGGGTTTGGTTCTGTCCCAGCCAGAGGCCAGAAATTCCATATGTACTAGGACACTCTAGAGCACCATCTGGCTTCTTGCTATCTTTCTTCTATTTTTAAGAATCTGCTTGATGGTTTTATGTGAAGATGTGGCCAAAACTCTAATCAAGACATTTGGATCGAGAAGCACATAGACACCTGAAGGGTGGGACAACTGGACGGACCAGTTCCCCCCATATACCTCAGCCCAGTTTTTGTTGTAAGTCCTATAAAAAGCCACTAAACTAGCAGCTCATTGGTTCTTTTGTCGCACAGGAGCTGGGCTTGCTTTATCTTAAGCACCAATCTGCACACCCATAATAAGCTCCTCTCTAAATCCTCACCCTCCCTGTGCTCCATGCGACCCATTCCAATTAGCAGGACAAGAACCTGAGGCCATTGACTCACTGGAAGCTTTATGTGAGCATGAGTTTTTGACACCCTAACTTCTAAGTTACTCTCACTGGAGGCTAGAAAGCCCCTGTCACATTGAAGAATTCCACTTTCTCCAATCTTCATTATCTGTGAATGCGTTAGCAAGGAAGGCGACCCCACTGACTCTCTGTAAAATGAGTATAACACACCTCAAGGCTGAGGTAGAATCTATGCAAATTTCTAGGTACTAAGTATTTCTAGGGCCTATCATTGAATTTACTTAGTATATATTAATTCTCTTGTCCTTCCTGTTCCTCCAAACCAGCTCTCTTTCTGAAGCCGTCTAGTTCAAGATTCAGACAGAGAACTGGAAATCAGTGGGTGATATATGGGTCTGAACAGGTATGAATAGGCCATATCTAGTGAAAAACAGTGGGAGGGACTAGAGAAATGACTCAGAGTTAAGGTTGAGAATGCTTGCAGCTTTTCTTCCAAAGGACCGGGGTCCAGTTCCCAGTTCCAACAGATTGAAGAAATTGAAAACCTTTAATCTTCTCCATATAAAGCAAGCATAAACATCACCTTTTAAAATGTCTATTTGGGATTTCTGCACCTCCACTCTGTCCCCCTGGGTCTGCTCTATGTGCATACTCCCAGATGTAGCTGTAGGTAGGTACAGAGCCAGGACCCAACAAGCTCTCTATGTGTGTCAGCAACTGCCCCTTCATCAAGAACAGTCACTCAGCCGAAGCAACCAGTGGAAACAATAGTGGGAAGTTGAAAGGAGACCACAGTTGGGTAGGAGTCCCTCCCAGAATCCTGTACATGAAAAGCTGTTCAGTGAGTGACGTCACAGAGGGTGAGGACCTCTTACCCTTTGGGAGTCAGCAAACCTCCTCGTGCTGGTGAAGAAGAACCAGTCCTTCATGAAGGTCAACACGAAGGAGATTGCCAAGGCTGTGGTCAACCACCACAGTCCCTGGGGCCCATCCTGTGTGGATAGCCCATCTACATTCAGTTCTCCAACCTCAAGGAGCTCAGGACCAGCTCAATCCACCTCAAGAGCCTTGTCTTCTGTGCCAGTGGCATGGTCAAAGGCTTTAGGTTTGGGCAAGATGGCACCAATCCAGATGAGCACTGAGCGGGAGATTGTCCAGACACTGATGGAGTTGTACAACCATGATCCAGGTAAGGGGTGCCACTTGTGCATATCCTTGCCCAAGTCCACCATCTAGGTGACTCTGAAAGTTCTCACTATTCTAGAAAAGCATTTTTAAAAAAGCAACTGAAGTGGCCTTCAAGACCAGAGATTTTTATTTTTTCAAGAGAAAGTAGTTTACCTTTTTTTCCCCTTTTAATTAAATCTAGACCATATTGTCACAGCAGGAAATGGCTTGGGCCACAGAGGCCCAGTCAGGGCCAGTACCATGCTTTGAAAGGGCATAGGCATGGGGTCACAGTGGTACCACAGAACACAGCTGTCTTCTCTTGCCTTGCAAAACCAGGCTGCATTGCAGACCACAGCCATCTACTGAGGTTAGCCAAGTCTGCTTCTCAACATGTAGGTGAGCCTGGTGACTTGCACATATTCCTCAGAAGCTAGGGCCACTACCTTGACCCTTATAACCAAGTGACACTATTCTCTCATGTCTCAGACCAATCTAGAGGCCCCTGGCCATCCTTTGTTGCTGAGCCTCATATGACCTTTGTATTCTATTCTTCACAGACACCAACACCTGTGCCCAGCAATGTTTCTACTTGACCTTGCCATGTATATGTGGGAGATATAGTTTTAAGTAACTTTTGTAGACGTGATATGGTTGGTGGAATGTGTGATATCAAAGCTTCCCTGTTCCATGTCCTCTCCCTTCTTTCCAGGTGTCCATTCTGCTGGTGGGACCAGGGGTGGCCTACCTCTATCTGACCTGCTTACAGAAAAAGCTCTGAAACCTTCAAGAGGTTCCCACCTTCAATTTTTGGATTAAAAATTTGTTTTCTGCTCACCTCTGGCTCAGCTGAGGTAAGGGGATGACCCCAGGCCTTAACCATGCTTCCCAAACAGATATCTCCATGTTTAGTCTGTCTTCATGGAAGGGTGTCCCTGGACCCTGAAGTTCTATAGAGGAGAGGAAAGTGTGTGAATATTTATGAGCTTTATAACTGTGTGGGTTAGCAATGGTGCAACAGGTTCCCATGATAGCAGATGTATATTTTGGTCTCAGTATTGTCCTGTGGATAGCCCTGGCCACATTCCATCCTGTCTTGGATGGTTTATATGTGTGTGTGTGCGGGGGGGAGGCATCCATTAAAGACATTTTATAATCTGTAAATTATTTTTATTTGGTTTGGAGGCAGAGATCAAACCATAAGAACTGATGGGGGGAGACCCAGACCACACTAGGAAGCTTCTTGGTGAGGAAGGTCTATGGAAGGGCAGGCATCAAGCATTCATACTGAGGGGCTATCCAAAGATCTGCAGGCCTTAACCACATGGCTTGTGGTACACTATAAATAGAATACTTCTTAGAAAGCATTTTAAGATAATCTAAGGTTCTTTGCTGTTAGGTGGGTCCTTAACAACATTCCAAAAGAGAGAAAGTTCTTCATTCAACTCCCATATACATCTCCCTATGACTTATGCATGTCCTCAAAGGTCTTTGATGCAGACCTACTGTGAGAAAAGGCTATGTTTCCTTCCTGTTTATGTTCTGTACCTTACCCCTGGTTTGGTAATTACAAGTCACTATGTGTCTGAGTAGGCTATTGGTTGACAATTTATCCAGTATATTTTCTCTGGAGACCTATTAATATCTTTAGAGATGATAAAGAACCATAACCCTTTAGGATTCAAGCAGTGACACTATGTGATGCTGGGAACAATGGTTATCATCACCAAATCTTATACTATCACTCTTCTTGTCAAGATATTGGTGCATTACAACAAGAAAACTCACAAAATCAACTAACCAAGGCACATAGAGGTTCAGAGACTGATCCAACAATCAGGGAGCCTGAATGTGTCTGACCTAGGGTTTTACACACACACACACACACACACACACACACACACACACACACACTGGCTATGTAGCTTAGTGTTCATGAGGGACTTCTAACAGTGGGAGCAGGGGTTGCCTCTGACTCTTTTGCCTACTTTCGGGACCCTTTCCTCCTACTGGATTGTCTCATCCAGCCTTGATATGAGGATATGTGTCTAGACTTATTACAACTTGATATATATGCAATGTTTGGTTGAGATCCCTGGGAGGCCTGTTTTTTTTTTCTGAATGGAAAGAGAGAAAGGGGAGATCTAGAGGAAAGGGGAGGTGATGGGAAAGGAATGAGGGGAGTTGGTGGGGAGGGAATGAGAGGAGAGAAGGGAGGGTAAATAGTGGTTGGGATGTCATATATGAGAGAAGAATTTTTTTAAAAAAAAATAGCAAATAGAGATTGAGAAACTGTTCAATAAATGATTGGCCCAACTTGAAACCCATCCCTTGGTAAAGAACCAACCTTAGACACCATTAATGATATTCTTCTATGCCTGCAGACAGGAGCCTAGTGTAACAGACTCCTGAGAGGCTTCATCCAGCACCTGATGGAAACAGATGCAAAGACCCACAGCCAAACATTAGGCAGAGCTTGGGGAGTCTTGTGGAAGAGTAAGAGGAAGTTGAGGGTCAAGATAGGCTCCCTACACATACTAGCAGATATGTAGCTTGCTCTTCATGGGGATCCCCTAACATTTGGAGCAGTGGGTGGTGGGTGTCCCTGACTCTATTGCCTGCCTTTGTCTTTTCCCCCCTCACTGGGCTGCCTTGTCCAGCCTCAGTAGTAGTACCTAGGCCTACTGTGACTTGACGTGCCATGATAGGTTAGTACCCACGGGGGACTTCTCCTTCTCTGAGGAAAAAAGGAAGGGGGATGGAGTGAGGAGGATGAGGGTAGGATTTGAAGGAGAGAAGGTAGGGGACTACATTTGGGATTTAAAGTGAAGAAAGAAAGACAGAAAGACAGACAGACAGGAAGAAAGAAAGAAAGAAAGAAAGAAAGAAAGAAAGAAAGGAAGAGCGAGCCATCTCTTCAGCCCCACATCTCTTTTGTTCCTGCTTCTTAAAAATACCATACTAATAGAACGGAAGTAATACCTGGTGTAGTTTTGATCTACATTTCCAGTGGCTAGTGATGCTGAGCAGTTGTTAAATACCTGCTAGTCATCTCTTCGTCATCCTTAGGGAATTCCCTTTCCACATCCTGTGTCCGACTTCAACTCAATTACCATTAGTTTGATGAATGCTACTTGATTTGGAGAGTTTATTACCTATCTTGGAAATTACTCACTTATAATCTATATAGTTTTCAATATATATATATATATATATATATATATATATATATATATATATATA
>JANHMN010000006.1:50379724-50418905 GCA_030674055.1 Rhabdomys pumilio
ATATATATATATATATATATATATATATATATATATATATATATATACATACATATATATGTTAGGCTGCATTTGACAACAAACTAGGCATAGAACAAACTTATCTCAGTATAATAAAGTTTACATAAGAAACCACACAGCTACCATCATATTCAATGTCAAAAACACTAAACAGTTTTTATAAGAACTTGAACAAGTAATGTGAGACAGAATCATAAGACAAATCAAAAATAGCACCCAAATCAGAAAGAAAGAAAGAAGAGAAATTATCCTTTTTAGCAAATAACATGATCATATGTATTTATGCATATATATGCCTGTGTATGATTTTTAAATATTCCACCAATAAAAATTCTTAGAATTAATAAGCTAACACATTAAAGATACAGAATCAGTGTACAAAGTCCATTTGTATTTATGCACACTAACACTGAACTATGCAAAAAGGAAATTAAGAAAAGGAAATTTTAAAAATGATCCTATTTCTAGTAATATTAAAATGAATAAAATGCTTGAGAATAAACAAACAGCAACATCAAAGAATGTACAATGAAAGCTAAAATTTATGATTAAAAGTTGAAGAAAAGGAAAGGCATTCCATGTTAGGGGGTTAGAAGGGCTCATGCATGAACACCTGTGCACACACAAGTAAATAAATGTTAATAAGGTTTAAGGCTCCCACCATATTTCCTTGGTTTGATATCAGGAGTGTAGTGTTGGCTTAATAGGGAAATTTACATCATTAGTAGCTTAAATTATAAACATCTGATTTTTCTTTAGACCTGTAAACTAATGATAGTAATTTAACAAAATGTAATATCTATTCATGATAAATATCCTAGCAGATTAGGAATAGAAGGATATTTCATTATCCTATTAAGTGAACAGAATTAGTGCATAAAAGCATTTAGATACGGCTTTGTTGTAGAATTCTGTGGGGTTTTTTCCTTTTCTTCTTTGAATCTGTGTGTGCACCTCATGCAGAGGACAGAGGACACCCTTGGTGTCATTTCTCAGGCACTGTCTACCTTCTTTTAAATTCATTGGGATAGGTTCTCTCACTGACCTGGAATTCACCAAGTAGGCTTGACAGGCTGAGCAGTGAGTTCCAGGGATCCATCTGTCTCTGCCTCCCTAATCTGGAATTGCGAGTGTGTACCGCCATACCCTGCTCTTTCTAATGTGGGTTTTGCGGACCAAACTCAGGTCCTCAGACTTGCGAGGCAAGTACTTTACTCACTGGTGATCCTTTCAGAGCATCAGGTGGCAATTCTAGATTTGGATAACGCTATGAGAAACTAAAAGTATAAACAAAAGTAAATAGCACCTGCCCACGGCCGGTTCAACCAGAATGTCTGTCAACATAGCAGTATGTCCTGGTGGCTAAAATCTGGTCTCCTACCCTCTGGTGTGAATCCCACAGATACGCATGCTCTTAGCTACCAGGAAACACATTTAAGAATGCTCAAACAGCATGGTCCTCCTCGTAAAACTCTGGAAACAGTCCAGATGTTCACTTACAGTAGAGTGAATTATGGCACATTCACAAGTGGACGTTGCTATGACGGTATGAAGGGAGCTCAAAGTTCACATTAAGACAAGGAAGAAAGGAGGCTTTGCATTACTTGGAGACAGCTGAACACATAGTCCAACTACCAAAACAAGTGGTTCAGTGTAACATGTCGGAAAGAGAAGAGACGGTTAAGGGATGAGTGAGGACTGGATGCAGGGAGCCAGCATGGGTTATAAAAGAGGATGCAAAGATAACTGCTTTTCTAGTTCTTACTCAGTCATTGAGTTGTTGGTTTTGGTGGAGGGTAAGTGTGAAAATGTATTTGATAACGAAAGCACAAAACCCAGTGCGAAGCTCCATAGCTTCAGAACAGCTGTTCTAACTGCTCGTTGAGACATATGGACTTTAGGTCTCGTTAATTTGGTTGCATGCTTTCTTACAATAAGATTTATAAAAATAGAAGAAAGAAAAGTAAAGGCACAATTAACAGCAAACACAGGCTAGCATCACACTCCTTAGGAGGCTATTTTTGACTTCAGGTAGGACAAGGGAGATGATTTAGGGTATGATAACCATTGGGTGCTACAAATATTGGTTCTTGGCAGACGGGCAAGGTTTGCTGGTGCCTACTGTATTTTTTCTTAAGTGGCACACATACTTGATATATTCTTTTGTGGCCAGTGTATGATTTCTACTTTTTAATAAAAGAAATAGCTATGTCTTTGCCTTAAGCCATTAGTGATTCAAGACGGCAGGGTTCTGCAGGCCAGAGGTCCACATGGCCTCATGTGGTCTAATAAAATAGACAAGCTTACAAGCAGTAAGTGTCTCCCTTTGTCCACATGGCTGGAAGCAGATGAAATAATAAGGCTGGGCCTGTGGATTTACGCTGAGTGCAATATTTCTGCACAATATCACGCAACCATAGTTCACTGACCCTTCATATTGGCATCATGATTGCAACAGAAGCGGACTCCAATTCAACCAGATCCAAAGGAGTAAGTCGGTGAAAATGGAGGCCTGTACTATTCTTAACATCCAACAAAAGCCTAGTAAAGACAAAGCTTTTCTCCCCAACAGCAAGTACATTCTCACTTCTCATTAACCCGCTGATAATGGCTTAGAAAGGTCACCACAGCCTAAATCCAGTCCATATGATTTGTTGCTGTGTTCCTCTTCAAACCATGAGCTTCATTAAATATCAGCTCTCCTCTGATTCCTGAGAAGGTTACAGAGGGCTCAGGTGTCCTGAGGGAGGCTTGATTGGATCTTACGTTTGTATAGTGTCTCCTACATCACTCAGCAAGCTTCCCGTGGATCTAGGCTGGCAACTTCTGTGAGGTGTAGGATACCTGGCTTTTTAGCAAATGCAGAAACTGAGTTTGATATAGATAGAATAACTTTAGTAATGAGATTTTCTTCCTTCCTAAAATACCAATGCTGAGGAGGAGCAGGTTATACAAACTCAGGTTTTGGGACGGGTTTACATACATGGGAAGGAACGAGGGGAGTCGATCCCAGCATGGGGTTGGGATCTTGTAACCATTCCATTCTATGGCATGTAGGGAAGTGGGCAAGTTCCCCTCGAATATATATGTATATGTATATGTATATGTATATGTATATGTATATGTATATGTATATATATATATATATATATATATATATATATATATATATATATATAACTAGTTTTTGTTGTCAGTTGAAAGTCAGGCTGAGTTAATCCATGGCGTCCTAATCCTCTCCATCACCTTTGTCTTGTCCTCACAGCACACTGAAATAAGGGAGTCTTCACACACTTCTCATCCTTGAGCAAGTACAACTTAGGCGTGAAGGGAATTTATCTTTTTGATATTTTATTTATTAACATTTCAGATGTCATCCCCTTTTCCCATTTCTCTTCCCTAGAATCCCCTATTTCATTCCCCTCTCCTCCTTTTTGCTTTTACACCATTTTAATTACACGCAAGTATTAAGGTCAGTTCTAGGTTGAGGAACTAGCAATACAGTAGATGCAAATGTAGCTTGATCATGGATTCATGTGTTTGGCTGTTTGACCATAGCAAGTGGCACTATTAGGAAATGTGGCCTTATGGGAGAAGGTGTGGCCTTGTTAGAGGAAGTGTATCACTGTGGAGGCAGGGCTTTGAGGTCTTAAGTGCTCAAGTTACCTTGATCATGGTGTCTTTTCACAGCAATGGAAACCCTAACTAAGCTTCCAAAATAGCTCAATTTTCTTGAAAATAGCTCCAGAAGACAGGATGCAACTGTTGAAAACTGGCTGACAACAAACAAGTAAATTATCTCCTGGGAAAGCTAGTGACATATTTGAGCTCTCCTCACCTGAGAACATATTTTTTAAAGAAACATTTTTGCTTTTTATTTTCTCCCTATTACGGTTTTTATCATTCTAATTGCTTAGCCAGAAATATCCTCATGGCTGTAAGAAAAAAAATGCTAAAAGAATTGGCTGGCCTGGCAGGGAATCCACTCCGGTCTTAACTCATCTCCAACTTCCTCCAGAAGGAAAATAAAGCTCAGGGAGCCTGGGGATGTACATAGTCATAAACACACTGTTGGATGGCCATATTTCCTGTGACTGCCCTTGGCCAAGGCAATAGAATTCTAGCTGACCCAACAAAGCTACTCACAGGAAGAAGCATCTAGGCAAAGGCACAAACATAGGCTAGTGCTCTGTAGAAGGTGAATGTCAGGCCTCCTGCTCAAGGATATGAAGTGAAAAATCCTCTGGCCACAGGAGGTGCTCCCTGCCACCCTCACTCACCCTTGACATCTTTTTGGAAAGGTCATCCTGTCCTTGTCTCTGCCAGGCCTCAAGTGTATCTTTTTGCGTGAATGCAGATATGTGTGCAGGTGCCTGCGTGTTTGTATAGTCATGTAAAGGCCAGCAGTTGACTAGGGTGTCTTCCTCACCCTACCCCAAGTTGTTGTTTAGAGACAGGGTATATTACTAATCCCATAGCTGCTTTGATTATAGATTACCTGGCCAACAAGCTCCTGTGATCTGCCTGTTGTGCCCCCAGTGCTGGGAGCACAGGGGCAAAATGTCATAGCTGGCTTTTTATGTGGGTTCTGGAGATCTGAGCTTAGGTCCCCATATTTGTGCAGCAAATACTTAGCCTGCTGAGGCATCTCCTTGGCTCCTGTTTAGATGTCTTCTGAGTACCAGGGTTTTGGTTACAATTTGATCCATCAACTGATGTCTATCTCCCTCTTTCTTTTTCTTACCTAACCACAGAGATAGAACCCAGGAGCTCATGCTGGCTAAGCACTCTGTCACTGAGCTGTACTCCAGCCTTGTTTGGTTTGAATGTGCCCTCCTCCGAGTTTACTAGAAACGTTATCCTCAAATCCCTATCTTGATGGTATTTGGAGCATGGATCTGTAGGAAGCAATTAGGGTTAGAGAAGGTCATGAGGATGCTCCTGCCTCCTCACCATGGCACTGATGGCCTCATCATTACAGGAGAGAAACTTGAGCTGGCATTCTTGCTCTGTCTTACTATGGGATGCAGCCAAGTACTATTATGTGATGGCAACATGTCTTTGTTACCTGCTTCCAGACTGCCCCAAAGTATCAGCTGACTCTATCTCCTTATAATACAAATAACACTGACAGAGGGATCAGTGTGGTATGGCCAGAGAGAACACTCAGAGGATCTCAGGCTTAGCATTGAAAGGCAACAATACCTCTGGATCCTTATGAAATGGCTCAAGTAAGAGCTATTGAGTCTTTTTGTTCAAAGCTGATTATTCCTGAGTTTCTGTCTATTGTATCTTTCACAGCTTAAGTATACACAGCTTCACCAGTCCACTGTTGGGCTTCTCACCATCAGCTCCTCCATCTTTACATCTTTGTCTTCATTATTGTGTCAAGAAGGAGCAGTAAAGGGAAAAATCTAATAAAACTCGCTTGCCACTCTCCCCTTTCTAAATTAATAACAGAGGGTTCATAGCCTACCAACCCCTACTACTTCCTTCTGCACCAGGAAAGACATCACTAACCAATAACTGAGCTCATTGAACCTGCACACGGCTTCACAGCATTTCTGGTCACAGTGTTTCAGCCACACAGAAACAGCTAAATGGAGATAGACCATGTGATGAAACCTATTTTCCAATCTCCCACCAAGTGTATCTCTGATGTAAACAAAAAGTACCAGATCTTCATGAAATCTTTTCACTGGCTTTTTTTAAAAAACATATTTTAAAATAAAAAGTCAGCATTATACAAAAGAAGAACATGTACATAGCTCAGCCTTCCAAATTAGGGATTAATATTTGGATCAAAAGGGATGGATATAGTAATTCTAAGACACGTAGGCTTTCCTTAAAATGGCCTTTCACTAAAATGAAAGAGGAACGAACGTCTCCTATACTCTTCAATCCCCTTATAGCTAGCATTTTAATGCTACTCCTTTATTTGTCAGCATAGGGACAAAGCCTGTAGAAGAAGTCTGGTCCAATAGCGAATTCAGAACATGATGACCAGAGTCATAATACGGATAAGAGATATATCTATGCCAGGAGTTGTGGTTGACACATTCCTAGAGTTAGCCCAGGAAAGTTAAGTTGGGAAGTGTCTTCAATGCCTTATACCTCTCCCACTCCCACTAGAAAGTACCTACTCTTTCTTTTATTCTCCACACTGAATCCCGTCTCTTTCTAAATATTTGTATAGGCAAATAAGTACCTACTCAGCGTGGAATACATTTGTAATGTTGTAGGGTTCTGTTTAAGAACCACATAAGGCAAGGACATTTAACCAGGCAGAGGTGAGATATACAAGTCTATTTATAATTAAGTGAATGGCAGGTGAATGGATTAGGGTACGTTCCTGGAGATGAGGGAAGAAGGGCTTATAAAGCCAGGGGTGACTATGAATAAGAATACGGAGTGCTAGTATTTGTGTGGGGCTTTTGTGAATTGAAAAGCTTTTAAATATATTAGTAGTGATATTTATTTTATGATGGGTGTTCTGCCTGTCTGTGTACCACATGCATGCAGTGCCTGTAGAAACCAGAAGAGGGCATTGTATACCCTAGGAATGGAGTTACAGACAGTTATGGGTCATCATACGACTGCTGTGAATTGAACCTGAGTCTCCTCGAAGAGCAGGCAGTGCTCTTAACCACTGAGCCATCTCTTCATCCCTGTAGCATCACTTCTGTAACACAGCAGCAGCTGATTCCTGAATTTTACCATCTGTAAAATGAGAGACGTGGGCTGGACAGGGATTTGAAGCCATGGGGACTGAAGTCAAACACAGGCCAATGCCTACTGTTATGAATAAAGTTCTTTTTCTCCTTCATTTTTTCTAAGGTTGTTTTCACTCTACAGAGATAAGTTTGAGGAGTTGCAGAAATGTATCCACTCTCTAATCCTTTACAGAAAGAGCTTGCCAACTTATGATTTAGGCCATAACCCCCATGTTCAGATGCCTAAATGAATCAGACAAGTACCAAACATCAGGAATACAGACACAAGGACAGCCACTGGGTTTCCTTGGTTTAGTTTTGATAGACTTAGTAGAGAGGGATATTTTTCCATAGAAAGAAAACACAAAGAAACTTCCAGCTGGCCTTCTGCATCTGTCTGGGGTAAACTTTGTGCTGAATGGGGGTCTAACTGAGGGCAGTAGCCACCTAGCCACAAAGGGATGTAAGTCCCCATTGCCTACACTCCCATGTTGTTGTGTCCCTCATTAGTAATAAGGACTGAATATAGGGCTGTATAGTATGCATGGTAGGCAGGCACTCTAACACAGGGCTGTATTCCCAGATTTACATGAACATTTTCACGTGGTATTATTTAAGACATAATTTTTCAATCTAACAACTGATACAGCTGTCTATGAAGCACTTGTGCCTTGGACTTCCACTCTAACTGTTGACTAGCTATTTGGTGGTCCTCTGGATTTGTGCTAATCGACTCTACAGGAAAAATCACAACTGAAGACTAGGTTGGTAGGTAGAAAGTAACAAAATAAAGGCCTGTGTGTGAAATGACATATCAAAGGACAGGGAGCTTCTGTTAGCAGCCACATGTGTGGGAGGAGACATGCAGATGAGGCTGGGGCAGCAAAACGGAACCATTTTAGGGAAGGGCTTCAGACTCTAGATTAAAGAAAGAGCCAGTCACAGCATTGTTCCACAATAAAATAGTGTTTTTACTTTGACTTTATGGTGGAGTCACTTACAGTACGAGGGGAAAGGTAGTTCAGTGCAGGGTAACCAAAGGTCCCATATTAATCAGGATTGAATTCTTTTCTTGGTCACGAGATATCCAGTGCTCTGGCTGGGTTGGTCTTGGAGAATGGTTAGTTCATAAGTCTTGTAGGCATGGGAGTTGCCAGAAGACTAATTCTACAGTCTAGAGACAAGATAACAAGCTTCTTATGTTAAAGGGTCTTTATTCTATTCTGTTCCAATGGATGGTGTCTTTCCAAAATTTATGAAAACTCTTCTTTGTTCTGAGTGTATTCTAGCTGTAAGACCCTATCTTAAAGGACTATACCAATTCAATGGAATGAATATAGACGAATGGCCAACCATGGAGAGGCTATTCTGTAGAAAGCCACATGTTAGCAATAGTTCACAACCTTCCTAGTGCTAAGACCCTTTAATTTAATTCCTCATGATGTGTTGATTGTCAACCATAAAATTATTTTTGTTGCTACTTTATGACTATAATTTTGCTACTGTTATGGATCACAAATATCTGATATGCAGAATATCTGATATGTGACTCCCATGGGTGTTATGACACATAGGTTGAGAGTCACTGTGCTAGAGGAAGGAAAATTTGCAGCTTATAAAACTGCTAAAGGTTCCCAGGGAGGGTCCACTTGCGACACCCTACTATTTGATATTTGTGATGTCCCCGACAATTAATGAACTTTTAAGAAAATCTTTTACAATTGAGATTGCTGAAGAAGTTGAATAATGTTGCCAGTTCCTAAGCAGGACAGTCATATTTTAAAATGAGACCTTCTAACTCCTCTCCCTGCAGGACACCTTACCACTGCCCCCCCAACTCCTTATCCACACCCCCCATCTGCCCTCTTTGCAGTTCTGCCCTGAGCACAGATGCCCACCTCCTGGGAAATAAATGAGCTGCCTGAGACAGAGCTAGTCTGCTGCCTCAAAAGAACCAGTAGCCTGAAGGAAATTTAAGGGGGAGCCACATGAATAATTAAGAGCCCAGAAGAATTGATCTGTCAGGAAAGATTAGAAGAATTCAATAAAGTGTACTTTGCCTAAGCTAAGCCAAGGGAGGAGGAGTAGGGCGGTGTTGAGGAGCACGGGAACAATGTTATCACAGGGTAGGTGGGCTTTCTGCTGACTAAACACAGCACAAAGAGGCAATGGTAAACACACAAAGTAAACCTGAAGGGTTTACTAGAAGCATGTTTATGGCAGGATCCACTGAAGAACACCATGTATGTACCCTAAGTGAATGGATAAGATGCCAGGAGTTCTGTTTTCCCCTTCCTAAGCCAACTGCAGAAAATATTGAGTTCAAAATCCTGGCTGAATCTCTTCAACAGCCAGGTTGTCCAGGTAACTCATATGTGAAAGTGAATTACCTTATCAAACCCACCAGTTCTCAATTATACAATAGAAGCAACTTAGAACTTAGAACTAACGTGAGTATGACTTTTCTGGGCTTTGCTCTTTGCATCACACAACTATTCTGTCCCATATTTGCTTGCGTAATAGCATACACATGACTAGGTGTCCATAAGGTTTTGTTTTCTTTTTAATTCCAGGGCCTACTCTATACTTATTCATTTCCTATGACCATTCTACAAGGCAAGCACTAGGCTAATTGTCAGCCTGCTGTGGTGACCAAGACTGGCTAAGACCTTGTCCTCGTGAGACCGTGTAATCCAGTGATAAAGATCAGTATTTGAGTGACACTCACAAAGGCCATCAGTGTAAAATATTGTGAATGACCATGAAGGAAAGGAAAGGAATGTCTTGCTAATCGTGCTAAGAAACAAGAGGATAGCTCAATGCAACGAGACAGAAGAATTGAGATGCTAAATATGGAAGTTGCTAAAAAATGCAAATTTTGACCAATGATACTTGGATGGCATCCAAGCAACACATTTTTGAGACATTTAATATAGAAATAAACAGGCAGTCAGACAGACAGACAGACAGACAGACAGACAGACAGACAGGGATAGAATGCATCACACAATTATTTTGAAGTATCTTCATGGAACAAAACAGGGTTAGCAGTAAATGCTATACCTAAGCTTTGAATCCAAATATAGGGCACTTGACAAGATTGTTGAGAAAAATGGCTTTTATCCTGGAATAGGGAAACTGGGTACTATAAATAAAGGTGTCTCCAATAGGAATTCTATTCTTCAAATAGGGCCAGTCCAAGGTGCCCAAGTTTGTTCTACAGTGATGAGTCACTGTAGAGTCCTCCAAAGAGCCCTTGTGAAGTGGCAATGCCTATGCCTAATCACAAAGTTACCCAAGTTGCAAAAGCAGTATTGGCAACACTTTCAAAAGGTTCCTCCAGAAGCCCCTTATCCCCTATGTATAACACTCTCAGAATTGAAACCTCTTCTCTAGCATGTACCCAACTGCTTCACCAATAGGTTATGAGCACATTCTTTTCCAACACACATTCTGCTTCACTTGGTCAAGGTGATGCCTAGTTGATGCTACTGTGCAGGCACATATTTTTGCCACTTGTGGTGTGCTTGAGGGAAACGATGGTTCTTCTAGTAGACAACAGAGTTCTCAAGCAGAGAAATTCTGTCATCAGCACAGTTGGGAAGAGACCCAACAGGATATGCATGGTCCTTTTATCACTGATCCAGTGAACAGATCATTCACTCTGAGCTTGGCTACAGGAGAGGAATTGTATGTATCCTTGAGCATTTACTATAGGTTTCCTTTTGATTATCCTATGAATCAGCATCCTAGGACCCCAGCCAGACTTTGATTCTTAGGAGACAGCAAACCTGTTTTTTGTTTTGTTTTTGTTTTTGTTTTTTTAATCAAAAGAGTGCAAAAGGATTCAGATATCTGCTTGCCTCTGTTAAGCACAGATGATAAGCTAGCTGGGTGAGACCTCCCCTCTGACTCTGTTGGGCATGAGTTTACTTCTTTGTCTTCTTGGATGACTTGCTAATAGATGGAGGAGTTGCCTAAGCAACCATGAATATTAGGAACTGTAGACAGGGACCTTCTGTACAATGTACTGTGCATTTTCTATGTGGAAAAGAGCTTAAGAAGTCTGGTCTGACATTTAAGCCACAGTTCAAACCAGGCTGCTATGAGGAGACTGTACCTGCTTGTGGTGGTTTGTATATGCTCTGTCTAGGGGGTGACACTATTAGAAGATGTGACCCTGTCAGAATAAGTGTGGCCTTGTTGGAGTAGGTGTGTCACTGTGGGTTTGGGCTTTAAGAGACCCTCATCCTAGCTCCCTGGAAGCCAGTATTTGCTAGTAGCTTTCAGATGAAGATGTAGAACTCTCAACTCTGCCTGCACCATGCCTGCCTAGATGCTGTCATGCTCTCACCTTGATGATAATGGACTGAACCTCTGAACCTGTAAGCCAGCCCCAATTAAATGTTGTCTTTTATAAGACTTGCTTTGGTCATGGTGTCTACTCTCAGCAGTAAAACCCTAACTAATACACCATTACAAGAAAAGACGGAGAGAAAAGGTTATGATTAAGCGAATACTCAGTGAGGCTCTGCTTGAGGAATAGTGTTTTAAGTTTCTCACCTTATATTCCTCTTACTCTTGAAAAAGGTGACATGATTTATCCATTGACCAAAAGCTACAGCTTATTTTATGTATCTGAAACTCTTAACCTGTAAAAATGAAGATCCTACTCCTCTATCTGACACAGGACCCAAGAAAATGGAAGCCTTCGCTTGAATGAAAGCATATTGCTTGAGGGCAGATGGTTTTTACTCTTCTCTGTTACTAGTATACACTGCCAATTGACAAATGTTGGTTTGAACAATGAAGAGGAAAACCAATTCCCAGTAAGCTGAAGCTCAGTCTTTTAAACAAAAGAAGACCCTTCACTGGAGTTTATTTCTAACCTTTCAGCTACAGTTAAATGCAACCATTTTGGAAGAGCCTTTCAAAGTCTATTGATGGTCAAATTGCACTATTGATTGGTACAAACTGCAGACTGAGAGCCTCCCATCCAAATCCCTTTTAACTGGTCTTGAATGAATATATATATAAAGCTTGAATGAATATATATATAAAGAATGAATATATATATATAGATATATATATATATAGATATATATATATATATAATTCTTGGCATCTGGTTTTTCATTCTTCTCTTTGCCACACTTTTTTTTTTTTTTACATTCCACTGTCACCAAGAACATGTTAAACATTAGAAAGGTCCTAATTTGAGCCCAGGGACAGATCAGAGAAAATATTCAGGGATGAAGTCAAGATATACTGGTGCAGAGCCTTGCAGGGAGATCTACCAGCCAATCAAGATGAATGTCCTCAGTGGGGATCACACTCTCCAAAAGTAAGCTTAAAAAAGAATGCACACAAACATAATCTCTCTGGTGTCTTACAGATCCCTCCCCCCAGGAGAAAGGCTTTATATCAATCCAAAGGAAGAGCTCCCTCTCTCCCACTGAACACATCTCCGATTTGCTAACCACAACGGAAAAGTAGAGGGAAGACCCAGAAGCACTCTTTTTGCAAGGTGATAACTTGAAAGACAGGCAGTCAGTTCCACTGGGGGACTTTAATAAGGAGTGGAGATTGGGAAGCCTCCATCAACAGTGTTGTCTAACACCATACATCGGCCTCCCCAGCATCCTTTCTCAGCGAGCTCTAGTGAAATGCCAGGGGATTGGTCTCCACAGGGATGGTGATACAGGCACACCAAAGGAAACTGATCTCTGTGTCCTCAGTCACAGCACTCCCTTGCAGAGTCCGAACTTCAGTTTCCTACTTCCTGCCCTGCTGTCCTTTCTTCCTCTCCACTGGATTCATCATGATTCTGTTGTGGAAAGTAGGTGGCCGAAATTCACTGGCCAAGTATCCAAGGCACATCGGCTACATTTCTCCTTGCCAAACGGACAACCTCTGATTCAAAGGATGAAGAAAACCCCAAATTTTCAGCCCTTTGAAGCTCCATCTTTCAGACAAAGGAGGGCTCCCTCATTTCATTTTTATTCCTTCAGCTACAGTTAAATGCAGCCATTTTGGAAGGGCTAGTGATGGCTAAATTGCACAATTGATTGATACCAACCGCAAACTCAGAACCCCATCCAAATCTCTTTAATTGGTCTTCAATGATACTCTTTTTAAATTTCTTGGGCAGGGAAAGGAAAGAAATATGCCAAAAACAACTTACACAAAGAAAATTAACACCCTGTCTTTGTTCCATTTTTTCTGGCATAGATACGAACTTCCAAGTTATTATTTTTTTTTCTCTCCTTGAGGAGAAGTTGTAAGAATGCGAACAGCAGTTGGGACTTTTCTTGTTCAGTTACCATAATTAGAAAAATAGACTAAAATTATGCAGAAGCAGATTGAGGGGGAAAGACAGCCTGGCTTTCATATGAAATAGTGAATTCTTTTTTAAAAAATTCAAAGATGCTTCTCCCTCTGCACATGTCTTTCATCTCAGAGCAGTTTGTGCGCTGCTTTTAAGTTTCAGGTTTAACAGCTACTGCCTTCTTCAAAGAACTGGAGGCATTGATTGGAAGTGTGTCCATGCCATTGTGGCTGTTTACTAAGGGGGTGTTCTGAAGCTGCAGACATGGCTCAGTCAGTAAACCACTTGCCATGCACACATGAGAACCTGATTCTGACATGGCTTCCTGGAAACAATGATGTGGTGTCAAGTGTGTGGCCATAATCTCAGCTCTGTAGAAATGGAGACTGGAAAAACCATGTATCTTGCTAGCTAGTCACCCTATTTGAATCAGTAAGCTCCAGATCCAGAAAAGGACTGAGTCAGATTTTAAAGTAAAGAACAATTGAAGAAGATACTAACTGATGTTAACCTTGGGCCTCCATATGTAACACACACACACACACACACACACACACACACCAAATGTTCACAGGCATACAAATGGGGCTGTGAGATCTGATTTCCTGCCTCCTATTAGAATAAAAGAATATACAAAGTCAAAAGGGAAATTCCTTCTGCTCTGATTTCATACACCTTCCCTCTCCTGACCCTGTATTTTAACTAAACACTCTCCAGTGTACTTGTCACCTCCTTTGTCCTTGCTCATTTCTATTCCAGAGCATCCCTTTCCCAGCCACTCTTACCCAACACTGTAAACTGGGCTCTAATAATCTCTCAAGATCCAACACTTAGTTATCCTGGTTCCCCACTCATCTGAGAGCTCCTCTTTGAATCTCCACAGAATATCTGTCTATCTCTTGTTGGTTTCCCATGATTGGGACTTGTCCTTCCTCCCTTTATTCTCTCAACCTGCCCACATTGAAGGTCCCAGGATGGAATACTGTCTTGGACTATGTTTTGCCGCCCTTCAGTACTTATCATGGAGGCTGGGTCCTATGAGTAACACTTACTGGGTGGGTTACTTTATAGATTTCCCTTTCTTGTCTTTACATATCTCCAAGCCTGAGTTCTACCATTAGTGTTCCTCTCTGCCAGTCACTACGAATACAGCTCTCTGTGGTCATAGACCTGAGAACCTGCACATTCATCTCCTTATTGGATGATTCCCACCATTACCCAAGTCTTCCTTCAAATAATGCTTGTTGGGCAGACAGCCTTGTTAATCTCTGTGACCTCAATATGTTTAGGTAAATACACAAAGCTTTGACTGACTATAAGGGCCATATTACATGTGGAAGACACTAAAATGTCGATTGTAACTCCTGTTGCTGTGCTCATGTGAGCAGATCTGAGCCAGTTTGATTCTGCAGGAGTATCCTGCACACAGTACGGACTAAACCTTCTTTTATTGCATGCTCTCATCAGTAGGCTGAAATGGCTTCTTGTCACCTCCTGTTACTCATCCCAAGCAGGGTCTTTGGTTCTGTGGTCCCACTCTTCCCTCCCATACCTGTACAACCTCATACACTCTCCCTCCAGCCTGTATACTGCTTAACCCCATTTGCTCCTCCTTTCTTTCTTCCTACATATCGGTGTTTTTCTTGTGCCCCAGCCCAAGCCAACACCCATCTGTCTCCTAAGCATCTCTGACAGCCGCTCCTATGAAAAACAATCTCTCCCTTCTTTGTCTTTCCAAGTGTGGATAGTTAAATTATACAGCAGAGTACTTGCTCCTCTTCATTCTGCATGTCACCATTTGGTTTTGAATGTTGATTTCTCGACCTAGATTGTAAAGTCCCTGACAACTGAGACGGTGGCTTATAGTCTTTTCTTTAAGGGGTTCATAGGTTAAATGTTAATCTGTCCTTGATATCTGCATAGTAGGAGATAGAAGATCGTTTTGTGGCAGTTTATGTTAAAATGCATGTGATATTTGAAAAGTGTGAAAGTAAAAAGAGTGAGGGAGCGATCTGAGGAGAGGAATGAAATTTGGGTGTAATTCTTGGGATATAAAATTAAAAGGCCATCTGCCTTTGAGATGCGGCAGATGTGCAATTGATATTCTCAGCTCATTTGCCACTTGAATTTTGCAGACATTTAATGCTGTAATTGTTTATACAGTAAGATTATAAATACCCTTTAGAGACTAGCTCACTTCTTACACTCCATCTCCTCCCAACCAGCCATGTGAACCGGTTCTTACTGAACTTGAGCTTCAGATATATATATATATATATATATATATATATATATATATATATATGAATAAAATGGCATCATATCTTTTTGAAGAAAGTAATTGGATAATATTGATACAAATGTAAGGTGATATAGTCTTGATTTATCCTTCCTCACCTAGAATTTTGTTCCATGCCATGCACCAACCACTTGCACAAAGATGTCTGTGCACGAACATCACTGTAGGGTAGTTTGCAATGGGAGTATATTAAACTAGCCTAAGTACCCATTGGTGAGGGACTATTAAATATATTATGAGTCATCCATGTAACAAAAAACTGTACATCCTTTATAATGAATGTGATTGAGCTTTAGGGAGTGAGAAGGAAAGAGGTCACATATGTTCAGGGAATCTCTGGAAGGATATAAGAAACGAAGAACCTGGCATGGAAGGAAAGCTCATTTTTATTATGTAGGGTTTTTTTTATATTTAAGAACATTTTAGTCATAAGTGAGTTTTACTTCTAAAACTAAAAGAAAAAATTTCAAATAATGATATTCATACTTAACAATTTAGACTACAGATGCATATGGCTGGATATCTACATAAGGTTTCAAAATCTTTCTGATATTGCTTTTTGTCTATATATGTGACCATAATTGAATAATCCTCATTGTTTAAAAAGTGGCTTGCTCTTTCTTTCCTCATCAGATTCTACCTATTCTGTTACCATTGTGCTGGTGTCTGGACAGTGAACTGTGTATGGTACAGTCTGCAGCAGTAAGAGATTAAGAGAGGCTAAGCTTCATACTCTTTATAGGAACCACTTTCACAGAATGATGCCTATATTTTGAGTATTCTGGGCTTTCTCTGGAAAAAGCAAACATTCTAAATGGAAAAAAAAATGTGTCTCCCATCTGCCCTATTTATTTGCATTCCTTCTATGCCTGCATCTACCCAGAGATGGTGGCTTTGGTTATCTATGTAGTAGTTATTAGCATGCTTTCTCTTTGCAGTGAGACTAAACTAAGAGTCAACTTCTTGCCTCATCCCCATGAAAGCTTCAGAGGTATTTTTTAGAGTTCTTAGCTGCGGACAACAGAACCCACTCTAATTAGCTTAAACAGAAAGGCACGTGTGAGCAAGTACTAGAAAGACAAGAATATAAGAGGAAAGGCCGGGGGAGTCAACTCAGTGGGTAAAGTCCTTTCCACATAAACACAAGAACATGAGTTTGGATTCCCAGCACCTACATGAAAAGCTAAGCAAAGCTGGTACAAACCTGTGGCTCTAGTATTGAGGTTTAAGGCAGGAAAATACCAGGGATGGCTGGCCAGTCAGTCTAGCCAAAATAAGCAAGTTCCAGGTTTAGTGAGAGAGTCCCATCTCAACACCGAAAGTGGAAAAGTGATGGAGAAAGAAACTAGTGGTAACCTCTGTCTTGTACGTATGTCATCATTAGTAATAAATATAACAGATATAAGTGCCATGTGTATATATATTATATATGATACATTGCCGCAAATTTTAGAGTTTAGGATACATACATATATACATACATACACACATATGTATACACATGTATATACACATTATATGTATATGTGTATGCGTATGTGTGTGTATGTGTATATGTATATGATATATAATGTATAAAATGACTGTGGATGTTTATGTCTACCGAAACTCCTTGAATACCCTATCTCCTGGCCTGTACCATGAAGTTCTAATAGAATCTCTTCCTAGGCATCTTTATTCACATGAAAAATGTTCTGAGCACTTGCTCTATATGTAGGCATTGAACTAAGTGCTGAACCAAGATAAATGGTGAAGGAGTCATAGTCCTTGTTCTTAATAAATTCGCTACCCACACACTAACCTCCTTTTCACCATGTGGTTCTTCTACATGGGCTGTCTTCTTTCAGCCACAGACACCACAGGCTGTCTACACAGGCATCACTCTCCCCTTTAACATAAGATTGTTGGAATGAGCCTGTTCCCAGTCACAGTATCAGACACTGGTGCAGCTAAGCCAAGCATGGTCATTCCACCCCTTACATCTAAGGGCCAGTATAAAATGAAGACAACTACTTGTCTAAAAGTTTGTCTCTCCCAAAAAGTCATGTTAAAATGTATGTCACTGTAACTACATTAATAGACCTTTTTTGATATGCTATGGGCCATGAAGGCTCTGCCCTCATGAGAGAGATGATGTCTTTATAAAAGGGTACATTGAGTACCTCTTGGTCTCTTGTCTTTCTGCCTCTACCATGTGATGGATTGCAAGAAGTCCCTTGCCAGGATTCCCCATCACTTGAACTGAAGAAATGGAATTTATTGTTTCTACTCTCTCTCCTTCCTTAGGCTTGAATGGGGAACCCTACAGAAAAGACTGTGAGAGGTGAAATCTCAAGAAGGAAGTCAGCAGGGAGGCAAGGCTCACAGGCAAGAATAGAACCTAAATACCTAAGGGAGGGGATGGGTAAGGATAGAGCCAAATCCAGAATCTGTGCATAGCTTCACCTTATGACCTAATGTGTGAACCAAAAGATTGTCCTGTGTTAGGGCTAGAGCCATGGCTCAATGGGTAAAGATGTTTACTGTACCAGCCTCGAGACCCCAGGTCTCTATAAGCCACATAGAAAGCTAGATGTAGCAATGCATATCTGTAATCCTAGAACCCCTATGGGGGAGACAATGGGCAGTGACAAAATTATCAGCTCTTAGCTCTCAGGCCAGCTGGTATGTGGTATATGGTGCAATAGCAGAAACAAGGAGAGCCTCAAGAATGCAGAAGGAAGAACTGATTCCCAGAATTTGTCTTTTGACCCTTTACATGTGGCTCACACGCGCGCACACACACACACACTTTTAAGAACGTATATTTAAAGCCCATTTGAACAAGTGTTCATTTTTAATTTACTTCTCAGTGGGACCCTCTGTGAACCATCTCTGTTTCCCACTGTGTCTCCTCCCACGATGCATTGGTTCCTCCATTCATGCATGTCCACTATACTTCTCAAATGTGTGCCTTTTAACTCCAGTTCCCTGTCCTAGGGTCCACTGCTTCTTTCAACCCATTTCCATGTGGCCTTCTGTATTAATTCTTGTTGCTGTGACCAAATGCCTTATAAGATGCAGCTTAAGGGAGGAGAGGTTTTCCTCTGGCTCACAGTTTGAAGGAAAACAGTCCATCATAGTCAGAAAGCAGGAGTGTGAAGGAGTGCTGCTCACTCTGCATCCACAGTCAAGAAGTAGAGAGAAGACAGAAAGTAGGGCCATGATAAGAAATCTCCAAGTCTACCCACTGTCTCCAGGGAGGCCCATCTCAAGGTCTTCCCCAAGCTGGGAACCAAGTATAGAAACACAGAACAATTGAGACATTTTTCATTTAAACCAAATTTCTAGAGTAACATTTCTATATCTTAGCTCTTAAAACATCATCCCACATTTAAAATTGTGAATGATTGCCCATGGAATTCCAGACAATGTTCAAACTCCCTACCATGTATTCAGCAGGTATTTAATGTTTGCCCCAGATCTTGGCCTCTTCTTCCCAATTTTCTCTTGTCTTGTCTGTACAAGATCATGACACAGTTGCTGGGACTTTGGACTCTTTCATCTGCTCTAGTGATTGGTTGGTATTCCTTATACCTGGATCCTTGCCCCACTGTCACCCATGGCTTCTATAAACTCACCAAATTTTTCAAATCCCACCAGAAGCTGAATGTGGCAGTGCTCACCATAATTCTGGCATTCCACTGGTAGAGGAAGGAAGACAATGTGGATTTGAGGACAATCTCAATTACATAGTGAATTTCAGGCAAGCATTGGATACGTTGTGAGACTCTGCCACAAACACAACTGCACCAGAACCTTTGGAGCCACTTAAGAGGTCCTTGTGTTATATGCCTATTGCTCTATCATACATTGAGATTTTTCTGCCTTACCATTTGCCTTAGGTTATTTGCTTAATTGGCCTTTCTAACTAAACTCTAAACGTCTTGACAGTAGGGACCAAGTGGTATTTATTTATGCACATATTCATTCCTCAGCACTGACTGAGATGTCTCTGATTGACATCCTTCAAGAACTGTTTTATAAAGGGAAAACATGAGGAGGGGAAGGGGCCACGAGAAGAAGGAGAGCAAGTCAGGAAAGGAAAGAGAAAAGACCCAGGGCTTGCTGCTTGGGGAGAAAGAACATGGTCACATAGTCTCCAACCACAGATTTACTCTGCAAAGCCTAGACTACTGATTTCCCTGTCCAGGTACTAGCCTGAAAATTTCAAAACATGTTTTACCGAGGAAAATTTAAAATTCAAACATGGAAAAGAGTGTGAGCCTCATAAGGCCTCAGATCGGAGTCTGATCTCTGGGATCTACACTCCTCTTGCTTGACTTTCTTCCCTTCCTCACTTCTTCCCCGCTCCCTTTCCCACCCTCCTTTCTTCCATCCCTCTTCTCTCCTTTCCTCCATTCGTTTCCCTTTTTCTCCTTTATGACCTTGGTGCTTCAGGCCTTAGGAAAAAGTATTAAACAAGCTGCCTCCATCAGTAGTCATGAGAGCAGAAAGAAAACAAATAGTTATTGACACAGGTAATGTCCTCGTTTCCCTGTGGTAGTAGCATATGGCGAAGGGTGTAATGGCCTGGTGTAAAGCATTCCTGGACAATATTAATGACCAACTAGGTTAATGACCAAAGAATCAGCCTCTGGCCAAGAACACATCCTCCTGTTCATTAATTCTTGGGAAATGACCTTAGCCATGTTCATTACAGCTCAATTACACTCAAGCACCTCACAAGGAAAAAACACATTTGAGACTTAGTACCAAACTATGTCCCTCTTTTACCTTGACACATGGGCAATAAAGACACAAAACAAGTTATTAGTCTAAATACCAAGCATGTAAAAGAAGCAAGGCTATTGCTTTATCAGCTTCCACAATCAATGGGAACTAAACTCCACGACCTTAGAGGTCACAAAGCAGGCCAAGCAGACTTTTCCTAGTGATTTATACACACCGTGGGTGTTCTCTGCAGCCCAGCCAGCCCAGTGCAGCACTAAATGTGTGATTCCCCAGATGTACAGTTTGGAGAAAAATCTAAAAATACAAAATGTAAGGTCTTTGCAATAGGAAAAAAATAAAGCTGACTTCTTCAGGGACTGGGAGCATAACTAAGTGAGTAAAGTTTAACCATGAGGACTTGATTTGATCTCAACATCCACATAAAAAGTTGGGTGTGAGGACATGTACTTATAATCCCAGTTCTGGAGAAATAGAGGCAGAGCTCTCTCTAATGCTTGCTATCCAACCATCCTAATCAGTGACCTCCAAGTCCCAGTGACAGACCCTACTTCACAATCAAGGTGGATGGATGGCTTCTGATGAAACAGAACTGAGGTTGACTTCCAACTGTCACTCCCATAGTCTTGGCTTCTTCAGAGATCAGTATATTGTTGAACCAGTTAATTATGGGCTGTGAACTCTGAGTAAAGCCACATGGATAGGTTTCAAATCAAAGACTAAAGGATCATCAAAGAACACAAAATCAAGTTACCGGCAATGAGCATATGCTATGAGGGTTAAAACTTGTCCTGTGTAAACAATATGAGAACAAGTTACAGGCAATGAGCAATGTGCTACAGTGGTTAAACCTTGTTCTAAACAATACTAACCCACGCTTCATTCACATAATCTCAATATTCTGTTCACTTAAATCTCATCTTAATGACACACCCTGTCTGCATGAGTTTCTGAAGAGACCTCAACAGAGATTTCCACAGTTTTTCCTCGTCAGCTCAGACATAGTTTGGGAACCAGAGACATTGTGTACCCCAATAATTTAGGAGCCGCCATGTTATAGGCAATCCCAGGACTTGTGGAGTGGGTCTTCTCAGTCCTATGTCATCAGGCCAAGTGTGGTTTTGATGACAGCGGTACCCCCTTGCCCACCATGTGAGTGATGGTAACTACCAGAAGATTACAGACTCCAGTGATTATGTCATGTTATGTTCCCAGTGTGGAGCACAGACAAGTCCACTGTACCTCACAAGAGCTCCCTATAATGAATTGAGGAACAGAAAATGGTGGTTATTTGAAGTCACAAAGTATATAGGTGGTGACAGAAATGTTGGGTTTTCCCACACATGAGAGTTGGACAGCTGATTTGGGACATTTATTAGTTTCTTCCTCATATTCTTGCTCAGTTATGCCCTGAAGAAAAGTGACATCTTCCAATGGAATGGCACTGAATGCATGGCAGAAAATCTCCATGACTGCTTAGTCTAGGCCAGGCTATGGTATGTTTCACATGAGCAAAGTTGATTGGAAAGTCAAGGTAACATTTTTCTCCCTCAAATGCTGCCTTTCACCATGCATCAGTAGAAACTCACTTTAATCCCAGCTGGGCCAACACCCACTCTTGGGTTTAGCTTGGTATTCCTTCTCTTTAGGATTTCTGTGTCACTCAATACCTGCTTCCACCCCAGATCTAATCACTGGCCTGCTGCAGCCTGTTCTGCAGCCTGCCCATCAGCCCTTACTGCCAGAAAATTCTACTGAAATAACACCTTCCGTTCAGTGGAGCTAAGTGAATGCAATCTACTATTCTTCATACTCTGTCCCCAAGCCAGAGTGGTACATGGATGTCATCCTTCTTGCAGTCCCACCACTGGCCTTCTGAAGTGTAAGCTGGACTCCATCACGGAGCCGTTCCCCCAGAGTATCCCTGTTATAGACCCCCATTTACCTCATGCCACCACTCCGAATTCCAGTCACTGACTCGACACTGGCTTTCTCTCTCTCGTCTCCTGTTGCACTCTGCCTTTACTAGCAAACTATACTTCAGAAGCCTCCCAAGAATAATCCAGCAGTTCCCTTCTGGAAACCCAGAGATTCCCAATTGCAGGGAGGTGGAATGCAGGTCCCTTCCAGAGGACTTGGAATGTGGATCCTTAGCTGGTCCCAACACACCCAGTTTCCTTCCTCCTCCATGGCATGAATCCTCAGCTTCATTTAGGCCTGAATCTCTCCTGCCACAACTCTGTCATACGAACACCTCCCTTCACCCAATCTACCTGTGGTCTTCCCCTGAGAAGATAATCTTTCTCTTCCCTCTGCCTCCTTAATTATGCACATTCTCCATAATAGTTCTGTGTCATTTTATTCTTCTACAAACTCTGTTTTGATGAGATTTCTAGAACATACCTCTCTGGACTCCTCCTTCTCACCACTAGCACCCTTAATTTTGGTATGGGTCTCTCTCCTATTGTACAACAGCATTGGACCATGGTCTTTGTCACTCCCTCTTCAGCTATGTGCCACCTCCACTAGAAGGTTTCTGCCACCACCTAGTCTAAGCTGTCATCTGAACACTGTCTGAAAAATCACCATTTTAACCAGATATAAGGCTTTTTTTTTTCCTGATGGCTCACCTGTGTGTGCTTAATTGGTTTTGTTTTTGCTTTTCCAAAAGAATCTGTAAGCTTGGTGATTGCAGAAGCCTTATGTGTCTGGTTTGCTGCTATATCCCTTGTGTGGAAACATATCGGGAGCTGAAGACACACACAGATCACTAGCACAGTGCCTTCCCAGCATGCGCCATGACCTAGGTTCGATCCCAGGCAACAGAAAGAAAGCTTTAGTGTCAGGAAGATAATGGCTGCTCAATAAATAAAAATGTGTTGGGTGAAATGACAAGATGCACTCTGTCAATGAGACACAATCTATTAGGGAAAGCAGGTGTATGTTAAACATCATATAGCAATAAAAGAAACCATAGGAAAACATATACTTGGAAGTATCAGTCTTGAGTCAGAGTGTTATTGGTGGACAGAAGTACAGATGTGTGCCCTGTAATATTTTCGTCAACAAAGGGATGACTGCTCAAAGGGCAGTGGTCCTGTAAGATTATAGCAGGACTGTACATTCCTACTGTGAGTGGCACACAACCACCCCAGTGCAGAGGAATAATGCATCTCTGGAGTTTGCGGTGATACTGGTATGAATGGGTTTCCTATGTTGTCAGCTGTATTAAAGTATGGCACATACAACTGGGTACAATGCATTCTTTTTTATAATAACAGCAGCAACTTTGTTACTGGATCATGCCTTTGATTCATTATGCCTATAATCTTTATGGTATTTCCCCACTTATTTGAAAAGTGCCCATAATGTGGTCATCTGTGTTACCCAGGAACAGCCTGATATGTTTCATGTTTAGACTATCAGGTGATTGCACCTTACATAAGCCTACTCCAAAATGACACAGTCACCTTGAAATTTGTGTATCAGAGTACGGTCATTGTGAAGCAATGGAGGGGCTGAGGTTGAAGCCATAAGAAGGGGAGATGGTTTGGCAGAGGCCTGATGCTTAAATCACGAATGTGGAATATTAGAGGCTTGAGGCTCATCTCAGGCACTATCAAGTGTCAGTAAAATTTGTCAATGGAACATGACGGCTTTGATCTTTTAAATCTTTTTGGCACAAGTCTCGAGGAAAGACAACAATACAAAGAGACCAGAAGCAGGTAGCAGGCAAGAGGCAGTGCAGATGGCCTAGGTAGGATGTATGCTTATGCTAAAGAGAGAGAGGGTAAAGGCAGAAAGAACCAGATTACACAGAGTCTGAGGAAGCTGAAGCAGCTCAGCCTGAGGCTAACTAGGGAGGGTGAATGGAGACAGCTCAGAGTCAAAGATGGGTCCCAGACAACAGGCAAAATGGCATAACCACCAATGAAGTAAGCGTATATAGACCAGGGAGAAGACTAGAAATCTTCTTTGCAGGAAGGTGAGGGGCTGAGTTTGAGGCACCTGTGGGATAAGCAAGGGGATAAATCTGACAAGTTTGGGTTTCTAGTCGTTAGAGTCTGGGGTCCAGGCTTGTGCTGAAGGTATAATTTGAAAACTGTCAATGTGCAGATAGTTAATATCATAGGTATGCATGATGTTGCTTGGGGAGATGGATTGGATCTACCACTCAGGAAATTGCTTCCCCAGGTCTAGACTGCGAGACTGAGATTTCAATATCCAGGGTTGTAAGGAGCATTCATTATGATACAGTGTGAGCCGCCAGCCAGTGTTACCTTGACACCGGAATTCAGTTCTCCTCACTCTCAGTTCCCCTTGCTCGGTATTTACCACATGGTCTTCGTTAAGCCAGCTTTCAGAACCTTTGATTATGACCAAGCTAAATACCGTGTGTTCCATTAAAAATCACATCCTGGCGCAGAGCTCGATGGGAAACTGCTACCTATATTTGCAACATATGTTCTCCAAACTGCTGTTAAGCTTTGCAAAACAGCCATGCAATTAATTTTTAACAGAGATGCTCTTGCAGCCGCCCCGTCATGTGTGGCAGTTCTGAAAGGCATGCATCTGACATTTGCCAGAAAGAACATATTGCTGCCTATACTTTAGTCATTTATCTTCAGAGGGGAAGAGACTTTTGTTGGTGATTGAAGACAGGAATGTAAATTTCAATCTGTGTGTGACTGGAATGGTTTTTCATGACCCTGGGAACATCTTTTTCCCAAATGCATTGGCCACTTGTCCAAAAGTGGTCATTTGTTGCCTAGAGACTTGGGTGATGAGACAGAATTGGGTAATTACTATTTTTTTTTTTGTATTGAGTTTGCCTCATACAGGAATCCAAGGAGTTGAGTTCAGATAGATAGAAGGATAGTCCTTTTCTGTTAGTTTACGGTAAAGCAAGCACTTTAATACTGAGCCTGTGTTTGCTCTGGGCCAAGAGAACACTACAGACAGCATGAGTAGCTCAGTGAATTATCTTAAGTCATATATAGTCATTGTCATTTCATTTTACAGGTGGTGAGATTTGTTTGATCTACCAAAAAAAATTTCAGACAATTGGGTTTTGCCAAATACATTTATTTTAAAGGAAAGTTGACCAGTGATTGGTCGCTGTTTTATCTCTCTTGCTAATGTTATTGGAGCCGTATTGTGGTGTCCAAGGTACAAAGATCATTCACTGTAAATGGGCATCTTTTGTTTCTGCCTTGCCAGACTCCTCTCCTCCCTCCGGATACAGCCCTTCTCTGGAAGCTGATCTCCCTACTCCATTGGATTGGGTAGAATCACCAGCCAGTTGATATATCTCTAACTTCCTCAAAGGTCTGTGTCCCAGAATCCAACCTGCCTCATCAGAAATCCCTATTCTCAGACTGTTATTGGCCCAGGGCCAGCTCATTATCCAGTGGGACAGAGAGAATATGCAAGCCATGACCAGCTGAGGAGAAGCTTGCTTACTTAGCCGTGCTTATCAACCCTCAGGACTGGTAACCCTAGAGCTGCTTCTTGAGGAAGGACCTCCAGTTATATAGTTCAATGATTTACTTTTTTTTTTCCTGTTTTTTACTAATGCTGTGGTTTGAGCGAGTTCCTGTTACTTAAATATAGTAAAACAAATCAGATAAAAATAAAAATTTACAAATCTAGCAAAAATTAATATGAGTTAGCATTATTGTCATTGACATCAAATCTCTCCTTTTTAAAAGGGATACATTTATACATTAAGCACTAGCTAAACTTCACTAATATCAAGATTTTAGTTATAGATCAAGAAATCCAACCTTAGAAGATAGATAACTGAATTTAAGAAGGATATTAGCTACTGACTTAGATGTAGCAATGGTATAACCACTTCCCATGGAAGTTTGGAAACAGCCCTCCTAAGGAGTAAATAACATTAATAATCAGATCTACCTTATACCCAGGTACCCAGTGCCTATGGTTGGATGACCAGATTTGAAGACATTTAGAAGTCCACAGCTTATATTAGCATATTATTATTATTCTCTAACTTTCTATAGAGGTTATCAATCCATAACAACTGTCATTAAAGTCAGTATGGTATCTCAGCATCATCACAAGTCTTCTGGGGCTTGCTGGGCAAGCAGGTTACCTTCTTTAGAGCTTAGCTCCTTCATAAAACAGGGAGATACATTTCCTGTCTTTCCTGTATTGTGGGGCACATTTAGCAAAACTACAGACACAAAAGCAGCTTGGAAAACATCAAACTTAGTAATAGTAGCACAGAAGCAGTATTTCCTGGGACAGAACTCAAATTCTATTTACCTTTTGCCATTGGGAATGTGGGGAAATTTTATTATTAACCCTGAATAAATCTTTCAAAGGTCAGTGGGAGAGAGGAGCTAAACATTAAGGTAATAGAACTAAGACTTTGACTCTTCCAAGAACACCTCTACCTGCCCTCCTGACCTTGTAACCCTTTGTGCCCCCAAAGAAATTCCTCCAAAGCTACCAATTCTTGTGCAACAAACACAATCCAGACTCCATTAAAACCCACTCACTCCTTGACTTCAAATTCCCTCTCTTGACCCTCCATTTTTAACATTTTTACCTAAGCTTCAGCAAACCCACATCCCCACTCTGACTGTGCCCCAGAGTTTTTGAATCCAGGTCTTCCATCCTGGGTTCACTTGGTGATGTGATTTTCTCAAGTCGTCTTACACATACATTTCATTTAGAGAAGATCAGACATCTGAAAGTAACTCAAATCATTCACTTCTTCCCTTTATTACAAAGAATCACTTACAAATTTCTCTGGCTTGTGAATTTGAGTTTCCACACATTAAATCTCTCTACCGTTAAACATGACCCTGGCAAATTCTTTTTTAAAACAAACAAACAAACAAACAATCAAGCAAACAAACAAAAAACCACCACCACCACCATCAACAAAAACAGTCCAAGGAATAGAACACTGACCACATGAGGAGTGTCTTGTCGATAAAAACATTGTTCTTCCTGTTAGTGTTAACCCAGACTTCTTTCAGCAACTTGTACCATCTTTTCAACCTCGTATATTAATGCAGAAAAATAACAGACATTAAACAAGAGGACAAGACTTTCTGACTGGAAACACTGGAAGAAAAGAATGTTTGAATCTAGGCCAAATATACACTCATTTAATGTGTTAGAAGATCCCGGGTGTCAAATTCTTTGATTAAATACTCTAGCAGTGAGTCTGGACTCTAGGACATCAATTTCAGGCCTGTGAACGTTGACAGGTTCTCGATGCTTGATTACCAGGTGTTTTTGTCTCAAAAAAAAAAATTAAAAGTGATTGGATGACATATGGAAGGACATTTTGTTTATAGAACAGCACAGTTTTTATTATTTATTGCCTCATGGATTAACTTAGTCTAAAAACTAGTGTAGGGCTTTCAAGATGGGGCACAATGCACTTGCTACCAAGCCTCATGAACCTGAGTTCCTTACCCAGGACCCACACTGTAGAAAGACAGAACTGACTCTTAAAATTTGTCCTCTAATTTCCTCATGCTTGTAGACACACACACACACACACACACACACACACACATAAATGTAACAAAAAAGTTTTTGAAATGTTTTAATATTCCTATCTCACAGACATGAGCCTTCATAATCTAAAGCACAAAATGGCATATGACAATCTTGGTAGCCTCTTAGTCATACATCTATATTCTGGATGAACAAATGAGTGATCACCAAGGCAGGTATGGTGTCGCATGCTTGTAAGCCCGACGCTCAGGAAGTAGAAAGAGGCAAGAGAAACAAGTGTTTCAAGAAAGATTGGGTTACATAGAAATACCCTATACCAATATACATCAATCAATTAATCAACCAATCAAAATCAATCCCTGTATGCCAGCATGCTCAGTCATTGCAGCTTTCCTGAACTCATGTGGCCTCAACAAATGACAAATAGCCTGCTCTATAATTAGTCATATGGAGTAACATCGGAAACAAGGCAGTGCCTTCTTTGGATTCCTGACATCTCTACACTGATGGGTAGGTGAGTCTCTGATGGATGTCTTCTGAGGCTGTCTTCTCACCAGGGCCGATCTGTTCTTCCACTCACCCTCCCTCTATTCTTTGAGTTGCTCCAACTTTCCCAAGCATCTGACCCTTCCCACCTTCTATTGAAAGAATCAGTGCAGTGCTCCCATAGGGCAAGCACACAATGCTGGACTCCTCTCACATGACCCACATCTAACTGGGAAAGGCACCTTAGGCACTGTCCTGAGGTCAGTGGGTTTTGTCCAGGGGAATAAAGCAGGCATCTTTGGGGTTGAGCTCTTGACAGAAGAGTGTGAACAACCAGCTAATAACCTGAAACATACTTTCTCTTGAAGAAAAGCCATATGGGTGGAAACAAATACCACCTTTTTACAAAAGCAATGATGTTTGTGTCCTGGGTTTTGGAGGGTGGTTTGGGGAGGGAAAGTGGCAACATTGAATAAAGTACTCGAGGTGGCTATTCAGGAGCTTCCTCCCAGATTTACAGAGCTTAAATTTTGCTCCACAGAATAAAAGGGCAGTAGACCCTCCCTGTTAGCAGGCTACATAACCAGGACAGGAGAGGAAGTGACATGCTCAATTCTACCAGTAAGTGGCGAAGCTGGAGACAGAATGCAGGGCTCTTTAGCTCTCCAGACCCCAGTGCTTCCAGAAGCAAACAAACATTTCAGCTGACCGTAACTCCTGCAGCCCAAGAACTCCACAGCAGCAAGCCACAACTGCACTCAGCCTGCACGGTATTGACCTTTCCTGAAGCCATGCTTTCATGAGTTATGGCTTTTGCTATTATGCCATGCTACTCTCCCCAGTGAGCAGGTGCTTGATAAATACTGAGAGCTGATTGGCTAATTAATGAGCGAATACATAATAATGCATATAGCGTCCCTCCTTAACTCCCGGCTAAGGCAGCACCACTAAATGGCCTCTTCTTCCCATTTCTTTTCTCTCTCACTTGTTTACAAATTTTGAGAATTTTGGAAAAACACCTCTAGGAAACAATTACTTTGGAATTTACCCCCTTTATAAGGCAAAAAGTACCTAAGTTCTCAGGGGAACTCTCCCTTGAACCAAATGTGAACTGGTAGTGACTCTGGTTACACACAGTGCTCCTGGGGGCTCTAATCTAAAGGTGCATCACCTTGTCAAGGGCTGCTTTCCTAGCTTTTCAGAGAGAAAAGATCACAATCCTTTAGTCCAGTCAGGAAGTGAGTGCTAGGCAGAGTAGAGGATAAACTCTGAACTGAGAAGATAGCCAAGACAATATTAATATTAGGAGCCTACGTGGTCGCGCATGGCAGTGATAGCCAAGTGGGTTAGGATGCAAAGCCTTGTTTTGCTTGAATACCAAGTACAATACATCCTCAGGGTCTTGTAGTAAAAACAGACGTACATCTAAGCATCAGTGCAGAGGCGGAGAGGCAGGCCTAACAAACTTTTTTCTCGTATGAACATACTGCGGTGTTTATGTCTTAGTAGATAATACCAGGCAGCGTGTGTGTGTGTGTGTGTGTGTGTGTGTGTGTGTGTGTGTGTATGCACAGAAGTGTGTGTGGTTGTATCTTTTGCATATGTTCTGTGATTCCAGCATTTCTCGAAGCATCCTTCTCCTCACAGACACTGGAGTACAGTATTAGCAACCTTAACAAATATTCAGAATTTTGACCATGCACTTGATTGACCCACAGTAGACAATGAACTATGTAGCAATATTGCACAGTAGCATTAGTTAAGTAGGGAAGCCATTTAAAGAGTAATGGCTAAAGCAATGCCTTTCATTCCTTCTAATTCCTCCTTCTGGTTGACCAGAAGTCCAAGGGGCCCACACAATTTCTGGCAATCCAAGTGACTCCTTGGACCAAATGCCATCTTTATTTATATATTTTATTATTATTATTATTATTATTATTATTATTATTATTATTATTATTTTGGCTAACGGAGCACAAGTAGGAAGTCCCTCTTAATTTGATAAGGCTGGCCACTTAGGAGGCAAGCTTTCTCTAGCCACTCCTCCAAGTCGCCTTAATAAACTCATCAGCCCTCACCAAGATGCACTTTCCCATCTCCATCAGAAAGCACAGATCAATACACCGTACAGAAGCACTTAGACTCTGCTCGTAAACTCTCCGGAGTAAATGTTAGGTACATTCCCACGCCACGCTGATGCAGCCTTCTTCCGGAGGCAGAGTTGCCAGGGCCTGTAAACTACTGGGCAGCAGAGGAGGAGGGAGCCAAGACAGCAAAGCAAACTGAACCCAGGGTCAAGCCAAAAGCCAACTAGGTGGCTAGGGGCTGGTGCTGCCCTTGCCTGCTTCAAAGCGTTAAGAGAAACAGTTTTCTTAATATCATAAAAAACCCTAGAGATCTAAAGTAGGTCAGCAGTTCATATACATAGAAATGTCAATGTCTCCCTGCCAGCTGGAGATGGGAGAGGAGTGTCCACTAATTTGGCAGTGGAACTGTCACAAGGGCCACCCTGAACCGCTCTGGGTTCTCTAGGGGAACCTGGAAAGATAACCTTATTCATTCAGTCTGGAGCCCCCCCCCCCTCGCAAAAATTAAAATAATCTTTTTTTGTAAATCCCACAGCTGGCACGGAAAGAAATCAAACAAACAAGCACAATTCTCAGAATTTAGATTGAAAGACCCCAGAGCAAAGGATGCTGAGCGAATGGGAGGCGTCTTGAAATCCATTCGGAGGCACCCTTAGCACCTGTTTGTCAGCACGTCTCTCAAAATAGCATGCGGCAGCAACAAGTTTCTAAAATGGCAAATCTACTGCTTCTTTTCCCTGAGAGTGCTTAGTCACGCTAATCCTCTGACCCAAGAAATCCTTTCACAGGAGCCTGCTGGATGAAGCAGAGCATTGCTTTGCATGTCTGCAGCCATGGCAGCAGCCGCAGCAGTTAGCAGCAGTCCCCAAGGCAAGGCAGTAGGGGAAGGCTGGAGTGGGGGCCTCCTGGGCCCCACCTCCTCCCCAACACACTCACCATCAGCAGGCTGAGAGCAGAGTCCGGCACCAGCTGCACTGCCATGGTCCCTGATTGCGACTCCCATGCAAAGACGCTTCTGCTGAATCAGTCTGCCTGGGCCCAGGGCAGCTGCAGAGCACCTAGGGCAAAGCAGCCAGACATACAGACTTAGGGAGCCAAGGGCTCAAGGTGAAGCTAGACCACATTTCCCACGGGGTGGGGAGGAGGGCAGGGGGGAATGTTAGGAAGATGGGGTGGGAACTGTGCTTAGGAAGAGCAAAAAATACATATGGAGCAGAAGGCGCATAGCAAGCTGCAGGTTATTTAAAGGTGAGCTCTCCCTAGCTTCTCCAAGCTGCATGCAGAAACCACATGGAACACAAACGCAGCACAGGAGTCTGAAACGCAGCAATTCTAGCTGCCGCCTTAGCCTAGGCAACAATTCTGCTTTGAACTGACAATTAAAATAAAACATTCCCCATTGCAGATAAATCAGCCAGCCCGACCAACACCCCGCCCCCCTGCATCTCTCAGCAAATTCTGCTGCATAAACATGCTGAATGTCACAACCTACCGGCTTTCAATCTGGTCAGTTGCTTTTCCCTGCTGCAGAAAGGTGTGTCTCTTCTGCTAAAGCAAGTATCTGGGAGAGAGAGGGCTGAGTCTGACCAGGAGCCACCAGGCAGTTACTGGAGATCAGCAGATGCCCTCATGTTGAGTGAGGACCAACTCACTTAGGAATTGACCCCTTCCATCTTCCCCCAAATCTACTTTTCCTCTCCAAGTAGACTGCAGGCAGAGCTCCACGCAGGGCTGATACTTAGGAAGAACATGGAATTACGCTGCCTGTTCTGTGAGCGTTCTGATCCCTCTGCCTGTACCACATGTACACAGCCAGACACCCTCTACCTCTCTCTCTCTCTCTCCCTTCCTCCCTCCCTTCCTCCCTCCCTTCCCTTCCCTCCCATCTCTCCACAGGGCTGCCTGTTAGGAATTTTGAAGGATCCTCCCTAGTGCAGAAGAGGGAGGGCAGAGGAGGCTAATTTGTAAGAAAGGACATTGCTTTAGACAAAAAGGCAAATTAGGCTTCAAATTTCTTTCATTGGGATACTTTTCCCTTGAAGATGTCAATGGAAAAACGAAAAACAGGAGGCTGCCCACCGGTTTCGCTTTATGTCATATATACTATATATTCAATGTCTCTTAAGTCTTCCTCCAAATTAGACAAATCAACGCATCTTTATGGGAGCACGGTGAAATTCATAGCCTCTTATGGATTCTCATTTAATTAAATGTCCATTGCTGACACTTCTGGCAATAGTTTTTAATGTCGTTTTCTGATCTCTGCTTTCATTTACCTATCGTAAAGACCCCTAGATGCCTGGAAATTAACAAGATGCTGTGAAATGCAGAGACAAGAAAATTGATATTGTACATGAGGAACCTGGGGAAAGGAAGGAATAAATAGTTTTTACATGTTCCTATGAACATGTCCCTATATACTTTATGTGTGTGTGTGTGTGTGTGTGTGTGTGTGTGTGTGCTCACAAATCAATGGGCAGATGTATGCATATGCATATGGAGGCCAGAGGGTAACCTCAGATATCATTGCTTAGGCTTATGAAGTAGTATTGAAAAAATTTTATGGTTGAGGGTCACCACATCCTGAGGAACAGCATTAAAGGGAAGGTTGAGAACAAGTGCTCTAAGGTGTTTATATGTTCACTATAGAATGAAACACAGAGTAATTGTTAAATCATACTCTATGAATGAATGAATGAATGAATGAATGAATGAATTGAAAGATGTTCCTCTAATTTCTCCTATGGTGCCCAAATTACCTAGAACCTTTATTCCATGTTACTTGATTAAATTCAAAGATCATTGATCTCAGGAGTCCCTGAGAGAATCATTTCCTGCCACCAAGGACCTGAAGATTTAAAGCCCAGAACTATGAGGAGATCGTGGACATACTAGAGACTGTCATAATACTTAAACCTTAATATTGGTAATCAAGAAATGATGACATAAGAAACACATCATGTTACTGACTTGGGGACCTTTACTCTGGCCCATCCTCACCCTTCTGAATGTTCAGCTCGTAACTGCACAGTGCCTGCTTTGCCCTTCTGCCTTCAAAGAACTCTGCATCTTGGAGGAGGTGAGATGTGCACAGGAATTGTTTACAAATATAAGATATGGATAATGCTATCAGGTGCCTTAAAAACAAGTCTGCTAGGTTGCATCGAGACAAGAGAGTCCTTACTGGCTAGTTTATGAGATGAGTCCCGAGGAATAACCAGGTATCTTGTAAAACATTTCTGTGTTGCTTGGTTCTACGTGGACCATCTACTTGTAAAGTGTAGAAAGCAGTACAGTTGAAGCTACTTCAAGTGGCACATGTGGACAGGGGTTGGGTTTATACTACAGATACAGGCAGAGGTGGCTTCGAATGTGGAGAAATCCAAGTTGAACAAGAGAATGGAGAGATAAACTTAAGAGACATTCGTAGACCACAGTTGTGGCCATTGGCACAGTTGTCTTTGTTTATGGCTTCCTTTGTGTAGAAATTCTTACCCCATATCTTCTGGAAGCCCAGATTCCCTCAACAAATGAAGGAAAGCAACCCATCTCTTGTGTACACCTCACTGAAAGGAAGAAATGATCTCAGGGGCTGTGAGGGCAAAGCAGGAATGGAGTAGAAGAAATTACAAGGTAGGTTTCCCTCTACCCCAGCCCAGAGTACATGATCAGTCAGGCCCAGAGCCCAGACTCATGGAGGAGGTGGGGCTAGCAAGTAGAGATAGGAGTTAAAACATCCTTGACAGCAGCTAGAGCCCCCTAATTAGAAAGTGGCTGGATTTTAGGGAAAACAAGGGCCCAAGAAAATCGCGGAAGTAAGCAAATCAAATAGGCTTAAAGTATATGGATTGTATTGCTTTAGATGCCAAAATTTTCACCCATGGTAATGAAATCGTTCCTGGCTTTTCTGTTTGGTCATTCCTAGGTGCTTTCCACCACTAACACGTTTTATTTTCTTAAATTTATTTTTTGACATTTTATACACATATGCAAGGCAAAGTGAACTTAGCCACTTGTTATTATCTTCTAACTGGAGAGGAATAATCAAGTGTCAGAACTGGGTGCCCCTTTACTTTGTTTACACTCCTAGCTCCAAACATCAAGACATGGTCAATGGTACGCTGAGAAATGACAGGAGTGTCAAAAACTATGGAAAAAGAGTCCAGAGTAAGGGTTCACTCTGGGAGAGGGTGGAATGTAGGCAGTTGGTGAAAAAGGGAGTAGACCGAGTGTGAAGGAGCCATCAGAGCTGGGGAGCACCCTCAGAGGGTGGAGGAGCACTCTCAGAGGGTGGAGTACTCTCAGAGGGTAGGGGAGCATGCTCAGAGGGTCGGAGAGGATACTCAAGAGGGTGGGGAAGTACCTCAAAGTAGTAGAGATAGGGACATAGGAAATAAAAGTCACCATGAAACACTTTTGGAAATGAAGAATTAATCTATATTAAATAAACATTTATCTAGAAAACAGTGATCGACAGATGAGTGGATGAAGAACCTGCAGTTTCAGATACACTGGAGTGGTTTCTAGGGTTAAGCAAGAATGAAAGTTGTTGTTTTTAGTTACTACAACAGAGATCATTGTGTTAAGTGAAAGAAGACAAACTCCAGAAGACAAGCAGGATGATTTCTCTCATATGCAAAATCTAGATTTTTAATTAATTATTTAATTTATTTGCATCCCAAATGCTTTCCGTCTTCCCCATCCCTCTGGCAAAACTTTTCCTGCTATATCCCTCTTCGCCTCTTAGAGGGGAGCCCTTCCCTGGGTATCCCCCCACTCTGGGGCATCAAGTCTTTACAGGATTAGGCACATCCTCTCCCACTGAGGCTAGACAAGGCTCTGTTACATATGTGCCTGGGGCCTTGGACCAGCCCCTGTATGCTTTTTGGCTGGTGGCTCAGTCTCTGGGAGTTCCCAGGGGTCCAGGTTAGTTGACACTGTTGGTCTTCCTCTGGGTTTGTCATCCCCCTCAGTTCTTTCAGTCCCTCCCCTAACTCTTCCATAGGGGTCCCTTACCTCAGTCCAATGCTTGGCTGTGAGTATATTCATCTGTCTCAGTAGAGCTTCTCAGAGGACAGCCATGCTACACTCCTGTCTGCAAGCACAACATAGCATCAGTAATAGTATCAGGGATTCGTGCTCGCCCATAGGATGGATCCCAACTTGGGCCAGTCATTGATTGGTCATTCCTTCATCTCTGTTCCCTTTTTGTCCCTGCATTTCTTTTAGACAGGAGCAATTTTGGGTCAAAAGTTTTGTAGGTAGATTGGCTTCCCCATCCTTCCACTGGAGGTCCTGTCTGACAACTGCAGTTGGTCTCTTCAGGTTTCATATCCCCGCTGTTGAGCACTTTGGCTAAACTCACCTGCATTGAGTCCCGGGAGCCTCCCTCATTCCAGGTCTCTGGGACTTCCTGGAGGTTCCTCCTGCTCCCAGTCCCCACAGCTGCATATTTCCATTCATTCTCCTGACCCTCTGAGCCTCTCTCCTGTCTCTCCCCATGCCTGATCCTGGCCAACCATTTTTCTTTTCCTCCCCTCTTTCACTCAGGTCCCTCCCTTCCTCTGCCTCTCATGGCTATTTTGTTCCCACTCCTAAATGACATTTAAGCATCCTTGCTTGGACCCTCCTTCTTGTTTAGCTTCTTTGGGTATGTGGGGGTATTCTGTACTTTTAAAAAAGACTTGAAAATAGAAGGTGGATTATTCAGGAAGGGACTAGGTGGGGCCAGTAAAATGAAAGTACATTATACATATGTGTGGAGGACTGGAGAGATGATGCAGCTGTAAAAGCACACTGCACACAAGCCAGACAACTAAGTTTAATACCCAAAACCCTTGCAAACAGCCAGATGTGGTGGAGCACAGCGGCAACCCAGGAATCTTACAGTGGCCAAGATAGGAGAACAGCCCTGGACCTTGAGGAACAGTTAAACTGAAGTAGGCAGAGCAACAGTAGAAAACAAGAGAGACCCTGACTCAAGAAAATTAGAAGCAGGAATTGACAGAGAAGTTGTCCTCTAAGTTCTACACATACACAAACTACACACACACACACACACACACACACACACACACACACACACACAATTAACTAATTAAAAAATCTGTAAATGAAAGGTAGGTCATTGTCTCATCTATCAAAAGCCATTTCAAAGAAGCCACTGGGCCAATGAGATGCTGGCTAACAAGATGAGTTAAATTCCAGAAACCCACATGATAGAAGTCTGTCTTCTGCTCACAAATGGGATGTAAGATTCAAACATTATTTCTTCTACTTAAAAAGGTATGTGTGTGTATGCGCACATGCATGTATGTGTGTGGTATATATGTCACAATGTACATATGGAGGTCAGAAGACAACTTTGTGGAATCAGTTCCCTTTGTACCTCTGCATGGGTTTCGGGAATTAAAGTGATTGCCAGGATTTCTCAGCAAGTCCTTTACTCACTGAATCATCTTGCTAGTAACCATTGGACCTATATTTAGACTGTACATTGTAGACATTCAATAGCTATTAATTTCCCACCAATCTCTTCTTTATTTTGATAATGAAAATAGAGAAGCTGAATAAATTTGACACATTGCATGGCCAGAATGTACAAATCTGATTTACTTCCCATGACACTAACTATTATACTAGCTACCATTATTACTTAATTTCCCCTTTAATCCATATGCTATCTTACCCTTATTTAGCAGCCCTGGATGTCAAGAAGTCATTTAAATTCTAATTTGGAAAGATTTAGGCCACAACACATCATTCTTGATCTGTAATCTGAACTCAGAAATTTGACACATTGTACAATTATTTTCAGCTAGTAACTTAATAGCAATTATAAGACTATTTAGAAATAAGGCAAATCTCTAAAACAAATGTTTATTTGATTATCAAACGATGCATCTGATTTTATTGGACATATCTCTATTACACTAAGATAGGAAGAAACATCTGCATTTGGTTTAGACAAATATAACAGGGCAGATTTATTCTCCCAAATGAAACAGACAAAAACTGTAAAAATACACGAAGCTATGCTTTCCAAGACAAAGAACACAAAGCAAAATGGGATGACCCATAAGAAATCAGAAGCAAATGAGATACATTGTATAATTATCACAGACTTGAATTAAGACTGTTTCCAGGCCACAGAAGAGGGAGTAACCAAGTAGAGAAAGTGGTCCCCCACCCCAAGTAGATAGATGGACAGAGTTCAGAAGACAGGGTACCAGAGAGGAAGAAAGTACAAAGATGGCTTTTAGGAGACCTTCAGAGTAACACTCATCAAGTATTCAGCTGAAAGCTGATCCCCACATGTATGTGAAGAAACCATTATTCACTGATAGTACTGTGAGTGGATGGTCAGTAACACCCCCTCTCCACTCCCCTCCCTGCTCCCCAGGATCTACATGTACCAGGACAGTAGAATTAATATAGGTTGTCTGGATGATGGCTTAGCAGATTACCAGCATCTACTCTCAAGCCTGAGAATCAAACGTCAAGCTACAGGGTCTGCATGATGGAAGTGGAAAACCATCTTGCACACTCCACAGAAGCTCATAGAATACACACCCCACACATGAATAATTTAAACAAATTTTCAACTGTGGGCACTACTATAAGTAATTAGAGATGTACTCTTAAAGGGGACTGTGCAACTCTGCTCTTTCTCTGCTGCAGCATAGGATGAGACCATTTGCCCACACCTGTGTTTCCACCATGATTTGCCCATCACCTTCATGCCATGCCTAATCTTAAGCACGAGATATACACAACTGTTGAGGTTTGGTCTTGTTGTGTATTATAATGCTGAGTGTGAGCCCCCAAGACCTGGATGTCCCAGAGAGTCCACAAGAAGACCTAAGTGACGATATGTGACCTTGCCCTCAAGTTATTTCTGATTGGTAATTAAAGTTGCTGATATCTAATAGCTGGGCAGAAGAGACATAGGTGGGGTTTAGGATTCTTGGGCTTAGGGTTAGAAGAGAATCATGTTGAAAAAAAGAAGGTGAAGGAAGAATGGAAGAGATGCTGCCATGGATTAGGTGAGCCATGAAAATGTGGCCCTGAGGGTTGGCCAATTGGAGTTAAGAGCAGCCCAGATGAAACATAATAAGTAATAACTCGGGATCATCAATAAACAAATAGATTCTAATAGCATAGAGAGTAGATATCTGCCCAGCTCTAGTGTTTATTAAGGCTTATTGTAAATCTAAAGGTTGTGTGTATGTGTTTTATCCAGGAACTAAATGGTCTAAGGTAGGATAGAAACCCTGCATTGGGATTAAAAATGTCTACAACACAAAACTCTGGAGAAAGGCTAGCTCCTTTTTACTTTATAGGTAACCTGTACCAGTTGCTCTTTTCTACAAATGGAAAGTCGACTATCACAGCTAGGGAAGAGCTATGTAAAAGTGTCAGAAAGAACAGTGGCTAGTACTCACATGGGGCCCCAAATAGTGTATGCTCACAGAAGCCAGCCTGGGAAACCTCATAAATCATGAAACATTAGCAGAATCCTCGGAAGGCACTTATTCCAGCAGTGAAGAGTAATTAGCTATAGATTGATCACTAACCTGAATCTGCCTAACGCTTCTGAGAAGTAAGATCTCAAAGGAGTAAGTGGTCTTCATACAGCCGAGCTACATACTTAAACAATCTCAAAAGAATATCTGTAAAAACACAAAAGTGTACAGAAGCTAACAAGATAACATTTATAAAGTCTCAAATTTATTTAAAAAAAAAACAAACACTATTCATGAAAACTGGAAATGCTTGATCCCTAAGTCGAAAATAACCTAGATCATCCACTGCCTAGACAAAAATAACAGAAAATAACATTAAAATCGCATAACTATTCACTTTAGAGATATGAAAATTTTTTTATTGGTTTTGTTATTTTGTTGGTGGTGGTTTTTTGTTGTTTGTTTGTTTGATTGTTGAGTTTTCTTTTCTTTTTCTTTTTTCTTTTTTTTTTTTTTTTTTTTTTTTTTTTTTTTTTTTTTTTTTTTTT
>JANHMN010000006.1:50418915-50440627 GCA_030674055.1 Rhabdomys pumilio
TTTTTTTTTTTTTTTTTTTTTTTTTTTTTTTTTTTTTTTTTTTTTTGAGATATGGCTTCTCTGTGTAACCCTGGCTGTCCTGGAATTCACTCTGTAGAGCAGATTGGCCTCGAACTCAGATATCTGCCTGCTGAGTACTTGGATTAAAGGTATCATCACAACATGAACATTTATAAATGATTTATTTTTCCACTAATGTGTATGTGTATATTTATGTGAATAAATGCCACATGTGTGCACATGCTCATAGAGCCAGAAGGGGACTTCAGATCCCCCAGAGCTAGAGTTACAGGCAGATGTGAGCTGCCAGATGTGGGTGCTGAGACCTGAAGCTAGGTCTTCTAGAAGAAAAGACAGCATTTTTTAACTGCTGAGAATTCTTTTCACCCCTAACAGTAAAAAATTTAAAGACTAAAGAAAATTAGAATGAGTAAGTTGTGATACAATTTGAAACCAATTAATAGCAACAGTCTAGATAAGAGTCTTTAATATTCCCTCTGAAATTTACAAGCCAGGCCTCCATCATTTGCACTGTTCTCAACATTACCTTCTAGGACCCTACAGAACATCCCACAGAGCTCTTAACACCCAATGGCTCTTCTAGCCCAAAGTTCCAAAGTTCTTCCATAGTCCTCACAAAAACATGGTTAGGCTGTCACAGGAATACCTTACTCCTGGTACCAGTTTCTATCTCAGGGTTTTACTGCTGAGAACAGACACCATGAACAAGGCAACTCTTATAAGGACAACATTTAATTGAGGCTGAGGTTTAGAGGTTCAGTCCAGTAATATCAGGGCAAGAACATGACAGCGTCCAGGCAGGCATGGTGCAGAAGGAGCTGAGAGGTTTACATTTTTATCTTCAGACCTCTAAGAGAAGACTGACTTCCAGGCAGCTAGATTGCCCACAGTGACACACCTACTCTAACAAGGCCACCTCCTAATAGTGCCACTCCCTGTGCCAAGCATATACAAACCACCACACTGTCTTAGTAAATAACGTGAAGAGTAACTGAGAAACACACCTGCTATTTACCCTCTGGCCTCTATGAATGTGAGCTGTCTGTCTGCCTGTCTGTCTCTATCTCTCATATATGCACTCATATGCAAATGAGCATTGTGATGACTTGTATATGCTTAGCCCAGGGAGTGACATTATTTAGGGATGTGGCCTTGTTGGAGTAGAAGTGGCCTTGTTGGATCAGGTGTGTGACTGTGGGCATGGGATTAAGACTCTCACCCTAGCTGCCTGGAAGTGAGTATTCTGCTAGCAGTCTTCAGATGAAGATGTAGAACTCTCAGCTCCTCCTGCATCATGCCTGGATGCTGCCATTCTCCCACCTTGATGATACTGGACTGAACCTCTGAACCTCTAAGCCAGCCCCAATTAAATGTTGTCTTTATAAGAGTTGTCTTGGTCATGGTGTTTGTTCATAGCAGTAAATTCACTAAGATAAACATGTATACAGACACAAGCAAACCACATATAAACACATGCAAAAATAATATTTTTTTCATTTTCTTAAACTTGAAAAATATTTAATTAATAACAAAATAACATTTGAGATTTTATTTTTTGAAGTAGTTGATTATGTGAATTAGAAGGAAGCTTTCACTCTGGGAACTGTAGAGACAAGAGGAGGGATCATCACAGCTCTGGCTGTTGGAGGAAGACAAGCTCCAGGCAACATTTAAGGTAAGTCACCAGAAGCTGATAAAGTGATGTTTTTAAAGATCTGCTGGAGGGACATTTTTTCAAAGACTGGATCTTGGTAGAGTCCTCTGCATGTTTCTTCCCTATCTCTTCTGCTTAGTTATGCACCATTCTGAAATGTCTCCCATACCCTCATTCATTTCTTGAAAGCTTTCAAAATGGCACCACAGGCTGGAAACTGTGCCTTCAAAAGATGGGGCTATGAGGAATGTTTCAGAATGGTAACGAAAGCTCAGAATGTTGGCCCAAGCCCTCCTGCTGACTTTACCATGTTGGAATATTGGCTCTGAGCTGCTGTCTGGTGGAAATGCAGTGCTCAGGCGTGGATGCAGAAGTAGCCAACAAGATATATTTCGGAGCCATGGAGACTCAAGAGAAGCTGACCATGGCAGACCCAGCTGTCCTGTACAAGTGTGAGTTTGGACAGGTCTCTCTGGGCAGTTTACTACCATCTCAGAGGTCTTGGCTCAGAGCCTGGCCCTGTCTCATACCCCAAGTTGCCTCCTAAAGGGTCATCAGGTTTGCATGACAAGCATCTTACCAACCGAGCCATCTTCCCAGCCCTACATTAATTTTTTAATGTTGCCTTTAGACATTTTATACCAAATTACATTCTGATTCCTCCACTTAGACTCAACTGCTTTTCTTAATGACATCTTCCATCTTTAGGTAGACATTTTTCTATATCTGGATTGTGATGAAATTTTTATATTCTGCAGTCGTTTCTTGTAGTCTTTATGTGATAATGTGTTACAATTTTCTACTTCAGATTTCTAGAAAACAAACGTGGATCTTACTCGTGCATCAGATTTTGTTAAACTACATAATTATTGAGAATTTTCCTGTGGTTGAACATTTATATGGCTTTTACTCATTATTTTCTATTATAGGTACTCGTGAGCCATGTGTCTTTTTATAGGCTTCATGCATTTGTGTCTAATATTATTTTTATATTAAAATGTGAATTTTAATCAGTGTTCAGAGTTTGGGCTTTGGGCCAGTGACTAGGTTTCACTGTATCAATGAGCTGGTCCATGAGTCTATAATCTGATGAGCTTTTGGGAGGTGATGGAAACACAGGCGGTCATATCTACCCAAGAGGAAGTGGTCCCTGAGTGTGCCGGTGTGGCCTGTCTCTTGTCTGCAAAATATTCTATTTGCTATGATTTTATCTTCCCTTCCTTCTCCTCCCAGTTTCCTCAAATGAAGCTAAAACATTTTTAACGGTACCTAAAATATTTCCTTACTGAAGGATTAAATTCTCTCTCAGGGTGTCACTTCTTCCTTATGATGCACCTCATGACGCATGATATAGCAACCTCCCGTGGGTTGAGGCTTATGCACAAGTATGCCATTTACTGCAAGTATCAACTTAGTTTCCATGCATTTTTAAGATTACTGACTCTGGATTTTTCTTCTTATGTGGGCTTGTGTGTGTGTGTGTGTGTGTGTGTGTGTGTGTGTGTGTATTTGTCTGTTAGAAAATTGGTAATTTAGGGCTTTTATGAGCTCTTCGTGCCATTTTTACAATAAATCTCCTCCCATTATATTAACAGATTTGAAAATGAACAGAGACACTAAGCAACACTTAGTAGGGTTGTTAATATGATGCCTGAATTTCCTGCAATTACTTAAAACAAGATGTTTTATTTGCATCATGGGGCATGAGTAAGCCCTGCCAGTGGCAGCTGGTGCAGGAAAGAGCCAGCTACATCGCATCTACAGGCAGGATGCAGAGAGCGAGGAACGCTGTTGCTCACCTCACTTATTTTTCTCTGCTTGGCCCCCAGCCTGAGAGATGACACCACCCATATTTAGTAGGGGTTTCCTTCTTCAGTTAAGCCTCTCTGGAAGTACTTTCACAGCATGCTCAGAGGTGGGTCTCCTACGTAATTGTAAACCCTGTCAGGTGGCCGACCGAAATCATCCAACACAGCATCACAGACCACCTTTCCTTTATAACTTCAACCATCTCTGCCAACTCCTTATTCAGTTAAAGAGCCACACTACCTTGGTGCTTAGGGTTTAATTTTTAATTTAATTTTTATTATAGCTCATTCAGGTAAATTTCCTTTTATAATAACAAAAAAGGTATTACTAGCCCCCAAAGAAAATAATTATGTTCTTTGTAATTGTATTGTTTTCATTTGCTACACACACACAAACACACACACACACACATATAATATATATATATATATATATATATATATATATATATATATATATAATATACACTTAAAGTAATTCTCTGCCCATTTATTTCAATGGCCAATGCTTCTCCTAATGCAATGTTACACTGGTTCAATTATTGTTGCTATAAAAACACTCTATTTTGTGAGATAATTATCATTATTTTCATTAGTCCTCTAATATTCTTGTCTATCTTTCCAAGCATGTTATAGAATTAAATATTTTAAATTTTACAAATGCTAATGTTATCATAGGTATTTTAAGTGAAGTTCTATTAAAGCTACCCATTAAACCACAAACCATTGCCTTTCCCATTTTACCTTACTGTCCTGGGGTATGGCATATATATATATATATATATATATATATATATATATATATTCTCCACATAAAAAACTGTGGAATTTTTGGATGTGTATTATTTACCTCCACACAAGTTTAATTAACATGTAATTCAATTTCATGGCTGCTGTAAACTGGAAGTGTTTTTATTATATTTTTAGATGCCTAATAAATATAACCAAGTATCAGACTGATTCTTGTGTTATATCTCTTGGCCAGTCATTTCTCTTCAGAGCTTTGCTTTATTCTCTTTGGTAGCTTTGGAGCTGGGCATTTTAGCTCTTATGCTAAAGAATCATAGTTTCCCAACAGAGATCCTTATAAAGGCTCATTTATTTTCTGCACATTATTGTGCATATACAACAATAGAAATATCTATAAAATAGGTCCAAGAAAGCCCCTCCCTCCACTTTGGCTTGGATATGATATGTAGCCCAAAGATTGTTTATGTTAAGCCTTGGTACACAATGCATCTGTGTTCAGAGATTGGGCTTTGGCAAAGTAGCTGGGTCTGACCTTGCAGACAGGCTAGTCCATGAGTGCATAACCTGATGGGCTGTTGGAAGGTGATGGAATCCTAGGAAGTGGGACCTAACTACAGGGGGAGGCCCCTGGGAGTGTACCTGTGGACTCTATCTTGCTCCCCTCCCCCTTAGTTCTCTCTCATGCCCCCTTTTCTCTCTTCTCTCTTCTCTCTTCCCTCTTCTCTTCCTCTCCTCCGTCTCTTCTCTTTGGATATCGTGAGGTGAATAGCTTTGGTTCATCACGCCTTCCCTTCTGTGATATACGGCAGTAGCATGCACACAAAGTACTTGAGCCTGCTGACCACAGACTGACACCTGTCCATACACAGGCCCAATCAATCTTTCTTCCTTTCAGTTTCGTTTCTCAGGTATTTTGATGCACAATGAAAAGTTGTTTCTGGTGCCAGAAATAAACTTATATTCTACCTTTATGCTAACCCAGTTCTCCAGAGTCCGCCTTTCACGATGCCAACAGAATCTGCCCTTTGCTCTCTGCAGCCATCACTCTCATAGGGATCGCTATGATGGCCTCCTAAGCACAATCCAGAAGCACTGGGGTGACCTTTCAGAACTTAGGTCAGATCTCATACTTATGCTTGAAAGTCCCCGAAGCCCTTATAGCATGGTCTGCTAGCTCCTTCAGTGGGTTTCATCACTTCCTGTTCTTCCCCTCCACCTCTGTAGCCTCAGGAGATCCTCGGCATTCCCTGAACATAAGATAAGCTCTTTGCACTCTTCGCCCCGCCCCTTGGGAAAACCTTTTCCCAGGTGTCCGCATGACTTATTTCATCACTTCCTCCTCATGCTGCTCAAAAGTCAGCTCCTCAGGAAGACCTTCCTAGACGCTCCCGTTTAAACTTCTACCCCCTTCTCTGTGTTTCCTAAACTTCCAACCTATTTGTTAAACAATGTGCCTCCTGCCATTTCTTCTATATGTTTATTTCTCATCTCTCTCTTCACACACACATGAATACACACAGACGCACACACTCACATACACACATGCACACTCTCACACAGACACACATACACACATGCACAGAAACACATATGTGCACACAGATGCACACTCACACACATACATATAGGAACACACTCACACATGCTCACACACACATGCACACACACTCACACATACACATGCACAGACACGCTCACACATACACACATGTACACACACTCATACTCACACATACACACACATTCACACATAAACACATGCACACATACACACGTGTACACACACATGCACACTCACATTCACACTCACACAGTCTTCCAGAAAACTAAAACATAAGCTTCAGAGAAGAATTTCTTCCTGCTTTTCCTTCTACTATATTTTAAATATTAGACATTCATGCACTGGTGTTCAGTAAATAATTTTATCGAATGTGCACTCACATTTGTTTTGTTACACTGAAAGAAAATCACTCTTAAACATCTAAAGCAATGAGCTTTTTTTTTTATCCTATGTAGTGTATTTTTTCATATTCAGGAGAAATATTTTTATTCCTAATTCTTACAGATTTGGTTAAGTGCTGAATTTGATTAACCACTTACCTCATCAAGCAGATGTGACGTCAGGTATTGTATCATCTTGTGGAGGGTTAACATATTTCCCTGTAGAATCTCTCCCTGGACTGATTAAATAACAATAATTACCAGGCGTATCTCTTTAAATATTAGTGATAGATTATTCCTTTGTGCTTATTGACTTCTTGTGGATACAAACGATTGCTAGTACCTCTGAGAGTGAGACAGAAGATGCTTCAGTGATTTAGCTCGTATAAAAAGTAAGTGTGCTGAGAAGAAAATGATGTATCAGTATATTTCAGATTGACCCTTGCGAATATACTTTATCTGTGTGCATACCATTGCTTAACATCTGGATTGTTGGTGGAAGCCCCAGCTATCAACAGCTACTTTTCTGCAGATATGATTTCATAGCACTATTACACAGTCTCTACACTTGAGTCTCTTTAATCTTCTTGACCACCTGTCTTGCTGACATTTGGCAATTTTCCCATCCCTTTTTATTCCATAAAAATAATACTCTGGCAAAAAAAAAAAAAAAAAAAAAGTAAAGCCGCCATGCAGGTTTCCCTGCTAGCTTGTATATCCAGGGTCCAACAAGGGAAAGCATTCAGATAATAGAGCGAATAGCCTTTGTCTTTCAGTAGAGAGCGTATGACGTTCATTTAAGTATATGATATTTAATACATACAGCTTTGGTGCAGGTTTTAATAGTTAATGTTTTTTAAAAAAATTAAAATTTTGCTAGCTCCAGAACGTTTGTGTCAATAATATCTTTTGTTACCTAAAATTAATACTGAACCTGTAGACATCTTTTGTTACCTAAAATTAATGCTGAACCTGTAATTATTTCAATTAAACTCTGATTCTTTTTCAAACTGTGTTTTTGAGTGTGTATGCCTGTGTATATGTATGTTTGTGTCTATGTGTGTGCATGTATTTATGTGTGAGTATGAGTGTGTGTGCATATGTGTGTGACTGTGTGTACATTTATACAGTATATATTGATCATATCTGTCTAATCCAATACTCCTCCAAATCTCCCTAATGTTCCCATCTCATCTCCCTCTTGGCTTTATGTCCTCCTTTTATCTCTATGTTTTTGTTATTAAAATTCCCTGACTCCAATTAATTCTGCCCATGTGTATCTGTGTGGCCACCCACAGAGGCAAGAGCAACCTACAAGGGCTGTATCTACAGGGAGAGTGAGCATCCTTCCCTCAGCAGTCATCACTACTAATAACTCCTCTACTAAAGGTAAGACCCTGAGAACCTTTCTGCCATTCATGCTGGAATCTGGACCAGCTTATTGTTGTGCAGGTAACCACAGCCACTGTGAGCTGATGTGGGCCACAGTGTAGCCATGCCCAGAAGTCAACATGTCACAGCTCTCTCCCCACCCACCCACCCTTACTTTTTTTCTGCCCACCTTCCTCCACAGTTGCCTTATCCTTGGGTCCCAGTGGAAGGTAGATAGAGATGGCCCTTTCCCAGCTTGGCACTTACAGTTCCTTATCCTCCGTTGTTTGACATGAGTCTTGGCATTGACCCAAACCTAGTGCAAAGGGAAGCTTCTTTGACCAAATATTCCCGAGTTAGCAAGCAAAGCCCGTGCTTCTGACATCTCATTGTTTAGATATGTGGCAAAACTATATTATACTAAACATGCTATGCCTGATGGCCATGGTCTCAGGCAGGTGATCAGGGTCCTGGTGAGCTGTGATGAGGCGTGTGGGTAGTTTGCACCTGACTGTGCTGTGTTGGGAGCAGAGCAGAGCTTCTGTGCCCTTCCTCTCTAAAACCCAGAACTCTAGTCTAAGCATGAAGAAAGCAGCAGGCGAATTCCAACCGAGGGACGGTTTTCAAAGTATATGAGCAGAGTTCCTTTGAAAATGTCACGGTCATTAAGTCCAAGGAAAGTGTGAGAAGCTGCCAGAGCCAAGAGCATCCTGGGGAGACATGAGAATTAAATACAAAGCCCAGATAGACCCAAAAAGGGAGAAAGGAAGCAAGGGCAAAAAAGAACATCTGAATAGTGTGTGGACTCTGGGTAATAATTCCACGTGAGCATCTGTGCATTCACAGCAGCTCACTGACAGTGACAATTCTTCTGTTCGATGCAGGATGCTCGCTGTGAGAGACAGTGCAGCGTATGAAGGAGCTCTTTGTATAAGGCTCCCTGTTCTCCAGATCTAATAGTACTCTAAGATATGAGATTTATTTAAAAATAGAATTGTCCACAGGGCTGGATCTTGGCCAACATTTTAATTATTGTTAGAATTGTCAATGATAACAAGAATGTTCTAAATATCTATGTGATCATTGAAATTGGGTGTTTTACAGGTAAAAGACAGTACAGGTCTAGGCACATTTTCCCTTCAATCCCATGGAGATTTCAAACTAAGTTTTAGATTAAGACATTGATGTGACTGTCTTGATAGTCTCTGTACTGCTTACTCTTATAAGAAAGTGATCCCGCTATATAAAAATTCAAGAAAGTGAGACAGCAAATTCAAATAGAAAGAGAGCAATATTGACTTCAGCTGACATGGAGCACAGCATAGGTCCTCCTCAAAATAAGAGAATGTTAGAATGAATACTGTTGACAATTGGCACTCACAAAGCACGTGGCTTAGCGTTTCCTCTTTATAAATCCTGATTTTAATGTACTTAAAGCAAGGTATATGGCTATAAAAAAGGGGGGGGAAATTATGCAGTGTATCTGTAGGAATCAAACAAAAGACACCCTAGCCGTCCCCCCAAAAAACAAAAAACAAAAACTCCAGGCAGGTCTCAGAACAATAGCTCTGGGTTGGCATTGAGGATATAAGCATTGACCAGAAGGACGACTTCCTGAATTGACAACTGACAAGAATTCTATCACCTTCCACAGGAGCTAACGGGCTTGGACTCTGTTAGAGCAAAAGGCTGTACACACAGGACTCCAAAGACAAAACCAGCATTTGCTCATCACCCTGTGCTAGTTTCAAGACAGAAAGGTTAGAAATAAGCCAGAGGCAAAGGGCCTTTGGGGTTATAGCTAAGCTTTGCAATAACTAATGATGAATTCCTTAACTGCGGCTCTCCGTGGCTGTATCTTTCAGAGTGTATCCCTAACTGTACCCTCTCTGCATCATGAAGAATAGGCACTTTGGAGAAATGCGTGTGAAGTAATAACGGAAGAGATGAAGAAAACGTAGTATTATACAGAATGGATTTTTTTTTCAGCCATAAAAAAATGAAGTTAGTTCAGTTGCAAGAAAATGGATACAACTGGAGATAATCACATGAAACAAACCAGGTAATGTTCAAGAGGCACACACTGCCTGTTTTCTCCGACTTGTGGGTCTTAGATTTTATACCGATTCCTAAAACTGCATAGGTTTATATGATACAAGTCAAAGGAAAGTGTTTAGTGAAGAAGGGGACTAATGGCATCGGGAGTGACGGGGAAAGGCAGGGCAGGGTAGGAGGTAGGGTGGGAATCAGGCTCAAAGGACACTTATGAACATAACTGGTTCAACACATTTTAAGTGATATTATGGTTGGAATCTGAAACCATGAACCCCAAACAATTCTTCCATCTCCTCAGCTGCTTCTGTCAGGTGTTTTTAATCCCATCGATGAGAAAAGCAGCTAATATGAATGTATGTAGGGTTAGAAATCAGACTCAGAAGTTATTCCCAACCGTCTCATTTCTATAACCTTAATTCACTTAGATAAAATTCTGGGGATCTGTGGTGGGGCTCAGAGGTAGAGCATGCATTTAGCATCATTTGCTTCCTAGTACCAAAGCTGATTTAACATATATAATATTTACTAATATAAGAGGATGACAGTGTTAGTGTTTCTAAGAAGTTACTAAATATTAGCTGGTGAGATGGCTCAGTGGTGCTTGCCACTAGGCCTGATCACCTGAATTCAGTCCCCAGGCCCTGTATGATGAAAGGAAAGAAATGACTCTAGAAATAATTCTCTGATTTCTCCATGAACACCTGTAGACACACATGCATAAAGATACACAAAGTAAATAAATGTAATTAGAAAAAAATTGAGGAAGTTACTTAATATGCATTTTTTAACTAAAGTTTGCAGGGAGAAACTTACATATGAATATTAAAATATTAAAAGGGAACTTAGCCAGTAAATTATACATGTTATATAAAAAATTGTATCCCAAGATATTTTTTAAATACAACGTTACTTAAAACATGGAGAAACTAACCCTTAATACAAATTGTAAGAGGAAAAAGGACGTGATGAACACATTCTCACTCAAATATTTGTATGACATCCATGTTTACAACTTGTTTTTTTATTGGTTAATTCTCAGCTCAGTGGTAGTTTCTCCCAGAGCATCCTATGGGCTGATTCTGGATTAATATGGACTTTTAAACAGTGTTTGTACTTGAGAAATACAAAACTCAGCAGCTGGCAGTCCTCCTTTTGGAAGATAACAGGAGATTCTAGCAGACTCTGAGCCAGTCCTAAGAATAAGAGGTAATAGAGCTGAAACAAGGAGATAATAGAAACACATTCACTTCCAATCAAAGCTTTGCTCCAATCAAAGCTTCAAAGATTATTTATAGCCAGAGGTAATCCCTAAGTCCTGAACAGGTCAGCTTTAGGTGTTTGCTTGACTGGATTAAGTAACACTTATTTGGAAAAACATTATTTTGGGTGTACCTGTAAGGTATTTCCCAAGACACTACCTCTGACCCAACCCCTAAAAGATAAGACATGATTGGGGTCCTTGGAATTTCAACCTTGAGTTGAAGGATACACCATTAGTTTCCATAGCTCTGAGACCTTTGAACTTGGGCTGAGCCATCCCACCGACATGCCAGCATCTCCAGCCTGCACTGCCTTGGTGCCTGAAAGTTTGGGTTCCCTAGTGTTGGGGAATTTGACAGCAGGGAGATGGGAATGGGAGGATGGTGGGAGCACACCCTCATAGTAATAGGAGGAGGGGGTGGGATAAGGGGTTTTGGGGGGGATGAGAGAGGAGATAACACGGAAAGGTAAATAAATAAAATATCCAATTTAAAAAAAAACAGATAATGGGTCTGGCAATTGTAGTTGAGCAGTCGAGACTTTTTGCCAACAGTTTTTTTTACAGGGATTTTATATAATTCTCAAGGACAAGGTATTGTGGAAGAGGCTCATGGAACTTTAAAAAGATTGGTGAGACATACTGTTGCTGAGACAAAGAATGATGCTGACCTGTGATCTTGCTGAGTACCCTGACAAAGGTGACTGAGGAGCTGTATTGGACATATGTTCCTGACCCATCTTTGCTTGATTATATCCCACGTGGGGCAAGCTGCTTTGCCTCAAGTTTTTAGACCTTGTGGAATAGAGAATCAAAAAGAGAAACCATGTCTCTTATATTCTTCTTAAAGATGACCAACTATTAGTAATCAATCATGTATTCATCTAGAAATCAATCCAATATGGGAAATAACAGTCTACTTTTGGAAGACTGGATCTGGACTTTGTCAGGAACATATTTGGAAGCTAGCTGTAGCTTGCTATGATGTTAGGATAGCAAGAGATAATGTTGGTTCAGGATCTGGATTTCAAACAAGGGTTAGTGCATGCTTTAAGACTCTTAGTCAAGCAAAAATTGGTTTTGTCTCTTCTACAGCATTTATTGTAAGTTGCATTGACTGTATAATTTCCAATTATGTTAATGTGTTGAAACCTGGCATGTCTGTTACAGGGGTCTATCAACCAGCTTTTGTCTCACTTCCCTGAGTATTAGAAAACCTTGATTCTCTAAAAAAAAAAAAAAAAAAAAAAAAAAAAAAAAAAAAAGCTTGAAAGTGCTGGAAGAAGTGAGTTAGGCTTTAAGCAGAAGCAAGAGAGGCTTGATTATTGCTGGCATAACGGCTTTAATTCCATTAATTGCTAGCACCACTGCTTCTGCAATAGCATTGACACAAGGAATTAACACAACTATTTTTGTTAACCATCTAGCAAAAAATGTTACTAATGTATTGAGTATACAAAAGGATTTATATAGGTATCTGGAACAACAAATGATGCTCTATAACCCATTCAAATTATCTGAAGGAGGTTCAAGCTTTAAGAGTTAGGAGCAAAAAAAAAAAAAAAAGAAAAAGAAAGAAAGAAAAGAGTTAGAAGCCATCCTAAGTGTCATGAAAAATATTATTGGAATAGTGTTACTTTTGAAATTCACAATGATCGTCATTATAATTAGAAAAAAAGTTTAAAGACACCTGTAGGATATTTGGCATAATTCTAACACCTCTCTGGGTGGGTTAACTTTGCATAATGAGATTATGAATTTTAAAAATGCTGCTTTGTTGACATTTGATGCTGCAGATAATGCTGATAAAATTATCGATGGCCTGAACTCAGTATTTCCATTTTGGACAAACCTCAGGAATGGCATATATAGCTTGATCAGGCTAGTCCTTCTCGTGCTGGGAGTACTTTTATTCCTGCCCATCATGTTAAAGCTTATCTTTAACAACATCAACACATTGGCAGCCAAAGTACATGGCTTAAACCTGAAAATGGACCCTCAGACAAAGTTATTAAATTAACAGGCTGGCAAGCCAAGGATGGGTAAGATTCTGCACAAAGTCTTACCAGTCTAAGACAGAAGTGCATTGCCTTTGATAATGCATATTCCACAATGGGTAAGGAAGGCATTATTATCAGAATAACCTAAGACAGGCTCAGTCTTGTTAACAAAATAAAAAGTGGTGGAGAGGTGGAGAGCCCTTGGGGCTGCTTGGCAAGAAGCTGACATGGGCCAAGGATAAGGGAAGGGGCTGCTTGACAGGAACATGACATTGACCAAGGACAAGGAAGTAGGCTTCAAGCAGGAATCTGACATTAGACTAGAATAAAGAAGTAATTTCAAGTAGGAGTCTAAATATTAGGCCAGAACAAAGATGTAATTTCAGACAGGATTCTAAATTTTAGACTTGAACAAGGAAGTAGGCTTCAGACATGAAAATGAATTTGGGCTAGAATAGGGAAATAGACTAAGATACTTTGGTCATCCTGATAAGCCTAAAAACAGTGATCACAGGGGTGTTCACATAACTGGGTTTAATGCCTTGCTTTTTCTTTTACTATTTGTGTCTATTGTATTGCTTGTCCCTTGACTATTTGCATCTATTGTATTGCTAGACCCTCAACCTAGAACTGACCTTAGTACATTCATGTAATCAAAATGGTATAAAAGCATAAAGGAAGACGGGGTATTGGATAAGGGGTTCTAGGGAGGGGAAATGAGGAAAGGGGATGGCATCTGTACTGTAAATAAATAAAATATCCAATAAAAATTAAATATATATATATTATAATTAAGATAAAAACTAATTTTATATAGTTGGCTTTACCCTCTTTTTTCCCCATCAACCAAACAGGTTTCATTTTGTTTCAGTAATCTGATCATAACATCCCTGTAAAGTCATATCAGGCATAAAGACATTTTACAGAGTTGTATATACAAGATTCTCTCTCCTTGGGAACCTGAAAAGGCTCAGCATCTCCAGGTCTCTAATTCCAAGGACTTCATTTAAATAGTGGGTCAGGTGAGTGGTCCTTCCTAGGAACAGCACTAGAGTTAGAAATGGCAGGATCACCTATCAGTCAGAGTATACTTCTGGTACCCAGGCCTTCTGGCTTAGACAGGCTTTCCTGGTTCTCCAGTCTGCCAGCAGCAGATGTGGGGTTTCATGACCTCTGTAATCGATTGAGGCAATTACAATACTAAGTCTATCCCCTCTCTTTCCTTCCTCTTTTCCTCCCTCACTCCCTATCTCCTCACCCCTTACATTCACAGTCATGACTGTAGAACAGTTTGGTCAATGAGGGACCTCATATCCAGTGATAGCTCCCTGGGATTAAAGCACATAATGTGGAGCTAAAAAATTCCTGTCACCTGGTGACCTCACAGCCAAATATCATATCATGTCATATCAACGTATCATACCATACACGTTTGTGGTGACACTGATGGGGCTTCTTAAAGCATCCCCACTCATGCTCCAGAAATGTTTACACAATCCTGGGGAAATAGGTATATAAGATAGGAACACAAATAAAATATTTACTAATATATCAGAGCATCATTTTAAGTTTTGATCTATATAAAATATTGTTGCTTGTTAACAACTAAAGCAAATGTGCATAGTAATGCGATGATTCACTTCTTAATCGTCATACAAAGAATTAAATATTGAGCTGAATATTTGATACTGTTGGACATAGAACATCTTTGGTGTTTTTTAGAGCTGATGCATATTTTGATTTTATATATCAGTGTTGAGAACACCACGTCATGTAAGCAAAATGGCAGAGATTTAGAGTCATTTTGGAAATGTGTAGAAATTCTGTCTTAATCCCAAGCTAAAATTTACCATTTTTATGAAACATAAATGAGCAACTCACACAGAGATTTTTGAAAATCAAACACTCAAACACAAGATATAAATTTGATCCATACTAAAGAATGATGGACATTATCTTTCTAGAAGAGCAGAAACCCTTGCATTCGCAGTGCAAACAAAGTTGATAACACAGAGCATTCTCTAATCTGAACAGAGGCATGCCAGGTAGTATTTTCTGGCTTTGTGTGGTGTGGCAGTGTGGCCACACAAAGGACACACGTTGTATCTTCAGAGGAGTCACATAATACAATGTGAGTTCTGCAAGAAATACTTCTGTCACCCACTCAAGTCTGAGTTAAGTTTTGGCTACTGTATATTCAGAAATAATTATACTGTGGCCAAATTGCTTACAACCCCCAACCTTGAATCATGCTATAGAATGTGGGAGTCACCACCTATAGTTTAAGCAACCAAAGCTTAAAAAACTATGCTGTCAGTCATGTAAAAGTAGAGTACATATATAATATTTGATAATGATAAAACATGGATATGTTTCTGGTATGTTCAACATATGTGGGCCTTATTTTTAATTTAGGGTCTGTTCTTTTTTCTAGAGTGGAGCATTTCCTGGAGCATGCTGTGTTTGCCATCAGCAGCTCATGCTGACTGAGGCTGCAACACTCTCTCTAGCATCTGACTTAGCTCATAGTTTTTGGTTCCTCGTGGGTGCAGATGCGATAGATTATACCACACGTATGTACTAGTTAGTGCAGGCAGAGCTCCAGTGTAGGATTGTGTGCCTATACTTTATGGTATGCACACAACCATGAATTTGCCTAATGATGCATTTCTAAAGATGTCTCACTGGCCTTAAGTGATGTATGACTGTATGTTTATGCAAATAGTTTGTTAATAACTTTTCAGAGCAGTAGTTTAGGGATGTGACACCTGTACAGTCAAACATTCACATGTAGGGGCGAGGGAGATGGCACAGTCAGTAAATTGCTTGCCAAGCAGGCACCAGCTTTGTGTGGTGTGACAGTGTGGCCACATATAGTATACACGTTGTATGTTCAGAACCCAGGCTGCAATGGAGTCTCGTAATACAACGTGAGGTCTGCAGTGATCCCTGAGGCTTACAGGTTAGCCAGTCTAGCCACTTGAGAACCCTTGATTCAAAAAATTATGTGGAGGGCCAGACACAGAGGCACATGCCTTTGAATCCAGCATTCAAGAGGCAGAGGGTGGTGAATCTTTGTGAATTCAAGTCCAGCCTGAACCACATAGCGAGTTACAGACCAGCCAAGGCTGTATAGAAAGACCATATTTTAAAAACTTCAAAAATTAATAACATGGAGAACCATCTGACATTGATCCCTGGCCTCCACATGCACAGGCACACATGAGAAAGATACACACACACACACACACACACACACACACCATATAATTTTTGATTCACCCAAAAATTTACCTGCTGATAGCCTTCTGCCAATCAAAACTCCTCCAATAATATTGATATTCAACTAATGCATAATTATTATGTTATGTGCACTAAATATGTAAGAATGCACTAGACTTGGGGACTGGGAGAAGTGAGATCACTGTTTCCTATGAGAGTGTGTTACTGGACAGATAATCGGCTCAAACGGAGATGGTTAATATCATCTGGCATTTTATGGTGACTGGTAGCTTGTGAATTCACCAAAAGAAGAACAGAAGATCACTAGATAGGAAGATATTAAGGTACTCTAGAGTACTCCTCGGGCACTGTGACTGTGATTTAATACTCCGTCATTACACTTAGCTGTATTTCTCCCAACTGCAATTGATGCCATGTATGTTAGTTGTAAGTTTTAATAAAGTTTATATAGGTTTATGTAGTTTTTATGTTAAGAACAAATAGAATATATATATAGTCTATATAATATATATATATATATATATATATATATATATATATATATATATATGCAAAATTCCTTCCAATCACAGGAAATGTCTTAGTAGTGCTGAGCTATAACTGAGCAGATGGAGGCTACCCAGGCAAAGAGAGCTCACGGTAAGAGTGGAGGGGGGACAGGGATGAGATCTATAGCCAGGTGAACCAGTGATGACAGACGGGCACAATAGGCCCAATTATCTGGACTCAATTCTGTGAGTTAAGACTATCGAAGATCAGTGTCAGTGGATTACCAGGGATTCATTTACTGCAGACATTGTTTCATTCCTTTCATCAAGACTTCCAGGAGAAACACCGTTATACATAGTGACATAAATTCAATTACGGACAAATAGAAGTTATTTACACAGAGAAACCCTTCACAACCTAGTCAATTATATTTGTGATATGGATGTGGATACATAAATATCATAAATAAAATACAGAGAAAGGGAGAAGGAAGTAAGAGGGGGGGAGAAGGAGAGGAGGGAATTCTTATGTGTTCCATCTGTGTATTGGCTAATGGTATGCTTTCTCAGCATTGTCAATTGAAGATGACAACATGAGACCTTTAAACCCTGTGTATCCGGACTTCCCTTGTGCAGAGGGAATGATATAGTTTTGTTTTCTAACGTATAGGCTACCAAGGGAAGAGAGACAAAGAAGCAGAGTGTTCACAAGCTTGAAAGAGAAAGAACTGTCCAAGCCAGACAATAGGGATCCTTCAAGGCTGAAGAGATGGCTCAGTGGGTCAAATACTTGTTGTATAAGCATAATGACCTGAGTTCCCCAGAACTCTCATAAAAGCGAGGTGCTGTAGCTCATGGAGGTAATCCTTATGCTTCTAGGCAAAATGGGAGGGGAAGACAAGAGAGTCTCCAGAAACACACAGGCTGTCTCCCTTCAGGCATACCACAGTGAACAAAAGACTGCTTGTCTCAAACAAGGGGAAAAGCTAGGCATGTCACTTGAGTTTGTTCTCTGACACATATGTTGTGGTACACACACGCCCACACTCAGATCAATACACGCATACAGGGGACAGGCAAGTGGCTGTTGTTCCAGAGGTGGTAAGGACTCATGATCCACACCCACTCCCAGGTCCCTGGTACCAGAAGAGCAGGGAGGATGGATGCTAAAACCACAGTACTATGAACTGTAAGAATGGCTCTCTCTGACTAAGCCTGCAGAGGGCACCATCTCTATGAATAGCTCACTCAAGCACTGCCACCACCTATAAGTCAAGGCAGCAATGGAACCCCGAAGCAGACAGGGCCACTGTGATAATGATGTACCTGTCAGGTACTTTACTTGTAAGCAAGAAAAATGACACTGGCCACCAGCAAAAGGAGAAGGGAGTATCACACAGAATCAAGGAGAATAGTGAAAATCAGGCATTAGAAAGTAAGACATCAGAGCAGGTCAGAGGATCTAGAAAATTAGCAATGTCCACTCTGGCCATGGAATACTTCAGGTCTTATCATTTTTCTACCCAGACATTGATGGCTCAGTGCCAATGAAAAATTTCCCCTTGATTGAGTGAGACCGCCTTGGAGAAGACCTTTTGCTCATCTATTGGTCCAGGAAGGGCAAGAGACATAACTGACAGTTCCACTGACCTTGTATGACTAGGAAAATGTCCTTCCCAAATAAACACAAGGAGCTGTTTGTTGAGAGGATACAGAGCAGAAACACAGTAGTCCATATAAACAATGGTCACTGTGTGCTAAAGGAAGGGTCCTTTCCAACGTTTTCCATACTCGTGGACATTTTAAGATATTTTTTATGGCATCCCAATGACAGCCATTCATTTTGTGATCTACCAGGAAAATAGATCAGAAAAATAAGGACATTTTTTTTGTGCTCATAAATAGTAAGATAAATTCATTCCTATTTTGAATGTAAAAGCTTTCTGTTTGTGTCTCCACTGCTCTGTATTGACATCCAAGGGGGCTAACTGTGAATGATAAGTGTAAGCCCATTCGTTCCTCAAACAGAAGTTAACAGCTTTGTCACTGGCCCCAGTTGGTCACCCTTAGAGGAGTCCCAACTCACTTCTCTGTAGAACCCCACTAGCCTCCCTTGAACGTGAACTTTTTCACCATTATAGAGTTAGTGTGATACATTTTAAACATTTTTAAAATTTTATTTACATTGGTGTTCTGCCTCCATGTATGTTTGAGTGAGGGTGTCAAATTCCCTGGAACTAGAATTACAAACAGTTGTGAACAGCCATGTGGGTGCTGGGATTTGAACCTGGGTCCTTTGGAAGAGCAGCCAGTGCTCTTAACAGCTGAGTCATCTCTCCAGGCCCATGTGATACATTTTTTTAAACAAGGTTATCTATTACATCTGGATGAGATTGCTTTGTCCTGGTATCTACATAATCACCAATGTGTAGCTATGACATCCTTGTATGAATTACTGGATGAAGATCAGGAATCCAAATCTGACTCCTGAGTCCGTGCTTTGTCGACATTCAGTTGGAGTATAGGATTCCGCTCCTAAATGCCCATGGGTCAGCACACCTCTGAGAATCCGGAGACCTTTAATGAATACACAGTGATGCAGTGAAATAGTGGACTTAACATTTTAGAAAAGAAGAATAGCCTTTCCACTGAACAGGACTGGGACCTGACGAAGACCCTCTCCTTGACCAATCTCCTTTAATATCTCAAGATCCCTAAACTTGGGCTCTGTCCTTGGTGTTTTCCACCCAGTTTCAGATTTGTCAACAATCCTGCTGTGACAGTTTACCAAAAGCTCCTGGCTCTTTTAGAAGTTTTACTGTATCTATTTATTTTTATTTTATTTGTAGAGTGTTTTGCTTACTCATATGGGTACCACATGTGTGCCTGGTTTCTACGGAGGTCCAAAAAGGGGGTACTAGATTTCCTGGAGTCGGAGACAGTTGTGAGCTGCCATGTGGGTTCTGGACAATGAAGCCAGGTTCTCTCCAAGATCAGCAAATACAGTTAACTGCCAAGCCATCTCTTCAACCCCCAACGCCCACATATCCCTCACTGTTGATTTTGGTGAAATGCTTCCCCTGGCCTGCTATCAGCAAAAGCCATGCTGACCTGGCCTAGCAGAAATCTTTCAGGAAATAGGAACACTTACAGACAGTGCAGCCATTATCAAATCTGTACAGAGGTTCCTGACAAAACTAAAACTAGATCTATCATGTGTAGCACTGCTGGTAATTTGCCTAGGGGAGAATCTAAGTAAGAATACAGAAGACATGCTCACTCTGTGTTTACTGAGGCACAGTCAACAATGGCTAAGCTACAGAATCTAGCTGCCCATCATCAGGTGACTAGTTAAAGGAAATGTGGTATATACATGATACTTCCTCATTCAGCTGCAAAGGTGAACAAAATTATGCCATTTCAGAAAAAAAGGAATGAGACTGGAGACTGTCATACTACACAAGCCATATACACATTGTGTGCGCGTGCGAGTGTGTGTGTGTGTGTGTGTGTGTGTGTGTGTGTGCGTGTGTGTGTGTGTGAGTGTGTGTGTGTGAGTGTGTCAGGGCTTGCATGAAATCAGAAGGTAGACCAGAGAGATTAAAGAAACCTCTGAGGCCTAGGTATCACAGGGGAATGAAGAAGCAAATATAAAGTACAATTAGATACAATCTAATATTTTCTATGGTCACCAAAATTTGTTCTATAAAAGACTATGTATCCAAGGTAATAACTTAGTGTATCTAGTGATGTTTTCTATTTTAATATTTTTTCTTTATTAAAAATATTCAGTGTATTTTAATCATATTCTTTGCCTTCCTACAACTCCTCTCAGATCCTCCTCATCTTCCTATACACCAAAATAGCAAAACAAAACAAAAACAAAAAGTACACACACACACACATACACATACACACACACATACACACACACACACACACACACACACACACACAGAGAGAGAGAGAGAGAGAGAGAGAGAGAGAGAGAGAGAGAGAGAGTTCATTTTGTGTCAGGCATGGGGTTGCCCTGGAGTGTGGTTGATATGCTTAGTGACACTTGATTGAAGGAAACTGATGTCCCCTCCTCTGCAGGTATCAATTGCAAATAGCTTCTTGGTTAAAGATGGAAACTTATGTTCTCTTCCTCTTCTCAGTGCTGGGACTTTGTCTGGTTTAAACCTCCGCCGGTCTTGTGTATGCTGCTATAGTCTCTGTGAGTTCCTGTGCATCAGTCCTGTTGTGTCTGGAAGACACTGTCTCCTGGGAATCATCTAACCCCTCTGGCTCTCAGAATCTTTGCATCTTCTCCTGCACAGAGATCCCTGAACCCTGAGAGGAGGAGTTTGATGAAGACCTCCTATTCAGGACAGTGATCCAAAGTCTCTCACTCTCTGTATACTGTCCGCTTGTGCCTCTCTGTGTTAACACTGCAAGAAGAAGCTTCTCTGGTGAGAGTAGGACTCTTAAAACAAAACCATACCCCTGGGTTTGCTGTTCCTTTCTTCTCAATAATTTCTCATGAACAGCCTCACCTTGCCTTTTGGCTTCCAACGTTATTTGTCCTTGTACTTGGGAGTAGAATTAGGTAGGCCTTTCTTTCCTCCTACAAAACTCTGTTGTAAAACACACACAAACATTCACAGACACACACATACAAAATACAAACACACACATAACACATTCATACACATACACACTCACGATACAAACATATACATACAAACATACACACACATACAAACATACACACATAAACATATATACACAAACAGATACATATACACATACATATACACAGAAATACATATACAAACATGCACACACATAACATTCACATACACATACACACATACAAACATACACACACAAACATATATACACAAACAGATACATATACACACACATATACATAGAAATACATATACAAACATGCACACATATAACATTCACATACACATACACACAAACACACATACACACAGAAACATATACACACAAACACACACATATACAAATGTATACCCACAAACACACACATAACATACACACATACACACATACATGCAAATATATACACACAAACACACATATACACACACAAACATATACACACAACACAC
>JANHMN010000006.1:50456141-50467389 GCA_030674055.1 Rhabdomys pumilio
TACATGTGTGTGTGTGTGTGTGTGTGTGTGTGTGTGTAAGTCAGGGGTTGATGTGTTATCCTCAATTACTCTGAACCATGCATACTGAGCCAGAATTTCTCATTGTAACCCAGAGTCCACCAGTAGGTGGACTTCAGCTAGCCAGCTTGCTACAGAGACCATATCTCTCTACCTCACTTACAATAAGATCATAGGCAGGTCACCGCCCCACCTGGCTTTTATTAGGTTCTAAACTTTGATTCTCATTCTTTTATAGCAAGTACTTTACTGTCTCCCCAGCCCTCATTTTTTTTGTTTTTGTTTGTTTTTGTTTGCTTTTGTTTTTGAGACTGAATCTCTCACTGGGACTCAGAGATCCTCAAATAGGCCATATTGGCTGGTGAGTGAGCCCTGGGAATCTGCCTCTATCTCTTCAGCAAGTGTGCACCCACACTGGGTTTTCAATGGAATGCTTAACCCCCAGTCCTTATTCACATTTGCATGGCAAGTACTTTACCAAGTGGGCTATCTCTTAGCTCCCAAACGAATCATTTTTATTAGTGTCTTTTCTTGCTCCCAGAGCTGATGCATATGCAAACAGTTATGAATATATGCTTACTTCCCTCTGGGTCCCCTGCTAAAGTTAGATCCTTCTGTTCCCAGTGTGCTTTTACACTCTCAGCAAGCATCATCTTCTACCAACCTTAACATGTCAGGAAAGGGAGTACCCTCTTTCCCCTTCTCCAGTGGCACTGCACCCCACTGTGCAGATATGTGTCTCCCTTTGTGACACATCCCCTCATTGTCACCACAGACAAAGCTGCTGATGTCATTTCATATACAGGGAAATGAATCTAAAATATGCTCCCATATGAAATCTCTGTCTAAAAGGGTGAATATATTTGTCATGAAGTAGCTATCATGGCTTGACGTTTTTAAACTCTGAAAAGAACCCCCAGTGTGAAGAAGGTTACCTTCTAGGAGTCTTCTTTTTTAAAAAAGAGAACCTTTTCTAAGGAAATAAACCATGAAGATACTTGGGGCAAATTAGCTCATTGCCATTGGGTTGTTCTGTCATATTGGCTGTGGCTTAGGGAGGGACCAGGGGTGAGAGAAATCACTGAAGCTTAGCGCTTCCCTACAAATGCAAGGCATTGCAGCCCAGTGACTGCCTGGCATTTACCAAAAGGCCATTTCTGCTTCGGGTTTGTAGCATGACAAGCTCTGCATGGAGTTAGAGACAAAATGACAAATTTCTCACACTGGAGACACTTTTCTGGAAGCAGGAGACTGGCTTCTCACTTGGCTGAGAGAGCTTTGAAAACACTGCAGCAGATTAAACTGTGGGACCATCTGTGGCTCCATCCCTGTGAAGGAGGGGACAGGCAGAAATAGTCTCTCTGGACCTCAGCAAATGTACCAAAGCTGGGCCTTGAAGCTGGACACCAGTGTCCTTCTGTGCCAACCAGATAGCTGCCTCTGAGATATAAGTTTCCATCAACACACCAGACAAGCGCCTGAACTGGCTGTTCAACCATCCTTGATCCCACAAAGGCGAGTCTCCAAGAAGCTTATGAACAGGAACATGTCCAAATACACACAGGTCAGAACCATCAAGGATTAGCAAGAGGTCAATACTTCAGTCTGCTACAAAGCAGCCAAAGTGCCCACCAATCCCTGCCAAAGTCACCATGGTGCCTGCCACTCACATTCTATGGACCGAGGCACACAGGATCACTGCTGGTCCAGTCACAAGACTAAGTACATTCCATAGCAGTAAAGGATGACCTCTCCATTGGGCTTTATGTGGTACTAGAACCACATGTATATTAAAGAGACAGAGTTTGAGGCAAAGTTTTGAAGAAAGGAATGCTTGTTTTTGTGGTTCCTCAATACGATTTTGCATGTTTCTCTCTTTCCAACAATCCTCTGTCCTTGCCCTCCAGACCATGGCCATTGGCTGCCACCAGATCAACGGCCTTCATTGATTTTCATCCTAAACACAGTGGCAGCAGTGACCCTTTTCCAATGAAGGCAGACCTGTGGCTGTTCTCATCCAAATCTGTCCCTGGTCTCCCTCGATGTCAAACAGAACTGGACTCTTCCCCTGCCTCCACTCTCTGCCATGTCAGGCTTCCTAGCTGCTCTTAGGTTGTCAGAATCTTGCCTCTGGCCTTAGCATGTGCTGAGCTCTCTGTCTGAAAGACTTTACCTCCTTGTAACCACATGGCTCACAGCCTCAGGGAGTTTCTCTTGATGAGCTCTTGTCTAACTGTCCTGTTCTAAGAAGCACTTAATGTTCTTTCCATTGGAATGCTTGCCTCTCCCAGCTTCTCTCTATGGTATCTCCTACCATCCATGTATATGTGTATTATACATTTAGATGGGATATATATACACATACACACATACATATATATATATGCATACACATATACACACACATACATACGCACACAAATACATACACATACACATACACATACACATACACATACACATACACATACACATACACATACACATACACATACACATACACATACACATACACATACACATACACATACATATACATACATATATATGTATAACTTATTTTGCTTTCTGACTTTATGATCTTCCCACATCACACACTAATTCAGTGCCTAGGACACTGACTGCCCCACAGATTTATTTAATAAGTGGCCACTGGAATGGTGGGATGTAGTCCCCAAAGAGATTTGATCTGCCTGTTTATCAAAGAAGTCAGCTAGAAATCTATGCACATGAAGATACTGTCCCCACCAGTCTCACAGGCAGCAGAAATAGTGGATTATTCTTGCTGCATTTGGGAGAAGAAAGGCTAGTGTTTCTCACAGAGACAGCTCTCTACGGTGGGTATTTTATGACAGTCCCTAAGGGACAGCATTGTGGTTAGCATTTTTTGAATGTACTTCTCCCCATGACCCCTGACTATATACCAGGCCCAAGTGGGTAAGAGAGGAACACATGGTCTCTCTGTGTGTGTCAGTATAAATGATGTGGAATGTCCGAGACCCAGAGCTCACAGTCTGTGTCCAATGCCTGCAGGTGGACTCATCCCTCAGCACCAGCCAAGTATGACCAAAGCACCTGGCCTTCTGGTGAACACAGCGTGATGAGGCATCGTGCTCCTTCGTCAAAACCATGGAGAAGTGCTGCTTACTGGATTGCTTCTCCTGGCTTGCTCAGCTTGCCTTCTTATAGATCCCGAGACGACCAGTCCAGGCATCACCCACAATGGGCTGGGCCCTCCCATCTTGATCACTAATTGAGAAAATGCCTTAGAGCTGGATCTCATGGAGTCATTTCCTCAAGGGAGGCTCCTTTCTCTGTGGTAACTCCAGCTTATGTCAAGTTGACACACAAAACCAGCCAGTACAGCACCCAAATTGGGCATGCTAGTTTGAATGAGAATGGCACATAGACTCATATACTTGAAGGCTTTGTCCCCGACTAGTAAAGCTGTTGGAGAAGGATTAGGAGGCATGGCCTTATTGGAGGACGTATGGCACTGGTAATGGGCTTTAAGGTTTCAAAATCCCAGGCCCAGTCTTGCTCTCTTTCTGCCTGCTGCTAGTATGTAAGCTCTTAGCAAGGCCACGCCTGCCGCTGCCATGAGCCTTCTCATTATGAACGTGGACTAACGATCTGAAACTGGAAGCAAGTAATCCATCAATGAAATGCTTCCTTTATAAGTTGCCTTGGTCATGGTGTTTCTTCATGGCAATGGAACAGTGACTAAGGCACCAAGCCACCCTTAAGCTTCCGCTCTAAAATGTAATAAGGCCTGTCGATTCTTGCTTCAAAATATCACGTGTGTGTGTGTGTATGTGTGTGTGTGTGTGTGTGTGTGTGTGTGTGTGTGTGTGTGTGTGAAATGGGCTTGTATATCCAAGTCCAGACATGCAGCTGTGCAGCCAAAAGCATGTCCAAAGCAAACAGGCAGTCTGCAGGCTCTGGCGCGTTATGATGCTCATTAGTTTGCTTCTGACGTTTGCTTCTGATGCAAAGGACCATGTACATGGTACTTCTCAAAGAATGGGCCCAGATTAGCAACCGCAGCATCCAAGGTCACTTCACAGAAGCTTTTCGAGGGTCCGCCCAGTGATCTGAACATACCGCCCTTGTTATTCTGATGCTCCCATGACGAAAATCCACTGCTTCTGAATAGCAAGAGCATGTTGGAGGAAAAAGGAGCACACAAGACTTGCAAAACCCAGGCTGGCGGGATGGTTCCGTTAGCAAAGCACTTTGCTTTGTAAAGTAGGTGTGAGGATTCGGATTCCCAGAACCCCCATGCAAAGCCCTGATAGAAGCCTGGAGAGAGCAAACTGTGAGTACCAAACGCATGACGGCAAATGCTTGTAACCTCAGTACAGGGAGGTAGAAACAGAAGAGCTTGGAAGCTTGCTGAGCAGTCAGCCTAGCCTCCTTGGTGAGTGTCAGGCCTGTGAGAGACACTATCTAAAGATACAAGGGGGACAGCATCTGCAGAATCAGAGCCTGTCTGTCCTCCATGTTCACATATATGTGTGTGTTCTCTCTCTCTCTCTGTCTCTGTCTCTCTTACACACACACACACACACACACACACACACACACACACACACACACCACAAGCTAATAGAGCTTTAATATTGAGGTCCGCAGTGCATTTGACTTTAACGTACAGACTATGAGATAAGCGTTTATGAGGAAAAGGGATGGCTCTAGGAGAGGGGGACACCCTACTCCTTCCCTGGCACTGTGATCTTACCCTGATCCAGCTGTTCCTGTCAGGCTGGCGTGAAATCAATTAGCAGTGCCACCAGCTTCCTAAGGAGCAAAGGTCTCTGCCATATTCACAGCAACCGATATCATCACTTGCATTAATTGACCCGGCTGGTCGGACCTTTAAGAGCAGCAAGAACTAAATGGCCCTGGGAGATTGAATTATGCTCCACCTGCTCTCAGCCATCTTTATTCCACTGCCTACCCCAGTGTAACCCCGATATATGGGAAATGTGGAACTGTGCAGGAGCAACACAGACGTACAGGGTGTGGCTGGCTTTTGTGAAGAGAAAAAGCAGAGCTCAGACCTCTTGTCTTAGTCACATCACGGTTTTTTGCACCTTGTGAATGAGGAGTCTCATGGATGCCAGCAGCACCTGCCCCTCCTGCTGTAAGGCTCAAGATCAAGGAGAAAAATCGCACCAGAAATGCAAGCTGACTCATGTCATCCCCCTACCTGGGTTTCACGATGGCTTGGCACCATGCTTAGAATACAGTCTCGATGTCCTCAACAGAATAAAGCAAAACTATATTTAGCCAGGGCTGGGGAGATGACTCAGAGAGGAAAGTTCTTGTTGGTCAAGGATGATGACCTAGTTTTGAGGCCCCAGGAGCCACATAAAGCCAGGCATAGCAGCTCGTACCTATCACCCCAGCTCAACAAGGGAGGACCCCTGGGGTCTAGAAGGTTACCTACCTGTATAGTCACAGTAGCAAAACACACAAGACTCTGACTCAAATAAGAAGGAAGGCGAGGACCAATAGCCAAGCTCTGCACCAGCACTATGGCACGTGCATGCCTGCACTCACCTGTGCAAGTGCACACCTCACATGCATCAATACATACTCTAAGACTTTTTCCTTTTAGAACTTAAATGAGCAAATGTCTTTAATAGACCTTTCCTAAGGAAATCATAGGAATGGAGACAAGCGTGTGAAAAGGTATAGATCACTCGGGAAATGCAAATCCACGCCTCCGTGGGAGACTGCCTCACACACATGGTGATGTCTGCTGATCCAGAGCAAAGCAACAGCAACAGAAAAAAAAACAAACACTGAACAAAATCCAGGAATTATGAATGCTTGGAGTAATGCAGGAAAGTTGGGCTGTGGTGAGCTGCCAGTGAGAACAGGAAACAGGGGCGGCTCTTCTGGGAAAAGGTGGATCCTTCTGCAATGTCATTTAAACAATAAGCGGGATCTGGCTATCTCATTTCTGCCATATGTCCAAAAAAACCTAAAGTTGATCCTCAAGCAGGGATCTGCATGTCAGTGCTTCAAATGGCATTGTTCACAGCAGCCAGGAGGCAACTCAGATGTCCACCGATAGATGGATGGATACGCAAAGTGTGGGATCCACAGTAGAAGAAATCCTGACACTTGCCATGGTATCCTATCCGACCTGGGCATGCATATTTCTCTAAGCACCTGACCATCCTGGACTAGACCTTGTATCCCAGCCTCCTTTGCAGTTAAATGTGCAAATCATCAACACATCATGGGTGTCATCGGCAGCCTTTTAATCCCCCTGAAAAGACAACTTGGATGCCCAAGAGCATGGTTACCATGGAAATGGCATGTTATAAAAATACTGTGAAGCTACGATTCGGGGAGGGACCAGGGATCCAAACCACCCAAAAGACACCTGCTGACTGATCAGCCAATATTCATTTTGGGATGTGTTTGAGGAAAGATCAATCTGGCTTTGAGCCATCATTCATGCAGGGTTGTTCTGCTATGAGCAAAACAGCCAGAATGACTCATTAATATGCGGCAGAATCAAAAAGTTTTCTAGCTGGGCATGAGGGTGCACACGTGTCATCCATGTACTCAGGAAGCTAACACAAGGGTTGTGAGTTTGAAGCCAGCCTGGGTTGCACTGAGTTCCTATCTAAAAGAAAATGAAAACAAATTCTGCCTTTACATTCATCTCTTTCACTTCCTGTCATCTGTTATATATTTAATCCATTTAATGCACTGGTTATAGTATGTTTCCCCTTTAGATGGCAACATCCTTTGAGAAGCAAACTATCCCTTGCTTGTTACTATGTGTTTATGTGCCTCAAGCAAGCTTGATAATAATTTACATCATACTGTACAGTGAAAAAATATAAAGATCATTTTATAAAATATATACAGGCCTTTCTTTAGGTTTTTCTTTACCTTACAGAAGCTTTGCAATTTTATGAGGTTCCATTTGTCAATTCTTGATCTTAGAACATAAGCCATTGGTGTTCTGTTCAGGAACTTTCCCCCTGTGCCTAGGTATTCGAGGGTCTTCCCCACCTTCTCTTCTGTTAGTTTCAGTGTATCTGGTTTTAAGTGAAGGTCTTTTATCTTTTTAAGATTTGAGCTTTGTACAAGGGGATATGAGTGGATCGATTTGCATTTTTCTGCATGTTGACCTCCAGTTGAGCCAGCACCATTTGCTGAAAATGCTGTCTTTTTTCCATTGGATGGTTTTAGCTCCTTTGTCAAAGATCAAGTGACCATAAGTATGTGGTCTCATTTCTGGGTCATCAATTCTATTCTATTGATCTTCCTGCCTGTATCTGTACCAATACCATGCAGTTTTTATTACTAGTACAGTTTGAGGTCAGGGATGGTGATTCCCCCCGAAGTTCTTTTGTTGTTGAGAATAGTTCTCACTATCCTGGGTTTTTTGTTGTTCCAAATAAATTTGCAGATTGCCCTTTCTATCTCTATGAAGAATTGATTTGGAATTTTGATGGGGATTGCATTGAATCTATAGATTGCTTTTGGCAAGATGGCCATTTTTACTAGATTAATCCTGCCAATTCAGGAGCATGGGAGATCTTTCCATCTTCTGAGGTCTTCTATTTCTTTCTTCAGAGACTTGAAGTTCTTGTCCTACAGATCTTTCACTTGCTTGGTTAGATTCACTCCAAGATATTTTATATTATTTGTGACTATTGTGAAGGGTGTCATTCTCCTAATTTCTTTCTCAGCCTGTTTATCTTTTGAGTATAGGAAGGCTACTGATTTGTTTGAGTTGATTTTATATCCAGCCACTTTACTGAAGTTGTTTATCAGGTTTAGGATTTCTCTGGTGGAAATTTTAGGGTCACTTAAGTATACTATCATATCATCTGCAAATAGAGAAATTTTTACTTTTTCCTTTCCTATTTGTATCCCTTTGACTTCCTTTTGTTGTCTAATCGCTCTAGCTAGGACTTCCAGTACTATATTGAATAGGTAGGGTGAGAGTGGACAGCCTTGTCTAGTCCCTGATCTTAGTGGGATTGCTTCAAGTTTCTCTCCATTTAGTTTGATGTTGGCTACTGGCTTGCTGTATATTGCTTTTACTATGTTTAGGTATAGAACTTGAATTCCTGCTCTTTCCAAGACTTTTAACATGAAGGGATGTTGAATTTTGTCAAATGCTTTCTCAGCATCTAGTGAGATGATCATGTGGTTTTTTTCTTTGAGTTTATTTATGTAGTTGATTACATTGATGAATTTTCGAATATTGAACCAACCCTGAAAAATATAGAAAGTTTTTATGACCCCTAGACCTCAGCAAAAGAATGCAGGTTCACTAGTTCCAAGAAAACAGAACTAAATATAAGATTTTGGGCCTTCACTGCCCCGGGATACATTCACATCCTGGGAGGAGTACATTATCCCTGAGTCAGAGGACACATGCTAGATTAACATTCCTTAGACCTCAGGGAAGAGAACCCACCAGTGGGTGGGTAAGGCCCAAAACAGGAAGACACATTCCTGACCACAAAGAAAAATGCAAGTCATCTAGGTGGGGCTGAGAAACTAGCAACCATGATGACAGGGCAACAACTGAGAAATAGTTGAGCAAGTGATAGGGCAAGACCACATTTTTTGAGAAGAATGAGTATACAGAGTGTTTTCCACATGACCCTGACTCACTTAGGTTGGGTTCCTCTGGAATTCTCTGCTATTTTTATGTTATATTTCCTTAGCAACCTGTCACCCCATCCTCACTCCCCTGGTTTGTGGTTTTCCCCTTTAAAAAGCCCCTCAGCCAGCCGGTCTTTGTCAAATTCAGCCTCCTGCGTGAGCAAGCAATTTTACCGTTGGCTGGCCAACTCTCCCTAATAAATCTCTGCTGATTGCATCCATGTACAGTGTCTTGCGATTTTTGGGTGGCTGTGACTTCCTGAGACTTGAGTAAGGGTCTCCTAAGTTTGGGGGTCTTCAATACAAATGAGTGAAGGACTGGATTTGAGCCTGATTCTCCGTAATCTGTGCTATTCTAGAAGGTTCTCCACTGCATTGCTACAAAAAAAAGTTTTTCTTTAGTTGCTTCCACTTGACGGTTTCAGTACTGCTTAAAACCAGAACACGCTCTTGTAGAATCTCTTAAGGCAAGGCTTGAGTACTATGATGCCTGTCTGCGTCTCCATCAACTTTTTCTCTGGAGTTTGCATGCTCTCTGCCTAGTGGGTAGCATGTTGTCAAATCCATGACTGATTGGATGAACAAGTGTGTTGGGCCCCGTTTCAGCCTTGGTTTGGGCCTTGTGGACAAGCCTGGTTCAAGTTTTGAGACCTGTTTCAGTCACTTCCATACAGGGGTGACTCAGCAAGACCTGTTTGGCCCTGCCTCTGCCCCACTGTTGCTAATGTAGAGCTTTGCCATTGGCCCTGTCAGTCACCCTGTACCCTTCCCCACCTCCTACATTATCTCGCCCCACCAAAACCCCCTCCCTATGTTCCTAGTTTACATAAGTTAGAGGCTGATACAATAAAGTTGAGTTCCTGCTTAGACAAGACTCCCAGCCTGATGTGTTTCTTTTGGGCCGGGACCAGGACAGCTCTCCTCTCTCCTGGATCTGCCAGCAAGGAGCCAACACAGTGAGCATGTTCATCTGTCAGAGGAAGAATTTGAGACTAATCTTATCTTAAGTCAGAGGCAAAGTCCAGGATGTATCCTAGGCAAAGACTGCTCTGGTCCTTCTCTAAGCAGGGCATCTTGTGAGTCATGCCACCACCGCCCCAGGGATTTTAGAGAGGCAGTCTGGGTCTGGAAAGAGCTCTGACCTGGGTACAGGAGATTTAAATGCAAAAGACAAAAGATGCTGTGGGTTCTGAGAAGGCACCTGTTCTCTTCCTGACTCAGTTTGCATATCTATAAAACATGGAATTATTTAAGCTCCATAGTCAAAGGAAAACTAGAGAACCAGTCTATACTCATGTTGTGTCATTCAAAGCCACTAACCACATGTGGTTATTGAGGATTTGAAATGTGTCCACCCATAACATCAATATGAAAGCACACTGTCTCTAACAAACCCGATACTACAAATGCACGCTTCCCCTTAGTAACTTTTACTAAACTAACTTTTAATCCTGAAACTATGTTTTGGATATAGCCTGTCAAAAATAAATGTTTTCCACATGGCTTTTGACTTTTAAAAATGTGATCACCAGGAGCTGGAGAGACGAACCAACAGTTAAGACTGCTCTTCCAGAGGACCTGGGTTCAATTCCCAGCATCTATGTGCAGTTCACAACTGTAATTTAGACTTCAGGGCACCCAACACCCCTCACTTAGACATGCATGCAGACAAAACACCAATGTACATGAAACAAAAAATAACTAAATTATTTTTTAGAATATGAATGACCATTAGACATTTTTAACATGCAAATGTGTATTGTGTCATTGTCCTAGTTTGAGTTTTATTGCTGTGAAGAGACACTATGACCACAGAAACTCTTACAAAGGTAAACATTTAAATGAGGCTGACTTACAGTTTCACACATTTAATTTATTATTATTATTATCATGGCAGAAAACATGGCAGTACACAGGCAGACCTGATGCAGGAAAAGGAGCTGTGAGTTTTACTTTTTGATCCTCAGGCAGCAGGAGATTGTGTGTAGGAGACCTCAAAGCCTAAAGCCCACTCCTACAGTGACATACTTCCTCCAACAAGGCCACACCTACTCCAACAAGGCCATATTTCCTGATAGTGCCATTCCCTATGGGCCAAGCATTCAACCACACGAGTCTATGGAGCCCATTTCTATTCAAATCACCATAGTTATAGACAGTACCATCCTGGGCTATTATGACTACTGTGTTTCAGCCACACAAACCAAAACATGATACATAAACTCTTTGGTGAGTTCTGCAAGCTCATTTTCAAATAACTTCAAAATGTTTTACTGATATAACAGAACTTTTCTGTGGAAAAGCAACCAGGGAAGCTCTGTACAATTTTGTTTCATAGCCTAGTAGTTAAGCTAAAGCTACTTGAAAAATCAAACCATTACAACAAAGAAAGGACAAAGAACTACAGTCACATTGGAAACAGTGAAACATACAGGAAGAATGGGAATCTTTTCTAGATATTGTGAGCCCTACTTGCACTGCTAATCCTGGGGACAGATGCTAAGATGCTGAGGATGCTGAGGATGCTGAGATGAGATGCTGAGATGCTGAGATGCTGAGATGCTGAGATGCTGAGATG
>JANHMN010000006.1:50467399-50493477 GCA_030674055.1 Rhabdomys pumilio
TGAGATGCTGAGATGCTGAGATGCTGAGATGCTGAGATGCTGAGATGTTGAGATGCTGAGGATGCTGAAGATGCTGAGATGCTGGAGATACTGAGATGCTGAGGATACTGAGAATGCTGAGATGCTGAGGATACTAAGATGCTGAGATGCTGAGGATGCTGAGGATGCTGAGATGCTAACATGCTGAGTAAACCATAACCAGTATGTGGTTCTTGTTATGTTTACATCAGAAGCAATCAAATCTTGAGTTGAGATAGAAGCTGGGGTCAGAGACAATTACAGAAAAGAGAAAATAACAATAAAAAGTATGAGTAAAAAAGTAACTACATATGAGAAACTGGAGGGAGGCAGGGAGAGAAAGCAGGAGACAGGTCTTAGGAACTGCTAGCATTGACAATTCCTGGGGACTTGATGGAAAGCAGACTCTTGGACCCATTTTCCAAGCTCAGTTTCTATCCAAGACTTCACTCTTCACCGAGTCTTTAGAAGACACTTCAGCAAGTCTGACATTTCCTGGAAGTAGATTTCACAACTTTTCTTGGCAGAAGCCTAAGCAAGGTACCATCACAGCATCCTTACTCTGACTCGCAGACTCACTTTTATTGTTCACTTTGAATGAACCCGAAGCATGTGAGAAAGGTCCCTCTTCTGTCACCTTGGAACTTCAATGTGAGCAAAGGCTTTTTTCCACCCTTTGTACAAAACAAAATCACACACCCCCAGTGATTCCATCACCTCTGTAGAGGGGACTGGTTAACACAACTTTGACTCTAGAACTTTGTAAATGAGTTACTCACAGTGAAGACAAGTTATGAAGAAGCAACTGACATCTGAGTGTTTTTCACTTTCTCGGTTCCAATGACAAATGAGGAGTAGACTGTAATGGTGCTGACCTGTAATACTGATTCCTCAGGAGGCTGAGGCAGGAGGATCGGAGCTACATAATGAGTTCCAGGACAAGCTAATACATGTGGCCAGATGTGAGTTCACGAGACAAACAAAAGGTGGGAGGGAGCTCAATCAGAGATCACTGGCCTAGGGTGCAGTCGCCCTGGGGTTCAGTCCACAGCATTCCTAAATAAGAAAATTCATGAACAAAATATTACCAATAATGAGGGCTAGAACTCCATACTTTTAGCTTTTAAAAGCATTAAGTTATTATTGACTGTTGTGCCCTTAATGAAAATAAAACCTAAAACTAAAGGAGAAATAATGCCTCTGATAGGAAAGTTGGAAGCCCCCACCCCAACCAAGCTCCCCAGTCTTAAGTTTTCCCTGTTCTTATCACTATAACACTAATCATACTGGAAACCATGTATGCATAGGAGTTTACTGGTGCAATATTAATTCTCCTATCTAATCATAAACCCCTTTATTGCAAAACCCTTGGCTCTCTTTTCATCTCTGATACCTACTAACAGATCAGGTTTCTACTGGCACACTTGGGAAATATCTGGTGAAGGCTAAATGTCCACAAGGCGCTTTATGATTATGAAGTATTTACAATGCTTTTTACTTTTGGAAACAAAACTAGGTCAGTAGGCACTTTACAGAGTAACAGACAGCAAGAGAAAGGGTCTACACTCTGGGGGATGGAGCCTTATTTTGCAGACAGCAGCTCTCAAAGCGGGTCAAAAAGCCTATGAGTTGAAATTAGGGTCAAAACTCCACTTGTCATGACAGAGAAGAGAAATCAATAAGCTGCATACAAACTTCTTAAGTGTCGGTCAACCCATAGCCAATAAGAAGTAATAAAGGGGAAAAAAGATATGAGTCAACACTTTTAAATACCAGTGTTTATAGAGATTTTTTCCCCCAAAGATAACTGAAGGAAACAATTCCTTCCCAAACCAGACAAAAGTTCAGTCAATGCACAAGCAAATTCTTTAAATATTTTGTTCTTGTTGTCTAGGGTTGAGTGACAACCAGGTCATCTCTTTAGGTCTATGTGGTAGTTTTAGTGCTTTTTTAAAAGTCCATTTCTACCAGAACTATCTCACCTAAAGACAGAAGACGAATAGATGAAAGGAGACATACATGAGGAGTCCCATCTCATGGCTTACATTCTCCTTCTCCGCAGAGCTGCGATCTTAATTGTTTGGTTGAACACATTAGTAGGCCACACTACTCTTGTCCTAAATAAATAAATAAGCTGTGCAGGAATGAACAGATGGAGGGACAATTTCAAAGCAGCATGTGGGCGTCTCAGGCCCAAATCCCATTAACAGACAACGTGATTTCTAACAGCAGTTCCCACACATAGCTTTGGAAAACTTCAAAGTTATCTGTCACAGGGAGTAACATGGGCCCCCTTCCCCAAACTGTCTACATTGCTCTCAGAGACACGATGCCCCGGCACCTGGGTCCAGCTTCTGTCTACAGTCTATGCGTTAGAGCCAGGCTGGAGGATTTACACGGCTGCCTTATTCTCTGCTTTACTAAAGGTGTAACAAGTTGTACAAGGAAGTAGATGGATTGTAGTACACTGGAAACAACTTTCTGGAAAGCTTGCAAGAATGTATCCTCTGGGAAACTTAGAGCATATGGCCTCCTTGTTTGAACAAAATGAGAGAACACAGCCCCAGGCTAGCAATGGAATACTGAGACACTCCTACCTATACCTAACATGGTAGCAAAGCCGCATACAGTGAGCAAGACTGGGATCATTGACTGCAGTTACAAAGGACCCTGGGAGGCAACACCAGCATGCAGAAGAGGTCCTAAGGCCTAAGTGGGAAGGGAAGAATTTGTGGCCTGGGCTGTTAGGGAGAAGCTGGTTTACTTAGTCCAATATTTCCTTGCTTTGTGTCCTCTCATTTAGATAGTGGAAGTCTGAGCTGTCCCGTCAGCACTTGGGTAGAAACAAAGGCTCTTAAAGAAGCTCAATGACTCTCCTGAAACTGGGTTAAGATTTATAGATGAAAGTCTACAGACAGAGGCTAGAGAGATGACTCAACTGTTCCTTCAGAGGATCTGGGTTCAATTCCCAACAACCACTTGGTGGCTCACAACTGTCTGTACCTCCAGTTCCAGAAATTTTCTATGCCTTCTTCTGGCCTCCATGGGATCCAGAAGCACAAATGGAGCTTACATGCAAGCAAAACACTCAAATACCAAAAATAAAATAAAAATCTAAAGACAGCCGAGAGTCAAGGTTGAAGAACGTCTCTACTATTCCCTCTGGCCCTTGACCTGAGCACAGGGTCTTATCGTTTCATTAATGTTTAAATGATTCAGAGGATGAAAATATATTAAGACAAATGATTGTCTACATGAGAGCAGCTGAGCTGTCATTAGAGGATAGGAAGAAGTGGTTATGGGACTAGGCACAAATTACACCACAATCAAATTAGGTCCTAGGCTACATCTTGCTAGACACATACACTTCCATAGCTAAGCTTCAGCTGCCTCAAAAATGCCTACCTCACTCCCTCTGCAAGTCTGAAACACAGCCTCACAGTACCCAGTTCAAACCTCACTGCACCTCACCTACTGTCAGCAAGCATTTCATGAGTTGTCATTATATACTTCATGCCTGCCTTCTGTGTCAGAGTATGAACCCTAGGAGTGGGACATGTCTATTTTATCACCAGAGTCCAAACAGTCCTTGTGGACTGACCCCAGACTCATGGCTGGAATCCTGCCGACATTATTCACGAAGGGACAGACTGGACCTGAATGATTGAGTAAATGAGCCAATGAATCAATAATATTCAGTAAGAGGAAGGGTTTTACATTGGGCCTTCAGTTACTTCAGTGGCTCTGTCTGCCTAATGCCTAATTCTTTAGTACAGTTCCTCATGCAGTGGTGACCCCCACCATAAAATTATTTTGTTGCTGCTTCATAACTGCAATTTTCCTACTTTTATGAATTATAAGGTAAATATCTAATATGCAGGATATTTGAGATGTGACCACACCAGAGGGGTCATGACCCGTAGGTTGAGAATTGCTCATTTAGTTCAGAATAAAGAGAATTCTGTAAATGCTGGCTGTGTAATTAGGCCCACAAAGTGAAAAAAGAGGAAGAGAAAGCATCAGTAAGCAGGACTTGGAGGAGATGAGGACCTTGGACAGGTTCAAGATCAAGCCGAGCCTATCATAAGCCAACTTCAACTTCCACATCGGCCAGATTCATAACAGTGTATGTCAGTGTGCCCTCAGCAGCTCAGGGTCAATAAAGTATGTCTTGATATAGTAGACCTGCTAAGCTGTATCCTTTGAAATAGCTTATAGCAATGGCTGCTGTGCAGCTTAATAATCTACATAAGTATCATTCAAAACTTCAGAATGTGCACAGCAAAAGTGAAATTGAGTTCTAAGGACACGCACACACACTCACACTCACACTCACATTCACACCCACACACGCACATCAGGTATGAAGGTCTGGTGTTCTAAAAGGAGAATACGATGTAACATACGTAAGCGCTCTAGTTGTCAGGACTAATTTCTATGTGTATACTTGGTTGGGCTAAGGAATGTCTAAATGGTTGGTAAAATATTGTTTCTGGAAGCATCTCAGTAGTTCTGAAAGAGATTGGTGTCTGAATTTGTACGTCCAGTAAAGAAGGTTGTGATTATCGACCGGCTAAGTTTTCTCCATTCTGTGCAGGATCTCACAGAGCAGGAAGGCTGGGTTTCTCACCGTGAGCTAACACAGCTGTCTAAGTCTGCACATGGACATGCATTACCAACTCCTGGGCTCTCAGCCATAAATGGACACATTCCATCACCAGCTCCTTGGTCCTTTGGATGCAGACTTAGCAGCATCTTTGTTCCTTCATTTCCAGTTTATAGAGAATTACTAATGAGACTTCTTGGCCTCGGTAAACATTGCATCCAACTTCCATGATTTCTCTCTCTTTGCTTCTCTTCCCTTCTCTAAAGCCCTTTCCTTTAGCCAAGGCTTATTTATAATTGAATTTTATTTGCTACTCGTTATAGTCAGTGCTTAACTTAATTTTTCTTACCTTGTTGACAAACAGAATTCCTTACCCCCACCTTAAACCAATCTTGTCAACAAAAATTATTCTAGTTAAAGGTCTTACAGCACCAAGCCACCATTACCTTGTTTTTCTTCCTAGTGTTGATCAAGACTGCTATAATGTGATTGTAAGTTTCTCATTGTTTTTTAAATTTTCACAGAGATCAAACTATTTTTAATTGCAAAATATAAAGGAGATGCAAAATATTTATCCCCCCAGCATCTACAGAATACACCTTTAAGAGGTATAATATTAAATAATATTTTAATTAGTCCTCTTAGCTTAACTTTGCGGGAATTCTTTGTGCTTCTTTTATATTGTGGTAGAAGAGCTGAGAATGGGAACTAAGCTATAACATAGCTTATTGCTGTCGAGGAAATACGTGAAAAAGTATTAGTGTTAATGTTATTAATATTAGTATTAGACCTTGCTTTACACAGAAGGAAATAAAACCACATATAGTGAAAGGGTTCCTGAAATGTAATCTACTGAGCTGCTGCATTTTAAGCAATGAGGTGTTTGCTTTTTCTCTCTGAGAGCAGAATTCTAACCATTCCCTTATTTTTGTCAGCATCATCTAAGATGTCCTGATTTTTCTTAGAGTGCAGAGTCCAGGAAAATAATGTGATGATGTCTGCCCTGCTCATCCTCACTGTTGGCCCCGCCCCTGTTCCACACATCCTCTGGGATTCCAGGATCCTTCTCTCTCCCTTCTATAAGAGCAACTCCAAGCCAGGAAGTGACCTGATAGACTCATTCACACTGAGGCATGTGTGAATGAAAAGAGATGAACCGGCACCTTCTCCCAGGAGCCCTTGCTCATGAATAAAAGAGCAGGCTTAGACCAAAAGAATATTTCCTGGGCTGTGGGGGAGGCTTTGTGGTAGAGAGCACACATAGCATGGGGGAGGGGGGGAGAGACAGAAATAGACACAGAGAGACAGAGAGACAGAGAGATTTGTAGGTAAATGAAATTTCAATTTTCACTAGCCTGGTCGTGAGAGGATGCCCTGGCAACCCTGACATTGCACTGTGGTAGATTCTACACTGAGCCTAATTGTGATTCATTCCATGACCAGGGCTTGATCCCCAGTCTCACAGTGAAAGAACCAACTCCTAAACATTGTCCCTAGACTTACACACATGTTCACATGTGCATACACATGCTTACACGTACACACACACACACACACACACACACACACACACACACACACAAACACATTACATTGTTTTTTAAAGTTTCCTGGATTCCCGTTATAGTACAACCAGTCTCAGAGCAATACTCCCATCCACTTCAGAGAGAAACAGGAGGCGCAGGTCTGGAGATTCTAAAGATAAAAGAACCAAGAGCTCATCAAATACAATTGTCATCCTATAGACCAAGGGCCAAGGACACTCAAAAATAACAGGGTGTTTACATCTCCATCTCTGTGACAGTGATCACATGCAGAGTTCAAACCTCACCCTCATCAAAATCCCTCTGGTGGCTAGAAGGCTGTCCCCACACACTTCGAGAGTTTGCAGCTGAGCCATGAGAGCTGTCATGCCTGGAATGGCTGCCACCTGTCTCTAAATGCTCCTAGAACAGGACGGGTGGAAGTTGGCAGGCCTGGCCAGCCACCTGTGTCTAATGCTACTACTGTCAATAGACCTCACTGTCCTTTTTCCTGGACCCACTGACCTTGGGCTTCAAAACAAAGAAAGCTATAAATGTTTTTAAGATATCCAAACTAGAAAACTTGGCGCCATTTTTTCTGCCAAGAACAAAGTATGTCTTCCACCACAGGGGAAGAACAACAGGGGCTTCAGCAAGACTTCGAATGTCCTCTCTCTCTCTCTCTCTCTCTCTCTCTCTCTCTCTCTCTCTCTCTCTTTCTCTCTCTTCTATCCCTCCCCTATCCTTCTCCCTCGCCCTCTCCACCCTTCTTCCCCCTTCTTTATGTTTTTCTTACTGTCTCTCACTTTGTGTGTCTGTGTGTTCTATGAACTATACATGAATCTGCAGGTATGCACATGCATGTATGCATGTGGAGGCCATAGGAGACCACTGGCTGTCCTGCTCCATCCCTTCTCACCTTATTGACCATCCATGAACTGGAGTGTCCCTCTGTACCTGGAGCTAGGCTAGCAGCCAGGACAGCTCAGCAATCCTCAAACTCTTTATACTGGTGCTGGGAATTGTAACCCAGATCCTCATGTCTGCCCAGCAAGAGCTCTGGCCCATTATACCATCTCTCCAGTCTCATTTTGAAATACAATAAATCTTAATTAAACTCTTTCTAAATGAATTCTTCAATGCAAGTGACATAAGACATTATAAACATTGAAGCTCCTTTTATTATTTCATAGCTATTACTACACACATGGGTGAATAATGTGGTTTATAGCTAGGGAACTCTTATTACTCAAAATATAAGTGGACATATTAACTTTTTTATGAAAATGTGTAACTAAACTATCTTTCTCTACTTTATGTCTGTGCACAGAAAATACTCTGTTTGTAGTGGCTGATACATAAATGAGAGAAATTCAGTAATAAAAAAATTAAGGGTATCTAACTTTTTGATTTTTAAAATAGAACACCCCCTTGCATGTGTTTTCCTGACCTATACTGGACCAACTACGGCATCTTTAGGGTGTATGAGAACTATAAATTCTTGCCCTCATCTCTGGATGTCTATTACTTTACATTTATCAACGATGACTTTGTGGATAGAGTACCAACCAGGTGGAAGGATTTGCTGATGTGACATGATGCCCCATGGCACCTCATTTGATCTCAGAAAGTCTGTGATGAAAGCAGACACTCAGTCCTGTGCTATGAACGAGACCAACAGATCCCTGGTGACTTTCTCAGAATGACGACAAGGCTGATGTACTAAGTTTATAACTCAGACATCCTGTTCTCTCTTTAGAGTTTCCTAGCATCCCAAGCTGGCTCTCCCTGGGTATTTTAAATCTGGTAAGGGAGTGAATAAATGAAAGTTGTTAAACTAATGTGTCTCACAGACAAAACAGTCAGTCAAAGTGAAAGACAGCCAGAGGAAGAGCAACAAAGATGGGTGACTTGGTGAGGGAAGAAGTTGCAAAGGACGCAGGCACAAGCAGAACTTGAAAAAGATACAGGATAAGTGAGGGCGAAGAAAAGTAGGAAATTCCAGGAAATAAGGATACACTTCCCTGCTAAGACCTAATCCTTGCCTCACCCTGAGCAACATACTCTGCTTCCGAACACAAAGGAAACAAGCCCACAGCAATGAAACGCAAGGTGTGTCTGTAAAGTCAGTCTGCATCTGGAAGCATCCTCTGTTCCGCCCAGTTCTCCCACTTGTGAAAATGGCCACATCCGTTCCCAACCCTTTTCCATTCTGCTATCTGACCTTTCTGACTCCTTTTCATAGGTTCCTGTTTACCCCCACCTCCAAATCCCCACCCCCTCCCCCATTTGCAAGAGCTCACTGGCTCTCTTCCCCTCTTGCAATATCATATAAGTAAATTGGGGGCTTTGGCTCCTCTTAACTGAGTTTTTGCACAAACTTCCTTGTCATGGACCCTCCTTCAGATTTCTTCTATGTAAGCAAGAGTCTCTCTAGGGCAACTATGCCTCCCTACGAAGGTTCAGCATAGTTCAAGGGTTCCCTAAAGGTTAAGAGCCCTGTTATCCACTTAGAGCAGCAATCAACAACGTTTTCAGCCCTTCCCTCCTCTGAGGGCTCACAAGGTACTTCCTCCCCATGTTCCAAGAACCCTGCTCCCATCCTTCCATATCTCGGTGTTTGTTGACTCATCTCTGCATCTTTTTCTCCATCGTTAATGCCCTGAGCCTAGTAAGCCCTTGCCCTTCTCCACCTTACCTTTCACGACTTGAATTGTTGTCTCAGATTTGGCTCCGTGTCCTCTCCTATCCCCTAGGAAGCCTGACCTGACACAGGGTTGACCTAGACTTTCCTTTTCTGCAGCCCATCCCTAACTGCACATCCCTTCTAAGATTATGTACTGTGTTTATAAAAGCCCAGGCAGGGCACCAAGGTTTTCTTAGTGCATATATATATATATATATATATATATGGTATATGCATATATATATGATATGCTAAGAAAAAAATATATGTATGATGATATATATATATATATATATGTGTGTGTGTGTGTGTATACCTTTGACTCCATAAATATAGGAACAAGATCATTGTCATCTTTAATCTCTTGTACATGTCACATTGTAGCATTAGGGCTGCTGTGGTAGGCTCCAAATTAGTGTTTGATGAATGGATAAGTCAGTAAATGTATGAATGAATGAATGAATGAATGAATGAATGGATGGATGGATGAAATGCCTCTTTATTTACCAGTTACAAGCCATGTCTCCTTCTGAGGAATTGAATAAAAAAAATCTTTTCTTTCATATTTTTTCAACTAATTTTGCCCACTTTGTGGTGAAAGAGCTCAATGCTAAATCAAGGCTAACCCATACCTGAGTCCCTCTAATTCTCTCTCACTTCTAATACCAAGATTTCATCATAACAATACCCAGATGAGAGGAAAGGACACTTTTGTGTCCATATAACAGTCCTGATAATGTTTAGGAAAAAATGAATCTTTGCAGAGTTAATTGAGATTCTCACCATCAAAAGATGAGATGAGCTGAAACTCTAGCTTCTCCAGGTAGGCTCTAAATCCAGGGCAAATGTCCTTAGAAGAATACAGGCGATAGAGAAGACTGTCACAGGGAGATGGAGACAGGCAGTAATTAGAAACTGTGGGGATAACCCAAGGATCACTGGAGTCACAACAAGCTGGGAGAGGCAGGAGAGGCTGACCCCTGGAGTCTTCAGAGAGCTGGGGCCCTTTGACATCTTTTGTTTGGAATTCTATTATTTAAATCCACCAACATGTTATGGAAGCCAAGGGAGATAAAAGCATGTGCCATCTTAGAACCTTGTAATGCTGCCCAAGGTAAGCCTGGAGGCTTCCCACTGGACAGAAAAGCCATTCTGAGCAAAGCCTTGATCAGTAGTAAAGATGAGTTACTTCTGTTATTTTGGCAAGAAGAGTCTGTGCTCATTGATCGCCCCACAAAGGCCAGCCACCATTCCCATTATTTTTTATCTAGCAATCCATTTAATCTTTTTGAACCTATAATGTAGGTTCTATCACCCATCTCTATTATATGGGCAAACAGGCTTGGAATAGCTCTTTCTTTTGTGTAAGTCCTCAGAGAACATGACACAGGTACATTTTTACACAAAGCACAAAGCCTTAGGAAAGAGCTTTCACTGAGAGCCTAGGATCCAGCTCCAGTCTCAACTGCATTGAAAAGGTTTACACAACCCCACTGAGCTGGATCCCAGCTCTAGCCCCCTATGCAACTCTAACATTCTGGGGGCTCCCATATCTGGTTTGTTTCTCACATGGTGTGGTTTGCAGTCCAGGTTTTCCATATTAATACTGAGATTCTTTTGCATTTCCACAGTGCCTGCCTGCCTGCCTGCCAGACTCAGACACCTGGCAGGAAAGAAACCAGAACACAGCAGAATTGTGTCTCTCTGAGCCATGCTGAAGAGCAGAGATGTACCTCATATTTTTGAATGTTCCCATCCTGTTACAGCCAGGCCTCACTGACAAAGCCCCAGGCTGCCAGAAAGTCTCCCTCTCTCTCATTCTAATATTTAAATTTAATTTAACCGTAGCATTACCCTGCATGTCAACAGTTCAGGACAAATTGATGGATTCTAGTTTAACTATTTAGCTGTGCCAGTGGTAATATGTCCAATCATGCATTAAATTAAAAATGACACTTGGAAATATGTATATCCTGGACCTTGGTCCCATGTACCAAATAGGAAGGAAAAAAAAAGATTTAAAATGCTGTTTGGTGGAGGATTACCACTGAAGAAACATGAATCTCATTTCCACCAGCTGCACACACCACGTTTTCAAGGCTTCATTTAAAAGCTCTCCAACACCCACAGCTTGGTTCTCAGACTGGACAAACATGCCATTTCCTTTGGAGAAGAGAAAACCTAGCTGTCGCCAAGACAAAGATGCTATCTGAGTCAATAGTCTCCTCATTCTCACCTTGATTCCTGGGTACCCATGTATGATTCTCTTTGCCTGCTCTAGATTTCTCCTCCTCCCAAGACTAAAGTAATCATCCTCAGAGACCTTAACAGATGCATCTGAAGACAGACATAGCTAGACAGTACTAATGGTCACCCTTATAAAGCACATGCTAGGTGCCAGACCCTTGTAATATCCCACCCATCAGCTCTATGCATTCTTTTCTTGCTTTGGTCAATGCAGAAGCTGATGCTCAGAGTGGGTAGGGGCATTTTTTAAAGCATACAATGAGGACACACCGAGCTATGATTTCAAGCAAAGCCTGCTAATTCTGAAGGTCAGCCTCTTATCCACGACCTTCACTGCTAGTTTATTCCTTATCCTTACCAGGGTGTGGTGGCACATACCTCTAATGCACTTGAACGAGGGGATAGGTGGATCTCTATGAGTTCAAGGCCAGTCTTGTCTACATAGTGAGTTTCAAGCCGCCCAGAGCTACATAGTCAGATGCTGTTTTGCTCCTGAACTTGTCCGTTTGACTGAACTATCCACTTTTCATATCTCTCCATGTATCTACATAAGATTAGTTCAGGTCCCAGATGGGAATTGCAGAGCAATGAGACATGGTTGAGATTGTTTTATTTCCTTTGCTGTGTCCTTTCCATGTGGGGCAGGTAAGACCTGATGCTAATCTATGAGCCCCTTATGGCCGAGTATCAAATCCCATATACTAATAACTTAATCCCACAGCCAGCATGGAACAGGAGCATGTAGCCATTACTGAGCTGCGCTGAAGTGAAGGAATTGAAACAGAGGAGTAGGGGATCCAACCAAGGATATGGGAGAGTGTGGGCAGAGCCCTGGCTGCCAGAAGAACAGTGCATGAGAAGCCAAGCTGTGGAAGAAGCAAATGGCATCTTCCTCCTAGTCTCACAGAAAGGCAGTTTCCCTGTGGGGCTGAGTTGTTGTTGCCATAAAGTCATCAGCCTTCCAGTCAGTCACCTTCCCAACTCGTGTACTTGATCACTTTGGCTCTGGGTCACAAAAGACAGCCTAGAAGTTTGTACTTCCCTGCAGTAAAAGCAACAACTTAGCAAAGCAAAGTGCAGAGGAAGATAGAGACAAATGGTCAAAAACCCGAGTGCAGTTGGCCGAGGGAAATCACAGCACTCCACACACACTGCATTTACACAGCTGTGACTGTAGAATCAGCAAAAGGTAAATATGCTGCATGAAGTCTAGCCATACAACCAGTGAAGCCCAGTGGTATTCAAACAATCACATCATTACGGAAACAAACACAGATCAGGTCTTAGATAGTTTCCCATTCGCCAGAATCGACTGCAGTGCATGTGCCTGTTAATTTTCTATGCTGCGTTCTACTTCCAGCTCCTAATCATAAGCTGACAATTCCTTTCCTAGTCAGAACTACCATCTACCCAGACATTCGGAGAAATGTCCACAAGTGGAAAGTCCCCATGACCTAACCTTGCAGATTTCTGGGAGGAGCTGGTCTGGGCTCGAAGAGGCCAACAGCAGACCACGCTGAAATTAACCTGATTTCAGCAGTTGGCTTTGAGTGTGTCTGCATCTGTTGTTTTAATGGACTGTGAGAGCTTCTGGGTTGTCTGCCAGAACCTGTTGTCAAGGTCGAGAGATGAAGGCAGGCAGCCTGAAGGAGCCTGCAGCCTGGATGCTTGGCAGCCAAATGAAGTGAGTTACCCTGCACTGTCAGGCGAGTCTGCCTGGAAGTCTTTGACTTCTCCAGTCTCCCTTTAGATTTTAAAATATAAAAGAGCTATTCAGTGAGAGCTGGGTTTGTTCAACCAGAAAAAAAAATGTAAGTGTTTTCATCAACTTCATTTTAGCATTGTATCCATGATGCAAAAGAAAATCCTTTGTATCCATTCTCCTTATTATGTATCCCTTGGCCAAAGTAGACATTGAGACACATGGCCACAGGCAGGTGCTGTGTCCAATCAAACAACATGCATACTCCTGAACTTTTAAAGAAAGGCGCAGCTGCTAATTTTTAAAACTACTGTCAATCATGGGTCAAGGAGGAGCTTACAGGGCCACATCCTTTCTGTTGAAATACTAACTTCTGATGGATTCTGGGTGGCAGGCACTTGTTGTCCTCAGTTATGCAACTACTGAGATGCCCAGCAGGCTTCAGCAGATGGTTGCAAACCCATGGGCCCACAATCTCAGGGGGTTCCCCCCAAAACAAACAAAACAGCAAGAAAAAGTCATGAATATGGGAATGGACTCCCAAAGGAAGTAATAGATATAGAAGGGAGACTTGAGGTGGCTATGAAATTCAAATTTCAAGTTATACGTGTGTGAAATTGTTAAAGAGCAAATGCAATAAAAGTTAAAGAGTATATACGTATACACACATATGTGTGCGTATAAATATATATTGAGGTGGAAACTCCTGGTTTCTTTGGAGACTCGGTTGTGTCACGTGATGTTTTTTCTGGAAGTTATCTGATGAGGACAGAGGATGTTTTGCTGAAGCAGACACGTGAGAGGACACCTGATGCTTGGAAAGAGTGTGAGTAGAACCCGACAGACAGAGAATGACACTCTTGTGTTGGCTTGCCTTGTAACACTTGTCTGCTGCTTTTCACCAATCTTTGCTTATCATGACTTTGTAGAAGGAAACACACCAAAGAACTTCTCATGGTATTTCATCTGCTTCCTGTAGCTTCTACGGACTCAGGCCAATTTGCCAGAGCCTTGAAGTTTCTTTTGATTCATGCCACTGATACTGATTCATGTTTGGTCTTTGCCAATTGGACTGGACTGCGGCTACCGATTCATGTTTGTTGTTTCAGACTGGGTTGCCGATATCCTGACAATAAAGACTGGAATCACCCCAAAGGGCTACTTCTAAACAGTTCCACATCCTATTAATCTTTCTCCCCTACCTTTTTTTACTTTTTTTTGGGGGGGGGGTTTCGAGACAGGGTTTCTCTGTATAGCCTTGGCTGTCCTGGAACTCACTCTGTAGACCAGGCTGGCCTCGAACTCAGAAATCCACCTGCCTCTGCCTCCCAAGTGCTGGGATTAAAGTCGTGCACCACCACCGCCGGCTCTCCTCTACCTTTGGTTGGTGGATTAGAAGTGAGGTTAGTGTTTAAGAACCCTTATTAAAGTAGGTTGTGAAAAATCTAAGCCTATGATACATGGACATAGATACTATATTAAATATTTTATTCCAAGCATTATAGCAACTTACCTATCTCTGTTCCTGTATGACAGATGAGAAAACTGAGTAGGAAGAAGTCATGGAACTTGGCTCCAGTAACACAGCTAGAGGACCAGGGCTGAATTCAAACCTAAGCAGTCTCATTCTACAGTCTACCCTTTCAAGTATTTGACTGTGCTCTCAAGAACCAAATGAAATAGCAAAGGATCTAAAGGGTGGAGGGGCATTCTGGGTCTCATTCTTTGGCTCTAGTATCTTCCATCCTTCTCCAGTCTTGGAACCACTTTATACTTTTGTAAAAATAAAAGAAAAAAAACCATGATTATCACTAGACTTTCAGTACACATAGAATCAGAGCCACTATGGGCTTAATAAGGTTAGTAAATATTCCTGTCTATTTATATTACAATAAAATCTATTATCATTCATTACACATGTGTGTGAATTAAAATATCCAGAGAGCACATATGATTCCTGGACCCCTTGCATTAGTCTTGTGATCTACACCCAGCATCAACTTCTTTCTCCACCGTTTTTCTCATGGATACCCAAAATAGATGTTCTAAAATGAGATAAAAATTCAGTTTTAAAAACAACAATAGGGCAGCAGCAAAGGAAGCTGACATAATGACAATGTTTAGATAAGTGAGGAATATAAGAGGACATTAAACTTACTACAGTCAGGGTTTTCCTATCCATGGAGTCAGCCAAAGTCAGCCTGCAGAAACCAAGTTCTTAAGTGCCATTCTCCCCCATATTGGAAACCCTTTGTAGTTTGCTGAAATAAAACCATTATCGGCTTCATACTTTCAGTCACAGAGCAAATCTTCTTTGAAAGAGGTCACATTTATTATTTTTCTCTTCATTGTGACCAAACACCTGGTAGGAAACAACTTAAGGAAGGATCAATTTCAGTTTGTGTGGGTGTGATCTATAGTGGCAGGAAGGCATAGAGGAGTTCATGGCAGTTGAGGCTTGAAGCTAGGACTCCTCACCTCACAGCAGACAGGAATCTGAAATAAGTCAGGCAGGAACTTGAGGCAGCCATAACCCTCAAATTATACCCACTAATAACCCACTTTCTCTAACCAAAACACACCTCCTATACGTTCTTCAATCTCCTGTTGCTTGCAACTTGGACCAAAACCCTTGAGGGTAGGGAGGAAGAGTCAACGACACAGACTCCAAGAGTTAAGCAAGTGGCAAATGCAGACTCATTTATTGCTGGGACTAGTCAATCCTTTATACCTCCCTTGAGCATCTCATTGGTTCTCAAGTATCCAGATGTGGTGCTGTCACTTTCTCATTGGCTCACTCCATTGCCTGATCCAGCATCAGAGGTCTCTAGCCATGCTGGCAGATTCTAGGTTGGCTGGGGAAGGAAGTATCAGCGGTGCATGCACCAACATTGAGGGGGTGACACTCAGCCTGCTTGGCTAAGTTCTTCATGCAGTCTCCCAAAACAGCACCACCAGCTAGAGACCAAGTGTTAAAACACGTCATCCAGTAAAAGATATGTCACAGCTAAGACATAAAGCAAGGTTACAGACTTTCTAGAAATTTCAAGAAAAAAAATGTAAGATTGAAGTGAACCTTTTCCCACCTCAGAACAATATACTCAGGATGGTCTTGTCTGCTCTTTTCTTAGAGTCTCAAATGGATTCTATTGTGTTAGTAAGTCCTCTTGGGCTGCAATGTTAGAAACTTGTCTAATGCAGTTGGTAGGTCACCCCCTTCCCTTATACCACCACGTTTATAATATCACTTTGCCCCTTCCATGGGCTCCCACAAGCCATGAATCTAGTCTAACAAAAAACCCAGCATGGCAACTGTCACATTGTTTTTATTCTCTTTGTTGAGAGATTTTACTTTTTGAGTTTCTCTGCCTTGGATGGCAGTAGGGGAGTTACCAATCTGGATCGTAACACCTCCTGGCTGCACAGACACAACAGGATCTGCTGGCCTTCTCAATGTCAAATGCTTTGATTTCTCTTACTCTTAAGATGAGTTTTGCATAACTCCTGGCACCAGGGGGAAGACTATCTGCCAAGCAGTCCTGAATTACAGAGAAACCTTCAAAGAAAGCAATGCCCCTCTGCTGGATATGTGTTTATTCTGAAATCAATATGAGTAAGCGAGTTCATTCTGAACTCATTTGATTAGAAACTTGGAGTCCGAATCCATATTACTGCCACTGCCACTTACCCCAGACAGAGGATGCTGACAAAGGATGCCTTGTGTGGAGTAGAAAAGTTCCTCTGTGGGGCTCCATCTACTCTTGTGTCTGAGTGTGCATCAGGTTTATTCTACAGGGTCTGTTATTCCAACTAGACATAGTGCTTACTCAAAGGCTTTTCCTGCTAAACAGACAGCTGGGGGACAGCGTTTCTGTTCCCATCCCTTCCTTTTACCAGTTCCCATGGAGCAAAGGCAGAGCGTCAGAACCAAGGACTCAATATAATCTTGATTTGACAAGACACTCATTAACAAAGGGGGCAGGAAGGCCTCTGGATGACCCTGGGAAGGAAGTTAATTCCTGTTGACATGGTTTTATCTGAAGGAACGTGTCAGCAGCCTTGTCCTGCAATTGTCACAGACTCTGTGAGATGAAAATCATTTGCATTTCTATGTTTTACCTTGGAGTCTCTGAGCCTTTCTGTGAACGGAGGACAAACACATCAGTGAGCAAAACCATACATCCAATCAGAGTCTCATCGCTCATCAATGGTAGGACTCAAGGGACCCTTGTTTCTGGACTCCTAAATAGAAAAAAAGGGAAATCATGGTCTGAATTCAAAGTTTCTTTTAAAAGTGGAGAAAGAGACCAGAGCACAGAGTTGGCCTGGCTTTGGATATTGGATCTGAGATGACTTGGTCAACAGGTGCTTTCTCTACAAGCCTCAGAGTTTCCATGACTATAAATGCTATTAACTAGCACCTGTATCATCAGTTAATTACCAATGATATGTAAAGCTAGTACAATATACTTCTGAATTTAGCTTGGGGCAGAGTTTGGGTCCTGACACTTTGCTCTAACTGTCCTTGTGTTGCTCCAACCCCTATCACATAGCTAGGAATCGGCACATAGTAGAAAAAAGACCCAGTCAGAGTTCCAACTTCTTATTCAAATGAGTGATGCAGGTCAGACACAGAGCCTATGAAAGTCATATTACACTCCATGCTCTAGAGCTGGAGAAACAGCTCAGCAGTGGACACACACACACACACACACACACACACACACACACACACCTAACAGAAAATAATTTTTTAAAGTCTCTTTTCTCTGGACACAAATTGCCTAGATGGTCTTGGTCCACTTTGTTCTAATCAAGTACCTCCCACAACCCCACTTTGATCTACCTCTAACCCAGTAGCCTCAATTCCCCCTGCTACATGCTGACTCAGCCCCAACTCCTTGCCCCTATCCTCTCTACCTCCAGGAAATACATAACATACATCTTTATAGGAATGTATGTAGCATAGATCTTTTTAGTCTTTAAAAGAAGAAAGCTTGGAGAAGTTTTTAGAGCCAGTGATCCAGGGAGCTGTCAACTCCCACATGTTAATAAGTTTTATACGATATCATGGAATTAAAACATGAGATTCTTTATTTTCCCAGGTATTATCTTGCTATATACAGTTTTGAAATTTCCCAGGAGATGAAATAAAACATTTTATATGCTCCATAAATCTGACATTAGCCCTTAGATGGCATGGAAAATACTATAATTTTTTTCATTGACCAACAGAATCAAAACTAGCATCATTGGCAAATGTACCATTCTATAATCCTCTGTGGACCATTTTCACTCTACTTCTTACTTATATTTTAACAGTCATTTGACAGAGGTCTCTTAAAAAAAAAAAAAACAGCTGAAAGCAGTTTTTATTCCTGACATACCATGGTAAATGGTAAAGTACTGGCCAATGTATATGGATCATGATAAAATCAGAATATTTACTGGTAAATATATTTATACTATAGGGAACAAGATTGAAGGCTATAAAATTCATAGGAAATTAAGATTTGCTAATTAATAAAGAATAACTGATGGGGGAAATGATGGTCAGAGGCAATCCTTAGTAGATTCAAATAGAACAGGAGAAATTCTTCAATAATGATAAACATAAAGTGGAAATTGTATCACAAGAAAAATTAATACTATATTCAGAACTAAAGTACACAATACATCGACATTGATATATTTGTTTCCTTATTTGTTTTAAGACAGGGTCTTACTGTATTGCCCAAATTGGTCTCACCCTAGCAACCCTGTTTCTGTCTCCCAAGAGATCTCTTTGGGGTCTGGACCTCACTTTTCACTTCCTGGTCCCTTTTATTTCAGTATGTGCATTATTTCTCTAATTTCACTGCTCATTCCATTCCCATGGATGTCAATCTCTTGCTGTCCCAGGGAATGACTTCTCTGTAGCATGCCTCTCTAGTTCTTATTCCCTCAGATGTCCCCCACTTTCTCTCAGTTGTCACTAGGGAAATGAGAGGTAAACAGGGCACCAGATACTACAAAATATTTTCACCTAACATTCTGATCATAGCACCAAAGATTTGGTTTAGATGGAGATGTCCCTAAGCAGGAAACCTTTGTCTCTGATGATCTGCAATTAGAAGCAAAAAAAGGTATTGAATGAAGATGAAGACAAAGAAATGCACCAAACTAGAAAGCCCATCAGACAGTCTCCTGTTTTCATCAAGAGCAATGAGAACTCAGACATCTTGGACTGTTGCTTTTCCTGGCTTTGTTTAGGGGTTTGCAGTTGGGCTTTCTGGGTCATGACATGTCTCTTACTCTACCATGTTTAAGTCCCAATCTATTTTAACCCTTCCTACTACTTAGGCCTAATAGTAATCCATCCAGTCAATCATCTGTTGAGCTACCTTCATCAGGACTGTTGGAAGGGATTAGAAATCAGGACATTTCGTGACTAGTAAGGGTAATCAGGCAAAGCCAATCCCACAGTTGCTAGTCTGTGGCCAAGAAAAGCAGATGGCTTTGGAAGAAGAACCATCAAACACAGTCACCACAAAAGATTCTCTCTGAGTCATAAGATTCCAGTCAACTCAAAATGTTCTTGTTTATTTGAATTTGCTGGTTTATTTGAACTACCTTTTCTTCCCTACAAGGGTCTACATTGCTGGAATAGTCAGAAAATTGCAAAAGATTTGACGAGAATTATTAGTAGTATTTTGATTTCTTCAGATGGTGGACCTCAGTGATTCTGTAAATCACTGTTCCACACAGAGCTATAAATATTTTCATGAAAATCAATAACTTATGGCATATCTCCCTGAAAGGTGAACTGTGGCAGGCCTCTTAATCTCCTTAAGAAATGCCACTGACATTGATTGCAGCTCTAACTGCAGATTTCACCGGGAGCCTTACAACATCTGCCTGCTCCCTTTATGCAGTTTTAAAGCTGCTTTCTCTAAGTTTTTAAAGACAGCAATGGTTCCTTCTGCTCAATAGTTCAAAGCCACAGCCCGCTCCACCCCCGGAAGGTGGAAAGGGTGGCACCTCAGACACAGTGGCTTCCTTCAGACCTCTCTGAGACAACAACCTAATCTACTAACTTGAGGATTTTCAGAAGTTTTATGAAAAGCTTTCAGCTGGAAACTTCTACAAAGCATTTTAACAAAAATCATCATTGCCATTGAGACATGCTAATGTTAATTCTACAAAATATACTAAAGGGTTGTTTCTGATTTTATTAGACAGTGCATAGTTTGACTCAAAGTATTGAGCAAAGGGAATTTTATAGAAACAGTGGATATTAAAAGCTGCTGTCTAGTCCTGTCAGATTTCAGTGTGCCTCAGCTGTGGTGTGAAGAGCCAACGTACTGTGTGCAGCATTGTACATAATTCCTGAGATAGAGAAATAAGTGTCTCTATGTTTATATGGAAAATAGAGTATGTATACATATCACGGAATATTACTCATGCATAAGAAGAAGGAAATCCTGCTTTTAGCTGTAATATGCAGCAGAGAGGACATAGCAATAAGTGAAATGAAGCCCACAGAGAAGCATAGTCATTGGATAATCTTGTATGTATGAGGAATCTAAAGAAGTGGAACTCACAGGAGCAGAGAGTGGACATAGAGATGAGAGAATGGAAAGGGGGAAAAACTGGGAGACATGCGTAATCGGGTACCAACTTTCACTCATACCATAAATTTCACAGATCAAATAACTGCCGGCTATCGTATACTTGAATTTTGCTCAGAGAATAGTTCAAAACTATCCTCACCACACACAAACCTACCCACAGGGAGAGATAAGTGTGAGGTGATGGATGGGTAAGCTATCTTGCATATAGTAATCACTTAGGACTGTGTATACATAGATACATAGGTAGATACATATACATAGCCTTGTTGTATACCTTTGTTATATAACAATTGCCATTTGCCAATCATATTTTGATAAAGTTACATGAATATTAGTAGCACTGAGAAAACTGTCATCTACCTAAGTAGATTGCAGAGACCTCAGAGGTCTACACTGAGAATTAATGCCACAATTATATACCCCAAAATATAATTATAAAGGAATAAGGACTATAATGTACTAAACATTAAATCAGTAATGTCCATTGTCCTCTTACAGACACAAAAGTTGGTGGTCAATGTCTTCCTAAGTCAGAATTTTCTTTTCATAGACGCGTCTTTGATTTAAACCTTAGACTATGTTGCAGTCCTGGATAAGGCACATGAAGATGTAGAGGCATGTATACAGCAAAGACACCTGAACATCATAATTATCACCTACTGTCCACAAGAGCCAAGGTACAGGATCGTGCCCATCAACAGTTAAAGGGATAAGGAAGACGTGGTTACGTAAACACAATGGAGTTTCATCCAATAAGAAGAATGAAATTACATCATTTGCAAGAAGTGGATGGAACTGGAGATCGTCATCAAAAACAAAAGAAGCCAGACACACACAAAAAAATGTCATGTTTTCTCTTACATGAGAGATCTAGAAGGGAGATAATTTTGGAAGAGGATGGGTTCCAGCAGTGTTAGGAAGAGATAGACAAGAGAGGATGTCAGGGCATGAGTACTTGACACACACACAGAGGAAAACGTCAGTGAGACCCGCCATTTTTATACAATGAATGTGCATGTGTTTTTAAAGATGTTCCAGGGAAGTTGACTTACTGCAGCCTGAATCATTGCCTTCACCTTTTTCCTCTATCCTAAAATTTATCGAGGGTAATCACTTTGAACTCCAGCCTTATCACTTAAGATTCCATGTCAACTCTTACACGCCTATGGGTTCAAGCATCTCCACAAACGTGTAGGAAGATGATAACCAAAACTCCACACAACACCTGTGTTTTATGAGTGGTGGCTAATAGTATTTTCATTATGAAAATAGTTAGTACCAGGTTTTGTGAAAATTCTGCTTTTCTGATTTCCTGTCCTCAATCTTGTCATACAAAATAGATGAAAAAAAGTCTTCTCTTGGTTGATCAAGTATCCCCCAAAGGCCTGTGTGATAAAAGCTTGAGAGGGGTAGAACCTTTAGGACATGGAGCCTACCAAAAGGGATTTATATAATGTGTGGGAGAGAGGTGTGCCAATGAAGAGAAAATCTAGAGCACAGCACTTACCTCTGATTTTTTGCTTTCTGGATGTTCCTTCTCCATGTATTCTCATCATGGTATTACATCTTATTCCAGGACCAAAGAACAGTGCCAAGTGAACAAAAGTCAAAATAAACCCTTCTCATTTCTAACTTGATTGTCTTGGGTATTTTGTTAACTAACTAACACTGTTTCTGAGAACCAGCCAACTGGTCTATAGGGCAGACACTCAGTAAGAACATAGTACTGAAACAGTTAATGTTCTATGAGAGTATTAGCAGCTTGGTGATTTCAGTCTGCTTGCTGGAGCCCTGGAGATCCAGAAATATCTTGTAGCAAGCCTTGGGAGAATAACCAGTTTACTAAACTTGCCATTCCCATACTATCTCTTTAGTGACAGAAATTTACAAATGCCCACCCACAGGCATTTGTGTGTTCATTACAAAATACCCCCAGCACCCGTTGCTATCACAACAAAGCCTAGAATATTCTGGGATCTAGAAAAAATAAATTTCACTAGTCGAAGTATCTGGGGAAATTACTTTATATGCAATGGTAAGCCTACCTTGTGTAGGTTATATTTGACTTAATTATTTGATGTATGAGTAGTCAATGTTATTGACTATCCAGCCATCCATAAACCCTTCTACTTAATAAAATAGTGACCTATTAGCCTGTGAGTTCAATAAACAAGGAGCAAAGGGGCACAGTATATATGGGGGCAGCTAGTGCTAAACAGCCAGACTCCCCTGACTCCATGAGCCTCGTCCCAAAGAAGATAAGGGTTGAATTTTGAATCTATAGCACCTTGTCTGGTTTTACATGAAAAAAAAATCACTGTATGATTAAATTATAATTTAGTTATAATGAATAAACTATAACGTAGTTCTTCTAACTACTGAGATTTTTTACCAAGAAACATGTACACATGGAAAAATAGTGTATTTATTGTATTGACCATTCAAACAACCAGCCATACATATATCAACTACTATAAACTCACTCCCTCACACTGTACTAGATTTTTCTGAGCCTCAAAATAACCTAATCAGAAGGAGGCTTATCCAAAGGGAAGCTTTCATAGTGTGGTCTTCAGTCCCAGCTGATGGTGATATTCTTTAGGGAGTGGAGGAAGCTCCGAGTGAGTAAAGTCTTGAATTAATGGGGGCTGGTGGCATGGGCATTGCCATGTCAAAGCCCCAGAGCCACAGATCTATGGAGGAATGGCCAAGCCTTTCCCTGGGATGAGGCCCGGATAGAAACGCCAAAGCCTGCCTCGGGGGACCAAGTATGAGTGTTGATGGTCTGTGTACAAGATGTTTACCATAGCTTTCTCCTGGAGGTTTTTTATAGTCTGAAGACTACTCCCCTACAGAGGCCTCTACTGAGATTAGCTAAATCTACCTCCCTGATCCAGCTGGATACCACAGACCTGCCTCTTATTTACTGAATGTTATAACTCTTTCTCCTTGTCCAGATGTATGTAAAAGCCCCACCTTCTGATTCAATTCTGTATAATAGATACACAGAGCTGTGTTTTATACAATAGAACACAGGGTGCTGCGGTTCTCTATGAGGCACTCAGTCCATCCAAACCCAGCGTTTCTTTCTGTGTGTCTGTCTGTATCTGTCTTTTCTTCATTCTCTCTCTACTCCAAGTCAAGACCAAGTACCTGGAGGCATGAAATGACTCAGCAATAGTTTGCCCAAGCTAAGAAACCAAGGATCGTTCAAGATGTGACCAAGCATAAACACAAAGTCTATTCATATCCATTCCCATCCAATACTGGCCATATGCCCTGTAGTACAAAAGTGGCCATCAGAATAGCATGTCCTTCTGTCCCTCTATGCAGATGGATTTCTGCATTCTCGTTCCTTTTACTATAAACACCCTCTGGGGAGCCCTTACATTGAGAAGTGCCTAAATCAGACTTCAGAATTTGCTCCATACTGTCTCTCACAAGATTATTCATTGAGTCTGTATAGGAACAGATAGGTACCTATCCCCTGATGTGATGCTGAGAGAACATACATCCTATCTATGCTATTCCCACCAAAACTGCTTAAGACTGCCAGACAAATTCACATTAATGGGCAAAGAGAAGCCAGTTCTCCACACTCAGTGTGGTCCTATAGAAAACCCTTGTTGCTAAGGGTTCCAGCTGCGTATCCTGGTGAATTGTGTCATGTTGGGAGAAGCTTGTTTTGTTTCTTTAGTGAAACTTCTCAGTGAAGGCCCTGTCTGTGTCTACTTGCACCCCTGTGACACGTGAAGAAACGCTGGAAAGGGAGCAGCTACTGGTTAAGGATTCTCAGCTGGACCAAGATTGCTCCAAAGTAACTCTGGTCCCATTCAAGGACAGAACTGAATTTCCCATGTTACCTGATGCCCTGGAGAAAAGTCAGAACTGCAAAGGCTATTTGTTTCCATTGGGCTGAATATTGATAAAACAATTTTATTATTCATAAGACATCATTATAAATTAATCTAATGGTCAATCACCATTTAGGATCAGTTATCATTTTAGCGCACACATAATTTAGACCTTAAATTTGTCTGCCTGGTATCACACAGTTTTTAGACATACAGAAATAAAAACAATGGGGGAAAAGCGTAATGTGTGTTCACTAAAATGTGAAAGCCATGAACTAGGCTTGGAAGTACATTTCGAATTTTCTACCCAACACATAAATTTATCAGAACATAAAACGTTATCTCAAGTAACAAGAAAGGCTGCTTCTTTCCACTTTTGAAAAGATCAGGTAAATGAAAAAAGCCAATCTTATTATCAGGGACAGGTTTTATAGCACTTATTAAAACCTCCAGAAGCTCCTGTCGGCAGCACACATCCCATAACGTACAGATCTGTCATCTTGAAGGTCTCTGTGTATTAGTAATGGCTGAAAGGGACACACCAGCTTCCTGAGAGGTCCATTAGTTTTATGACTTTCCAAAGCTTTAGCTAATCAAGGTGTGGAGACCAATGAGGGCCCTGAGTGTGCACACACCCCACGTATGATCCATAGAGCACCACGAATGCATCTAGGGAGGAATAATCCTACAGGATCTGTTCAATAAACTCTATGTCCCTAAATCAAATGTTCTGAAGCTGTTTTCATCATTTATAGCCAATAAAATTCATTCTACTAAAATAAAACATAGAAATCCATCAACAGGCATTAAAATAAGTAGGAAACATCTGAGAAGACATGTTATTTATACACCATCTATTATTACCACACAAGTCACCATAAAGTAACAGTAAATTTACAATGGAGACACCTGGTGAGCACCTTCTTAAAACACGTAAGTCACCATCGTCAGGGTCATTGAAACACCTGTCACCTGAGAGGCTGAGCTGAGGACGAGGCATCCCATCTGTGCTGAACGTTTGTACCAAACATTCAGGCTCTGACTCTGGTTGTAGAAGAAAGTCACAAACCAACTGGACAGATAGTTGAGAAAATAAGTAGCCTCTGCCTTTCAATAAGGCCAAGGCTAAGAAGCAAAGACCTGAGAACCTGCTCTATGTCAAAACGAATCAGGCTAGGACAATTAAAGGCCATCTGTATCCATCAGATAGGATCAGAAATTCGTGAAGAAAACATTTACAAAAGGCAGCATTGTCATCGTTGAAGAAAACGGGAGACAGCTAGACTGTGGTTGGAATAATAATCTATTCCATTAATGTAAAATTCTCAGACTTTATTTACATGATAGTTATCTTAATGTAACAGAACCCTCACTTGTAAGAAAATGTATGCTAAAATATCTAGGGACATGACGGTTTTCAATGATTGCCTATAACACAAAGAAAAGTATATGTACACACAGAGCACTAAAACTGTAAATAATTGTCACTCTATGAAATACGCAGATCTTTATAGTAGTCCTGTCAACTTTTTTTTTCCATAACTTTGGTATGTTATCTAAATAATGAGAAAAATAACAGCTGGAAAAATTTAATCTACATAAAAAATTTATATCAGCGTGTTGGAGGATGGAAGTTTGAAATATCTCCATCTGCCCTCTGCCCTTCAAGGAACTCACAATGGATCTTGTACCAGGTTCTCACCATACAGGGACAGAATTCCTTGAGTAGCCACAAGCATTATGAGGTATTGCCTAAGAAAATTTACTCCTTACAGGCACAGGCACACACACACACACACACACACACACACACACACACACACACACAC
>JANHMN010000006.1:50493487-50537824 GCA_030674055.1 Rhabdomys pumilio
ACACACACACACACACACACACACACACACACACACACACACACACAAATAGCCTAGTTCTGCCTATGAATAAAAGAGTTTATAGCCAAGGAACACTATGGACTAAACTTACGAGGAAAGATGGAATGAGGTAACCCATGACAACCTTGGATTTCTAGCACTTTGTTCCTTGCTCACCCCATTTTTACTGGTCTCAATTTTTATCCTTCAAATAGGCCAGCACATGCCACCTCAAGTGACACTGCCCATTCTTCCTACCTGGGTTCTTCCCCAACTCACAATTGTCATGTGGACTCTTGTGAGGATGGAAAGCCATGCAACAGGGGGAGCCAGTCCAGAGCAAGTGTGATATTGAGACCTAAACCCGGAAAATCTCATCCTCAGACGGGCAGGAATTAGAACTGTGTCCTCCTTGCTCTAGGTCTGCTCTGCATACTCTGGTGCATGGAGCCTGTATGAACCCCTCACCTCTGCCACCTTTGAAGTCATCATGTACAGACTGGTGGCCAAATTACAGGTTCAACTTCCTCTCTCCCTGTAAGAACATGTCCAGTAAGTATGTGGAATTCTTATTCATGCAAATGAAGTATCCCCAGCACCAGCCAATGATGTACAACTCACCCTGAAAACTTACCCACTCCCCAAGGTTTATATAGCCCTTGTTCCCCCTAATAAAAGAGAACTGCTTCACTGAAAACCATCTTGGATAAGGCCGTCTCTCCTGCCATTCACCACCAACCAAGGTTCTGCTGAAGCCACCAACCAGGAACAGCTCCTTTCCTTCCATTCAGCCCAGTACTCGATGGTGCAATGGTGCCTGGATACCCCGAGGGCAGAAGCAGAACCAGGCAGGCAGACTTTATTTCATTTTCTTTAGGTCTCTGCACAGATACCACCTTATCAGGGTAGCAAACTTTCCAGCCACAGAGCATCACAGCAAAACAACCCATAACCCTTTACCACTTCCCTGGTTTCTAGATTCATAGATGGCATAATGTCATCTAACTTTATAGTCAAGTATTCACTTATTCCTCTTCCTCGCTGAAATGCAAGCTTCTTAAGGGGCAAAACTCTATTTTGTTGGCCTTGCTATCTAAAGTACTTAAATCCCGCCTAGTAAGAATAGGTCATTTGTAATATCTGCTGTGAAATTGGATAGATTGACTTAGATTGGTTTACAACTTGCCTTGAGAGAAATAGCAAAAACTGGCCTAGTTCTACCTATGAATAAAAGAGTTTATAGACTCAACTGTTATAAAACCACATATTAATTAGTACATCTTAAAATAAATGTCAAGGAAAATGGGGGAGGATGCATACTTTAATTCTTCAAGATGAAAGGGTATTTTTCTGGCCTGTTAGTTTTTCAGAGCACCAAGTTCTATGACAGTGTGCACAATCATAATATGAAATTTGTAATCCCTAGAAAAGACATTTTAAAACTAATTAAGCCTGGAGAACGGTCTCACTGTCACTCTCTGCAGAACCAAATCTGCTGCAAAAACATGTCGCTGCACCAAGGATATCTTTAGGTTTCCTTTTTTAAGACTATAAATATACACACTTAACTGGCATCAGCCCACTCTTATTAATTCTGCCTGGATAATTCCTATTTACACCACCGATTCTGAAAGTTTAACCTCTCTAAAGAGGCCTCTGTGGGCCCAAAGACAAGAGAATAAGAAACCTTACCGGGTTGTGTCAGTTCCTGTAACGGCCTTTGGTGACAGTAAGGGCTGAATGCCCAAAGTGGAAAGGCAACCCTTCACTTCACCTCTAATTATCATGATTAAGCAAACGCCCTGACATTTTACTTGAGCCTCTTGCTGTCTCTTACCATCCACAGCCGGCTCTTGGGGAAGGCATTACGTACCAATGAGCTCAATGCAAGTTCTGACAAATGCCGTTTTCCCAGACACACACACACACACACACACACACACACACACACACACACTACCTGCAGTTAGACAGTTGTGACTCTATGCAGTTAGACAAACCCATGTGTGGCACTCTGAACACATGGATGCTCCTGGGACATTTCCACTGCATTGAAATGTCACTCTGCCCATCTGTCTAAATATCTCCCAATCACATCAAAGATCCTGCAGGTGCACCATGTCCAAAATTCTCCTTTTCACTCCTTCCAATAGTTAGCTCTCTTTTCCCTTGACTCTTGGAGCATTTCACTATCTTAATCGGGTTAGGCTAGACTAGGTTACAGTAACAATAACTTCCCATGACATTTGCAATTACGTAAGCTAAGGATTATATTTGCTTCACACAAAGCCTTCTCAGGTAATGGTTTCTCCAGGGCATTCATTCTCCAGCCAGACTCGTGGGCAAATAAGGGTGGGCCTTGTTAGCCAAACCATCTGGAATGTGGTACATTTTCATTCTGAACAAAGAGAGATGAGAGAGAACACTGGTCCTTAAGCAATGCTGCTACTTTCTTCTAAAACCTATTGGGCAAAAATGGAATAGTTAGTAACTTGAGGCCTAAAAGAGAGAATCTGTGCCAAGGGAGAGGGGAGAATCAAGGCATGGGTAAGAATTGTGTGTGTGTGCCTGCATGCATGCATGCATGAGTGCATATGTGAGTATGTGTAGGCATGCTCACCTGTGACTCTATGCATGTAGAAGCCAGAGTCGATTGCGACTGCCTTCTTTAATCCCCTTTGATTTTTTTGACAAAAGTCCCTCACTGAACCTTGAACTTGCTAATTCCATGAGAATGGATGGCCAGGAACCTCCAGGGATCCTTCTGTCTTTACCTCCCCAGTACCAGGGTTATAGGTGCCCACTGCCAAGCCTGATGTTTTTAAGTGGATTATGAGAGACTGACCTAAGGTTTTTATGCTTACACAAGTACTTTACTTGCTGTTCCCTCCCCCATGAATGAGAATTCTTTCATTCAACAAATGCTACTGGGGCCCAAATACGTGCCAGGAATCAAGCAAGCCAACACTTACAGAGTGAATTAAAATTGTAAATAAAATTCTGTTTACTCAGAGTTCTTTGGTCCTTTTCAGAGCATGCCATGCCAAGTGGTGGTAAATTCACTCATTGAGCTGTTTTTTCTAATTGTATGTGAGCATCATTTCTTTTTGTCCAAACACCAGTAATACTGCCAGTACATATTCTTAGAACAGAACAAGAACCTATAAAATGCTTCTTTGATAGCATCTCATATTCATTTCTCAGGAGATGAAGCTGCTTCTCTGAATTTGATGGAAAATTTTATTAGCTGGCCTGACCTCCCAGAGGCAGACTCATGTCAGTCACAAGATGCAAACTTGAGATCCCTGCTGTGAGTGCCTGCCTACCACAGTTCTCTAATGCAAAATAATCAAGGTGGAGCTAAGACAGTCTCTACATTTCTCAACACCTCATAAAATTGTTCTTGGATGCACTTGCTTCCATTTTATTTCTTTGTAGAGCACCAATAGAGAAAAATGTGAGAGTTTTCAAACTTCTCTCTTGGATTCACAGTGCAGAAGTTGGGTGTTGAAACAGAGCCGGTATTTCCTCTCTGTGGATGGACTCCATAACCTGCACTAGAATTCCTCCCGTGCATTCCCCTTCAGACCACAGAACTCCCACTGCAGTTAATGGATACAATTATGTCCACAAGTCAAAGGGAAAAATAAACCCCTTCATCTGTAAATTAGCCAATTCCGGTTGATTTTCTTTGTCAGACAGAGAAAAAAAATAACATAAAAACATGTCAATCACAACTCTCTCTTGATGGCTGTTGGAAATAAGTGTTCATCTGGGAAACATCGCAGACTGTCTAGAAAGAAAAAACAGCACAGTCTACTATCCCCGGCCTGGCATATCCTCCAAGCATACCTCTGTTGTTCTCTAGCTCTCTGCAAGTCTTTGTCTTATGAACCAAGCTCTACTTCCCATAGGTCATTTCCTATGGAGACATTGGCTTTTCAGTGATGTCTGCTATTAACTACAACTGCTGAAGGTAAGCATCTCTTTATTCTGAAACTGTAAAATGGCTGGAGAGGTGGCTAGGTGAAGGTGTACTCAGTAGCACCTGGTCACCATATAGACATGGGGCCTGCATGGAGCTTTCTGATACAAGGTCCAGGTTCACCTGCCCACTTATATTTAAAGTGAACACATTCAAGATGAGATGTGGGGGATGTGTTTCAGTCTATAGCACATGCTGCTGTGATGTTTGCATCTTCCCATGGACCATTTTGGCCACATCCTGCACAGTAGTGACATGAAACACTTTGTCTTTACCTGGGATTTGCAGTGCTGGTATCACAGCATCACAGTGACTGTGTCCTGACACTCAGAGCTCCCAAGAGGATAATCGAGAACCAGTCACAGTCTGTCATACTCATAACCCTTCCCATGTTCAAAGTCAAGCCCACTGGACTTTGGTTTTATGTCTTTTTCATTTCAAATCAAGTATCAAAGCCATAAAATATAATACAAATGAGCAAATATTACATTTGTGATATATTTCATAAGATACACAGAACAAGATGTAAGGGTACAAAGACTAAATATTAGTGAGACTCGTAAGAAGCCAGGTGTAATGGTGCATACCTGTAACCTCAGCTTGGAATAGGCTGAGACAGAAGGATCATGGGTTTGAACCTGAGCTATATATAGTAAGACTCTACCTTAAAAAAATGCTTACTTTTATATTCAGCCATATTGCTATAGTTGTTTATCAGGCTTAAGAGTTCTCTGGTGGAAGTTTTGGAGTCACTTAAGTATACTATCATATCATCTGCAAATAATTATATTTTTACTTTTTCCTTTCCAATTTGTATCCCTTTGACCTCCTTGTGTTGTCTAATTCCTCTGGCTGGGACTTCCAGTACTATATTGAATAGGTAAGGAGAGAGTGGGCAGCCTTGTCTAGTCCCTGATTTTAGTGGGATTGCTACAAGTTTCTCTCCATTTAGTTTGATGTTGGCTACTGGTTTGCTGTATTTTGCTTTTACTATGTTTAGATATGGGCCCTGAATTCCTGATCGTTCCAAGACTTTTATCATGAAGGGGTGTGGAGTTTTGTCAAAAGCTTTCTCAGCATCTAATAAAATGATCATGTGTTTTTTTTCCCCTTGAGTTTGTTTATATAGTGTATTATGTTGATGGATTTGTGTATATTGAATCATCCCTGCATCCCTGGGATGAAGCCTACTTGATCATGATGGATGATTGTTTTGATGTATTCTTGGATTTTGTTTGATAGCACTAAAATTTACTCAAAGAAATCAGTAGCCTTCCTCTACTCAAAGGATAAACAGGCTAGGAAAGATATTAGGGAAATAACACCCTTCCAATAGTCACAAATAATATTAAATACCTTGGTGACTCTAACCAAGCAAGTGAAAAATTTGTATGATGAGAACTTCAAGTCTATGAAGAAAAAAATGTGAGAAAAATCTCAGTAGATGGAAAGATCTTCCATGCTCATGGATTGGCAGGATTAGTATAGTAAAAATGGCCATCTTGCCGAAAGCAACCTACAGATGCAATCTCCATCAAAATTTCAACTCAATTCTTTATAGAGTTAGAAAGAACAGTTTGCAAATTCATTTGGAACAACAACAACAACAACAACAAAAAACCATGATAGTGAAAACTATTCTCAACAATAAAAGAACTTCTGGGGGAATCACCATTCCTGACCTCAAGCTACATTATAGAGCAATAGTGATAAAAACTGCATGGTATTGGTACAAAGACAGGCAGGAAGATCAGTGGAACAGTATTGAAGACCCAGAGATGAACCCACACACTTGATCTTTGACAAAGGTGCTAAAACCATCCAGTGGAAAAAGAACAGCATTTTCAACAAATGATGCTGCCTCAACTGGAGGTCAGCATATAGAAGAATGCAAATCAATCCATTCTTGTCTCCTTGTACAAAGCTCAAATCCAAATGGATCAAGGACCTCCACATAAAACCAGATACACTGAAACTAATAGAAGAGAAAGCAGGGAAGAGCCTTGTACATGTGAACACGGGAAATTTTGAACAGAAGACCAATGGTTAATGCTCTAAGATCAACAGTCGACAAATGGGACCTCATAAAACTGCAAAGCTTCTATAAAGCAAAGGACACTGTCAGTAGGACAAAATGGCAACCAATAGCTTGGGAAAAGATCTTTACCAACCCTACATCCGATAGAGAGCTAGTATAAAAAATATGTAAAGAACTCTAGAAGTTAGACTTCAGAGACTAAATAACCCTATTAAAAATGGGATACAGGGCTAAACAAATAATTCTCAACTGAGGAATACCAAATGGCTTAGAAGCACCTAAAGAAATGTTCAACATCCTTAGTCATCAGGAAAATACAAATCAAAACAACCCTAAGATTTCACCTCACACCAGTCAGAATGGCTAAGATTAAAACCTCAGGTGATAGCAGAAGCTGGTGAGGATGTAGACAAAGAGAAACACTCCTCCATTGTTTGTGAGATTGCAAGCTGATACAACCACTCTGGAAATCAGTCTGGCGGTTCCTCAGAAAATTGGACAGAGTATTACCTGAGGACCCAGCTATATCACTCCTGGACATATACCCAGAAGATGCTCCAACACATAACAAGAATACATACTCCACTATGTGCATAGCAGCCTTATTTATAATAGCCAGAAGCTGGAAAGAACCCAGATGTCCTTCAGCAGAGGAATGGATACAGAAAATATGGTACATTTACACAATGGAGTACTACTCAGCTATTAAAAACAATGAATTCATGAGATTCTTAGGCAAATGGATGGAACTAGAAAATATCATCCTGAGTGAAGTAACCCAGTCATAAAAGGACACACATGGTATGCACTCATTGATAAGTGGATATTAGCCCAAAATCTCAGAATACCCAAGATACAATTCACAGACCATATGAAGCTCAAGAAGAAGGAAGACCAAAGTGTGGACACTTCAGTTCTTCTTAAAAGGGGGAACAAAATACTCATGGGAGGAAACATAGACTCAATGTATGGAGCAGACTGAAGGAAAGGCCACCCAGAGACTGCCCCACCTAGGGATCCATCCCATATACAGACACCAAACCCAGATGCTATTGTGGATGCCAAGAAGTGCTTGCTGACAGGAGTCTGATACAGCTGTCTCCTGAGAGGCTCTGCCACAGTCTGGCAAATACAGAGGCAGATGCCTTCAGCCCACCATTGGACTGAGCACAGGGTTGCCAATAGAGGAATTAGAGAAAGAACTGAGGAGCTGAAGGGGTTTGCAACTCATAGGAAGAACAACAATATCAACCAACCAGACCCTCCCCCCAGAGCGCCCAGGAACTAAACCACCAACCAAAGAGTACACATGGAGGGTCCCATGGCTCCAGCCACATATGTAACAGAGGATGGTCTTGTTGGACATCAATTGGAGGAGAGGCCCTTGGTCCTGTGAAGGCTTGATGCCTCAGTGTAGAAAAATGCCAGGGCAGGGAGGCAGGAGTGGATGGGTGGGTAGATGAGCACCCTAATAAAAGCAGGGAGAGGGAGGATGGGATGTGGGGTTCTGGAGAGGAAACCAGGAAAGGGGATAACATGTAAATTTTTATTTATTTGAAATGTAAATAAATAAAAACATCCAAAAAAAGTGGTTACAACATTATTTGAAATAATGAGAAATTGTTTCCATTGTGTTTATTCATAGGTCTCTAGTGTTTGAGTAAAGCTTATGATAAAATACTCATTAAAAGTTGATAATTAGTGGCAAATAAATTAGACTTTTCTGGCTTAAAATTTAATTGCTTTTTGATAAGCAAGATAATTCTCCAAAGAAGCTGGCAGTCAGAGCAGTTGTGATTGCTATAGAAACAGAACTGGATTGAGAATGGATGCCTTCGTGGGATGTGGGCATTTTGATATGGGTAGTGCTTGCATAGAGACATACACATATATCTGTGTATATAAATTTAAAATTAAAATTTCAACAAGAATCAAGATTCTTTAACTTTTTTGAACATTTTTGTTTCTATTATATCATCAATTTTTAAAAATAATGTCAGAGGCAGAGTATAGAATGATGGTTGGGTCTATCTGAAAATCTGTTTTGTTCTCTTCTCAGGAAGTCCCTTTGGCTTTTTAATGATCTTTATTCCTGGGTGTATTCATCTGCTATTCAATTATTGTTTACATACGGTTCCTACTCTCTCCTTGCCCAGATGATTAATAATTCTCAGATAACTTTTTTCCTGAAAAAAAAACTTGAAAATAAATAAATAAATAAAAATTGAAAGAATACAGTATGAACATATAAAATTTCAAACGCATGCAGGCAGGCTATCACGACTTTCTTTGAAACATTATAAAGTTTCTCATTAACTGGAGTTCTCAGAATCCTAGACACCTAATTAAGGAAGCAGCAACTTTAATGGGGAGCGTGTCTCTTCCGCTTGCAGAATGGGTGGGCCCGTCACTAAACAACTATCTTGCCTTCTGTGGAGCATCTAACAAAGTCAGCCCATGGGCCTCTTCCTGAGATGGCCTCTGAATGCGTCAGGAGATCCACACTTCCCTTTGCTCTCAGTAAGTGAACCGTGGGCCTTCCCTTCTGTGTGTAAGAGAGGGTTGATGGGTTAGCTGGACTGCCAAAGTTGTCAGTTTGATTAAAATCCTAGCTAGAAAGAGAATCTTTAACTTTTTGTCAACATAAAATGGCTTCTCTTTCGCCTTCTCATCTAACAATCAAAACAGTAGATGTTTTCAAGGATGGAGTCTCAACAAATATTAGCTAGAAGCGAGGAATACAAGTCTTTATCACATTGCCCCAAATTGAGTACACCTCACTGCCTCTCAATGTGGTTTAATTAATGGCCTTGAAATTATTTAAATTAATTAGTATCTCTAGTGTCCCAGATTTAATGAACCAGCACTAACCCGATGGCTCACTTTCATTTTAGGTGTCTGTGTAATTTCACTAAAACATTCTGTGAGTTTATAGCCAGGCTACCCTTTTGAGAAAACTGGTTGAAAACCGGAAAAACTCAAAGTGTAGACCTCCGCTTTGAACTTGCTGCACAATCAGGCAGGGTCAGGACCGAAGGAGATGCACCACACTGAGACTGCCCGCACTTTGGCACTAATTGGCTGGCAGGATTAGTTTAGTTGTTTTAGAGGAATAATAAGATCAAGATATTGTCTCATCCTCAGGCTGGAATTTCCTTCAATTGATTATCTGTCACCCTGAACTAAATGAAGCTGGGTTGCTGGGCGACGGCTATCATTTCTTCTTCATCGGCACTTTCTTCTTAAGGATCTGTTTCCTCACAGCTTGGAAGGGCCAGCCTACCCACCACAGAGGCTAAGGCTGAGAAAGGCTGCCTTCAAGCTCAAACGGAAGAGCTTCCGGTGCAGGACATTGGAACCGAGAAATGGTCACGAGTTACGAGTTACAAAAGTTGGAAGGTCTTAGCTAAAGTAGAGCAGACTGTGTGAGAGATACAGAAAGCTGGAGAAAGTATTTGCCTAGAAAGAACAGGACTGGGGCAACAGATGCATTGTGCGTCCCTAGGACGCAATGTTGTGCACCCGGTTATTTGAGCTTATAAGATCACCAGAAGTCTTAACTAGTCCCCTACTAGCAAAGCAACGGAAAAATGTTTACACCCTCCCTCCATCTCTCCCTTCTCTCTCTTTTCTTTCTTCTCTATCTAGTTATATAGATTAATATAGATCTCTCTCTCTCTATCTCTCTGTCTCTCTGTCTCTCTCTCTCTCTCTCTCTCTCTCTCTCACACACACACACACACACACACACACACACACACACACACATACATACACACCAACTCATAGCACTTCTACATACAGCTGGTGGAGAATTGAAGAAACCAGGAAAATTCAGCTCTGTTTCTATTAAAAGGAAAGGTTAAGGTAAGGACCCACCTAGAGAAGTGACCAAGTCAGGCTGTTCTAGAAGCAGCTCCAGATCTTTTCAGAGAATTGATTGGAATTAAGTCTTTTGTTAATGGTTACTAAATAGGGCACTGAAAAAGACATTCGTTCGTTCGTTCGTTAGTTAGTTAGCTAATTAGTTAACTAGTTAGTTAGCTAGTTAGTTAGTTAGTTTGCTTGATTATTTTTTAAAAGTTATAAAGTTAGGTCTAGAAATAGTTTCCTTCCCAAGGCTGTCTTAGGAAACAGGTTTGCATTTTCTTCGTGAGTTTCCACATGGAGGCTGGACAGAAAGAGAGAACTCAGGTTACCTGGTTTATGACAAACTCCACCTTTCTTTCACAAGGCTGCATTTTCTCAGCAAGGCTATAATAACATTTTCAACTCAACAGCAGCGCTTCACTGTACAGAGCCACAGGTGAGACTGCAGGATGGGTAGCATTTTAGTCCCCAGGCACTAGAAGACAGCATACCATCAGTCACTGTGACAACTGAAACCACACTCCTCACATTTCCAAATACCCCATGACTGGAGAACTGCTGCTGGCTAAACACTTCTGATGATTTTCATAAATTTGTTTTCATTAACCAAAATGAATTAACTCCTGATTGAGGCAGTAGCTCATAAATAAGAATATCAAATCATCTAAATTCTTCCTGAAAGCACTCAAATCAATGTGTGTTATCTCGGAAAGGGAACCTGATGCTACTTGCTTCCTGATGTACAGTGCTTGAAAATGAGACACGGGATGCCATCTCCCCAGCAGAAACCTCTGAAACCTCAAGTGGGTGGTGACAACTGAAATCAACAGGCAAAGAGGAGACACAGCTTTTCCAGAAAGGATGCGTAACAAGCAGGACAAAGACGTGCTCATTGTCCTGAAAATGTGGACCAAGGTGGGTGAAAGAGCAGAGCCTCAAAAGCAAAAGATGAACTCATCTGCGTCCAAAAACAAGACTGAGGACCGACTGGGAGAATAATACTTGGAGCTCTCACTGTGCCAGACACACGTTTGAGGATGCTATAGTCCACAGACACATCAATCAATGCTGGGTCTTGAGCTCAGGCCTTTTTGCTATACAAACCACCACTCTGCTACACCCTTAGCTCTTGTCTCTTCAAGACAGGGTCTTACAATGTAGTTTATAGTGACTTGTAATTCACCCTATAGCCTGGGCTCTCTCTGTGGGCTAGCCTCAGAAGCATGTACTATTACATATGTTATCCAAGATGTGTTTTAATGTGATATTTTCATACACATTTCTCTTCCAGTCTAGTTATTCTAATTCTAGATGAGTCCCCTGGTGCTTATCCAGCCTCTTCATGACTGTGTAAAATTATTGGCTTCTTGGTGAGGCTATGGCCTGCTCAGTCTGAGTATTCCTCTTGCATTGGTCTTCTCCCCTGGTTTTATGGCAATTTTGTCTTCTGTGCTTCTTTATAGACCACAGCTTTTTTTTTTCATTCTTTTTCATATGTGGGGGTTGAGGGTGTGTGTGTGTGTGTGTGTGTGTGTGTGTGTGTGTTCCCATCTATCTTGGCACACATGTGTGTGTACACATGTGCATAGAGGCTCAAGGTTGATGCTGAGAGTCTTTCTCAATCACTTTCTACCATGTTCACTTAGGCAGAGTCATTCAATGAAAACCAGATCATGCCAGTACGGCTTGTTCCATGGATGGACATCTTTGTCTTCTGAAGCTGGAATTACAGGTGGGCATGTAGACCTACTAGACATTTCTTTGGCTTCCAGAAATCACAGTTCTGCTCTCCATCCTTACACAGTAAGCACTTTAATGACTGGGTATTGCAGACAAACTCCTTACACTGTGAGTCCTGACAAAAATGGTCTCTTAACTGAATGGGAATGGAAAACACATTTGGCAACAGCAGAAGATTTCAGGATGTGCAACAACTCAAAGGCATAATGAGCCAAAGGCACTTCTATATGTCTCATTGCTAGCATTTTCTGATGTCGCCACAGCCTGGGTTCTATAGACAGCGTGCACACACAGTGGAGCAGGTCATCACATAAAAGTCTGCCTGAAACACCTCTGCTCAGATTTGACTTTCATATGTTGTGAATTGCTGTCTAGGTCAGCTGGACAGTCGAGTGGGACCCTTAGACCCTGTGGAGAGGACTGAGATGCATGAGAAAATAAGGAGGCACAGCAAGTCAAGAAGTCTGATCAAGCTGGCAAAATTTTTATTGTTCACACAGGTTATATACTCTGAAAACAGGATATGGGGAGGGGTAGGAAAGGAAAGAGGGCTTTGCAGGTAGAGGAAGCTAGATGCAGCTGTAGGGTCTAACTAAGTTATTCTCACAAAGCCTTTCTGTTACCAGGGGTTCTAAAAACATCTATCTAGCAGGATGTTGACTAAATCTAGAGATCAGGAGGAAGGGTTACTAAGGTGGGTTGCTATGAGGCCTTGTGTGAACTTCTGAGAACTGACAAGTGAATCATGGAAGGTAATCAGAAAGAAGAATAGTAGATAGGAGAGCCAAGGGTGAGTGTTTGCTGAGAGTAAGGCCTTGCCATGGTTTCCCACAAATTGCTTTGTTTTTACTGCCCATATCAGACTTTTCTGTGAACACAGAAACACAGTGGTATAATTGTTCAGAAGCAAAGACTTATTATTATCTCTTACTGCTGTTCCCCAGCATGGATCATTGCTATCAAATATGGACTGTATATTGTCAGAATGTTTGATTTTTAAAATTGCTGTTTGAGTTTGCTTGCTTGAATTTCTTAAAAAAAAAAAAAAAAAAAGTAAAATAAAAATCAATTAATGGATTTTGCCTTGAGATTGGCACAGAATTTCAAACAACTTCTGAGATGCCCCAAGCCATGCCTCTGCCATTTTGTACTACATGTTTCTGTGAAACAGCATTTACAGCACTGGCAATTACAAAGTCAAAATATTGATCAGCTCGGAACAACATTGAAGATGTTCTGTGTCCTACAGAATCAAATATTCAGCCAAGATTTAATGATTTCTGTGAAAATAAACAAGGGCAGCCATCTCATTAGTACGCTAACTGTAAGCAAGTTTGTTCTTGCTCTATCACATGGCAAAATCATATTTGTGGGGGAGGTGGGTAGGGGGTGTGTATGTGTGTATACATATGTATGTGCATCTATATGTATATATGTGTGTATATACATATATATTAAAAAGTGGTTTCTAATTTTTGTAAATAATTGTTAGTAAATACTTGATTCATATGCCTATTTTAACACACCTATATGCCATGGGTTATATGATGATTCCTTGGCTGAACAAGGATACATAGACCAGGCTTAAGAAGCCCTGCTGTTGGCAATGTAGAACTATTTCTCACAGTGGCATATGGACCAGGCAGACCCAACCCTCTTACTATTTTCAGTCCAGATACAGAAATAAGGCAATGGGCTCACAGTAGTGACTTCCTGAGAAGAAAGTGACAATTTCAGGAAGGGAAAATTAAGACAAAATACAGGTGGACTGAGGTGTGGCTCTGGTATTACGTTGTTTAAGTCAAAAGCTTGAAGACTTGAGTGGTGTTCTAAAAACCAATATGAAATGTTGGGAATAATAGCACACATTTGTAATCCCAGCACTGGGGAAGCAAAGACAAGCAGATCCGTGGGGCTTAGTTGTTAATCAGTAAGACTAATTAGTGAGCTCCAGATCAATAAGAGACTCTATCTCAAAGAAGGTGGATCACATTCCTGAGGGTAATAATCAAGACTTGTCTCTGATCACCACATGTACACATGTATACCCCTACATGCATGGACACATGCACATACACATATGCACAGTTTTAAATACATATGCATATATATCACACATGTATGTGTATACACACACACACATACACACACACACACACACACACACACACACACACACACACACATATATATATACAGCAGGAGAGACGGCCCAATGGGGAGAAAACAGAATTCCAAGAATACCTATTAAGCCAGATATCAGAAAGCAACTATAATTCCAGGATTCCTGTAGCATGATGGGAGGTGGAGGCAAGAGAATCCTCAGAAGCTGACAGGCCAGAACCCTGATATAAGCAGGAATAAACAAGAGACTCTATCTCAAACATATTGGAAAGTGAACCCCACACATAAGATTGTCATCTGACCTACATACCTGAAGCATGCCACACACATACACACACACACACACACACACACTCATACACATGAATATACACGTACACACCAAATCAATTAGTTAAGGCAAGATAATTATTTATCCCAGAACTTAATTAAGGCTCTGTCTACCCTCTGTTTGTTGGTTCCCCCCTTTTTTATTCATGTTAAAATGTACATAACACAAAATTTATCATTATAACTATTTTTCTAGCATGCAATTGACGTCTGGATAATTTTATGTCAACTTGATACAAGCTAAAGTCTTCTGAGAGTAGGGAACCTCAATAAAGAAAACCTCTCCATAAAATGGTGCTATAGGCAAGCCTGTAGGGCATTGCCTTAATTAGCTATTTTGTGGGAGGGCCCAGCCCAGCCCAGCCCATTGTGGGTGGGGCCACCCCTGGGCTGGTGGTTCTGGGTTCTATAAGAATGTAGTGTGAGTAACCCAGGAGAAGCAAGCCAATAAGCAGCACTCCAGCATGGCCTTTGCATCAGCTCCTGTCTCCAGGTTCCTACTGTTTGAGTCCCCATTCTGACTTCCTTTAGTGATGAACTACAATATTGAAATGCAAGTCAAATAAACACTTTCCTCCAACTTGCTCTTGACTGTGGTGTTTCATCATAACAGTGGTGACACTAGCCAGGACAGCTCACTAGCATGAAGCATGTTTGTGTTCGTGTACAATCATCAATACCACCCATTTTCAGAGCATTTTTTTTACCTCCCCAAACAAACCCTGTCCCTATGCATTAAGAACTGCCCACTCTATCTTCCCCCAGACTCTAGCAACCACTATTCTGTCTGTGTCAATCTGACTGTTGTAGGCACCACCTCTGCATGGAATCACATAATAATTGCCTTCTGGTGCGTGACTTACTGAACTCGGGTTAATGTCTGCCGAGTTCACCTATGTCTTACCATACCACAGTTTCATTTCTTTTAAAGACAGACCACATTCAAGTGCACACACACATTGCATGCCTGTTTACTCCTTCATCTGTTCACCTACACTTTGCTCTGGTTCCATCTTTGGGCCTCTATGAGTGATGCTGCAATGACTAGAGCCTTAAAAATACCTCCTTGAGTAGCTGGAGAGATGGCTCAGTGGTGAAGAATACTGACTACTCTTTCAGAAGACCCAAGTTCAGTTCCTAGTGCCCATGTCAGGGATTTGATGCCCTTTCCTGGGCCACTCATGAGCTACACTCACTTGCATGTAACTCATGTGCAGGCATATGTATAACTACACATAATGTAGAATATATATCCTCGATTTCTTTTCTTTACATATATACTTCCTGTACCTTGGTTTTAAGGCAGATAGTATAAGTTCCCAGTATAAGCATTCAATGAATCCCACTAAACAGTAAGGGTCATTCAGACTACTCTCAGACTCAAGCCTTCTAGTTCACACTTCTCTGGTATTTCACTCATATGGTATATTAATTTAGCAGTATTAACAGACAAAGCTCATGCCTTCAGTGACATAAGTCAATGAAGGCCCAAAGCAGGATGATAATAACATTTTACCATGTAGTGATTCATGGATTAAGGATTCCTGCATAGCCTGAGCCTACAATGGCCAGAACTTGTCACATAACTCACCCTAGCTGCAAAGCAATTTAAGAAACACAAAAGAGCCAATGGAACATTTGGTGGTCGACAAGCAGTTGGATGTTATTTATCACAAGCTACATTGGGGAGGCAGATACATTCAAGAAGAAAATAAGCAAGAGGAACTTTTTTCAAGAAGGTTCATGCAATGGACAGCTGGACAGCTTCCTGGATCTGTGGACTAAAACAATAACATCTGTACAACTGGTCTAACTTCCTCTCCCATCATCTGTATGACCTAATCATACAAACACATGCATTACAATGTTACCTAACAATGTAGCCAGCTCCAGTCACATAGTAGGAAGCTGTGTCACTTGCTAAGGATGCTCAAGCCACCAAAGGCCAAAGCAGGCTTCTTGGCAGTCTGTGCTCAGGGCATGGGAAGGAGGACCTTGTACCCCAAGAGTGATGGATCCCTGTCCTAAATCCCTGAGTCACTGTTGCCCTCACTCCTCAGACCCAACCTTCAGTGATCTAGTTCGCAGAATTAAGGTTGCGTTTGGGTGAGAACTCTACACCAGAAAAGGCCCACTGTCTAAGCTATCTCCCCACCTCACCCACTTCTCATTTGAATTCTATTGAAAAGTAGACCTTTTCCAAAGCGTCAGCCACCTCATGATTGCATATGTTTATAATGATTATCAGTAAACAAATTATAGCTCATTTATTAATTCATGTGGCAAAACTATTGTTTTCTAGATCGGAAGACTACCCTTGACCTACTTTTAGCAGTCTTCAGCAGTAGACTTTTGTTGTGTGTGATGGTTTTCTTTTATAACTGGGTAGACAGTAATGTGTGAGTAAAACAGTGATGAATCATGACCATCACCCTTAGAGAGATGCCTTCATTTCTAGAAATTTCCAGAGGTATCTACCATCCATTCCTCAGAACAAGCATTTAAAGATTGCATAGCATATCTCTGTATAACTGGCATGGTTCTCAGAGGGTAAAATATATTAGTAACCAAATCAGGAAGGTATTACAATTCTTAGTGAGATTCCTCCCTGTGGGAAAATCCAAAAGAGGATTTTATTTGCTCTTTGTTTATTTCACCTATTTCTGTGTGAGCATGTAAAAGACAGGGAAAAAAAATCTCTTTTGGAAATCAGAAATTGTCGCTGAAAATCTTCATCCTTGCTTCCACTCATGTATTGAAAGCATTTCACTCACATCATAAATCAGTACTGTAAGATTGTCTTACGGTGAGATATGATGCCAAGAAGCATGAAGGAAGATAAATAAGCCTAACACATGAATAAACATTTCTGTGTGGCTTTTACTCATACCAGGTTTCAAAAGAAAATACTACAATTTTGGTGCTGCAATAGTTAGACATCACATTCTCTGCACATCTCCACTGAGTAAGCGACAGATCAGAGCTCTTTTGGCTAAAGAGTAACCACTAGAGGTTCATACAAATGTTCCTTCTTTAAGCCAAAATGGAAGCAAAGATCCAAAGGCAATAATAAAGCATGAAGTATCTTTCGATCCTGATCCAGAGTATCAATGTCCTGCAAAAGATAAAGACCCATGGAATGTCACCAAAGTTCCAGAGACAGGAATGGAATGCACAGTACAAGGCAATTGATCATCAAAGGCCATACATGAGTTTCTCAGTTCTTGGGAGGGATTAAGAGGTATTGCCTTGTTGGAGGAGGTGGATCACTGGAAGTGGGTTTGGAGATTTTAAAAGCCCACCTCTCTCTCTCTCTCTCTCTCTCTCTCTCTGTTTCTTCCTGCTGCCTGTGGGTCAAGATGCAGCCTCTCAGCACCATTCCTGCCTGCCTGCCACAATGTCTTCCTGCCCACTACCATGCTTCCCACCATAATAAAAATGGACTACCCCTCTAAAACTATAATCAAGCCCCCAATTAAATGCTTTCTTTTTTGAGTTGCCTTGCTCATGGTGTCTCTTCACAACAACAGAACATCGACTAAGACCAGATCAATCTCTCTTACTCCCCCTAACCTTCTCCATCTTTCCCTTCCTCACTCCCTCCCTCCATACCTTTCTCCCATCTTTTAAGCTGCTTCCCTAGAGACATGATGATCATCAAATAGGAACAAACAGTACAACTTTACTATTGATGTGTTCTCAGTTATGATACAGCCTCCTCTAGTGTTCCATCAAGTTCCAGCTTTCTGCTTTTCTAAGAAATGGGTGGAGCTGAGCGGTGACTAGCTCTATAATTGGAGGAACTTGGTACAAAAATGAAACTTTTGTCTCCAACTTGGTAAGGATGAAAAACTTTAAGACGGTGACAGGGAACAAAGAATGAAGCTTGAGACTGTGGCACAGCAAACCAGCCCTTCCCAGACATGCCCTCAGCATGCCCAGCCATTTTCCTCCTTTTTATTCCTCACGAGTATAAGCAAGTTGACAGGCAGATCACAAACAGGATGGTGGATTTAAATGTGGGTGTGGCCTACAATTAGGATGTAAGGATTTGGGCTTCACAGGAGCTGCTGACCAAAAGCCACAGGAATGGATGAGGTAGCAAGAAAGACGTCAAAAGTTATCACAGTAGGCCTGAGAATAACTAGAGCTGCCAACTGAACCGGCTCAACGCCAATTACCAGGGTGGTACGAAGCCAAGATGAGTCAGGCAGCTACACTTTTTAGTGGTGCTTTGCTGCTTCCTTACTGCCCCAGAGCAGTGTTCTCAAGCCCTTTGAGGGGTTATAACCCCTTTGAGGATTGAATAACCCTTTCACGGAGGTCACCTGAAGCCAACTTCATATCAAATATTTGCATTACAATACATAATAGTAGCAAAATTACAGTTATGAAGTAGTCATGAGAATAATTTTATGGTGGAGAGGAGTCACCACAACAAGAGAAACTGTATTAAGGGGTTGCAGCATTAGAAGGCTGAGAACCAGTGGACCCAGAGGACACCATTCACATGAAGAACGAGATTCCTTTTAAATCCAACAGTAATGCATTATAAGACCAAGGGTGGGTTTTAAGGAATGCTGACTGCATATGTTTAATATGTAGACAATTCTCTGGCTTCCTAATTTTTCATCTCACCACATATCTTACTCAAATGCTGTTTAATAAAGACCTCAATGGCTGCCAGAGACCAACAGATACACCTAAGTATACTGAAGTCACTATACAGGTCCCTTTGAGAGGAAACTGTCAGAACCATGCTTCTGAATGGTTCTGATTCAGCTATGCAGAAGTATAAGGACTAGAAAGATGGCTCAGTGGGTAAAAGTGCTTGTTACCAAGGTTGATAATCTGAGCTTAATCCTTGCAAGTTGTCCTATGACTTCGATACATGCCCTATGGTATGTGCCCAACCACACATACAGTATACAATTGGTTATAGAAAAGAAATATGGAGAATTAAAAATTAAAATCCTAGCCGGGCAGTGGTGGAGCACGCCTTTAATCCCAGCACTTGAGAGGCAGAGGCAGGTGGATTTCTGTGTTCAAGGCCAGCCTGGTCTACAGAGTGAGTTCCAGGACAGCCAGGGCTATACAGAGAAACCCTGCCTCAAATAAATAAATAAATAAATAAATAAATAAATAAATAAATAAATAAAAATCCTTCTGTGATTCCAATCTTGTTGTGAGGAGCCCATTGTCTTTCCTAGCTTTCCTCATGGTCTGTCACGCTGTCCTATGAAGAGCATCTTGCAAGCCCAGTACTTCTCACAGCTTCTCACTGGTCTTTTAATTATTGTTGGTGGACTCTATTAAGACCTCTTAAAAGAAGACATAATAGAATCCGTTCTCCATTCTTTAGACATGACTCTCATTTCAGAGTTGATTCTATTTTTCTGAGTAGTCAGTGAGCTCTGTTACTTAATATTTATTTGTACTTCGTGCCTCGTGTTTGTTACAAATGAATCTATTTTTTATGCCCAGGTCAGAAAATTAACCAATGTTGCTTCAAATATTTGTAAGCCATTAGTGTCAATTTGATCAACAAAGTAGGCAACATTCAACATGCCAAAGACTTTGCTTTATATATATATTTTAAAAAAGTCAGTTTCCTTCTGTTTAACAAATACTAAGCATCTACAATACACTAAGCATCTACAAGATACCTTTGGAGAGCTGGGGCTTGCAGGTATAAACAAGAACTGAACTCACCTTTGACCTCCAGCAGCCCCGCTACAAGTAAGCTCTCAGAGTCAGTCAAACCCCAAATACCACTGGCCAAGATGAAGGATGAGAATGAGAGAAGTCTGTCCTGGCAGCATGGGCCAGATGACTTAATAAGTCTTTCATTTCCAAACTATGTGATTTCATAAACAGTGAGGCAGTGTCCTGCGGTACAAAGGCTTGATTCCCTTCATACGTCCCACTCGGGGACACTTCCTAGCAGTCTGGAAAGTATTTCAAACAACATAATCTACGCTTGTCAGATTGAGTGAACGAGGGCATCTAAGGATACATTTATTTCCCTTGCCTGTCTCCTCTGGAGAGCTTTCAATCCCTTGCAAATTTTCAAGATTTGGTAGTTGATGATGGATCTCAGAGCAACAGCAATGAATCAGACGGCGATGACTTGCAGGAACCATGGGGACTTTGTATTCAGACAGAAAGCATCATAAAGCGAGCCAGTCGGGGGAACTGAGGACACAGATGAATTCCTACAGAGGAAAAAGAATAAATGGGAATTCAGAGTCGTGACTGAAGCTCATTCTTTTTTCTTTATATTTTAATACATCTAGGTGATTGAAATGAAAGAGATCCTTTTTTCCCAATGCATTTGGAACTATGTGTAGAAATTGGAGGCAAATATTGATATGTTTAAATGTGTGTGTGCACAGCTGTCCTTAGGGAAGAAGAATATAAGCTGTATTAGGAGGCGGTAACATGGAAGCCTGAATGTTCAGCCAAAGCTGGGTCACAGGCTTCATCGCTTCAGGCTCCTTTCTTTCATGCCCAGGAACTCTGATTCATGCTTTGGGGAAGTGAAAAGTTTCTGGATATGTCAGGTGATATAGACTCACATGGTGTTTTGTTAAGACAGACTCATGTGGTGTTATACTGAGGCAAGGTCTGTGGAAGGCTCTTGGAGAAAGTATAAAAAGGACTGAATGGACAGTGACGGCGCTTGCACAGCCAGCGTGGCAACGCTTCATTGGTCTTGCATTTTCACCTTTGCTGATCTTCTCTTCCTTGAGAGAGGCACTCCTGGAGTCTCTGACTGGTCCTGGTCATTCCTGATGACTCATGCTGATTCGGTGGTGGCCTGGCTACTGACTACTGATATTACTGATTCTGCCACTGTTACCAATTCATGTTTGCTATCCTGACACTACAGAGCTGGACTGCTGGCATCCTGAAAAACAGAGAATAAAATCGCCCCAAGGAACTACTTCTAAACAGGTCCACTTCCCCATGTCCTATTTACCATCTTTTCTCCCTACCTTTGGATGGTGGGATAGAAGGGGGAGTCAGAGCATTCGAAAACCCTTATAAAAAGTAGGTTTTAAAAATATCTAAGCCAACACTTTGGTCTTGCTCATCTTCATCCTCAGCTGAGAAGGAAGGGAGTTAACTTCTCCCCTCTCAAGATCCTTAATCACATCCACAGAGTCCCCTTAATTATAAGGTAATGTTTCGGGGCTCCAGAGGATCTCTAATTTTCTCGTCAATTTTTATGTAATTTTGGTATCAGGATAATGCTGGCCTCCTTAAGCCAACCGAGAAACACTGAATACCACTTTCTGAGAGTATGTGTGTGTTAGATCTCCAGGCTTAGCTAGACTGAGTGAGCCTGGCTTCTTCTTCCTATGTGTTCTCCCATCGTCTCCAGCTATGGGGTTTCCTCACTCTCTGCATTTCACTGGGAACATAACATTGACATCCGCCTTCCGCAAAGTCGAACCTTTCCATGATGACCTTGGACACACTTTCCATGGTGACCTTTGACACACTTTCGATGCGAGAAAGAGAAACCACTCCGAGCTAACTTAATCAAAAATTATGGGAAGAAAACTCCCGAAAACTACAGGCATACCTCACAAGAATTCAACTCCTCAGTCAGTCAGTCAATTGGTCACTCAACAAATATATGCCAAACAAAGGACAGATGCTGTGAGATGTTCATGTGAGGAGAGCAATTGCAACACCATGATCGTCACTGAGTACTCCAAGAAAGGGTTAAAAGTGTTGACAAAGTAAAATGGAGGACAGAGGCACAGGTGGGGGGGGAGGGCTAAGAGACAGATGGCTTCGCTGATAAATTCTATTAAACATTTAAAGAAGAAATTATACCTTTCAGCACACATAACTCTCAGGAAATGGTGTCAGATATTTCTCAATTGGTTTAATGAGGTCAGAGTTATCCTTATACCAAAACTACATAAAAATACAAGAAAACCCTCTGGAACCTCAAAACACTATCTTATAACTAAAGAGAGCACGGTGAATGTGGCTACAGCAGTCTTCACAGGAGGGGACCCAGAGACGGTGATGTGAGGGTAAAAGCAGAGAGTGCAGGGATGAGCTTGAACATAGAGGGATATTGGAACAATGGAAGCTGGAAAAAAATATCCCTTCAGAGTAGCCTTAGAAAGCCAGGCTGAACACCTCCTAGACTTCGTTTTATTGATATGACCTTTGGCCTCTGACCTCCAGAGTTATAAAAAGATCACTCTGTATTATTTCCAGCCACTGTCTTTATAACAATTGTCTCCAGAGACAACAAGAAACTAATACGCAGTTATATAAATCCTCCCACAGTGGGCCAGTGAAATGGCTCTGCAGATAAAGGTGCTGTCTGCCAAGCATGACGACCTGGAGTTCTATCTCCAGGACCCGTATGGCAAAAGGAGAGAACTGAAGCAAACAAATTGTTTTCTTAGCTCACACGTGCACTGTGGCACTCTGCACACACAGAAACACACAAATAAAATAATAAGGCCTCAATAATATTTTAGCAAACTTCGTTTAGAAGCTTATAAATATAGCACACCACTAGTACGTCGGGGTTATCCCAGAAATTTAAGATTGGTTTGACAATCAAAAAAATTAACCAAAGTAATTAATGCTAGTAAGCACAAAAGAGAAGCAGGATAAACACCCAAAATTTATACAAAACAAGTGTTTCACCAAATCCAGTACCTATGTGTCACAGAAGATCGTATACCTGCGGATTACACAAGATCCCACACCTATGTATCATACAAGATCCTGTGCATCGTAACAAACTCTCTTTCAAGATGAAAATGCTCAGTGGAAATGCCTTCATTTGTTGTCAAAATAAATTCAGTTTAAAAAAAAAAACCAAACAAACCTGCCCTCACACCAAACATGGCCAGGAGAAATAAAACATGCTCATTTTAGAATAAATGCAACAGTGTCTATTCACACTACCTTTATACAACATCTTGTGTAGTGAACATGACAAAGCAAGAAAAAGGGAGTAATTGAATCCTGGGTCAGGGTGGGGTCTGGGGGAGGAAGAAAAAGAAATGTCTCTTTTCTCAGATGTCATTTTCTAATCTTAAGATATCATTAAAAAATGATTACAACTCATGAAAGGAGTCTTCAGTGAACCTGCAAGGTGGAGGCAAAGCAATAATTAATAATTAATAATAATAATATTAACTCCTTTATGTACTACCAATAAACAATCAGGACTTGGAAAGTTAATTAAACCAAATATGTCACTGAAAAAAATTAAAGAAAGGAAACCTGAATACACAGAAAGATACCCAAGTCATAAGACAAGACTCTATAGTGTCAAAAATACGAATAGGCTTTCTTTATAGAAGTTTTCAGGTTGTTTTTCAAAGCTATGGGGAGATGCAGAGTGGAGAACAGTTGAAATAAATCAGAGAAGGAGAGAGAGGACTGACTCTGGTGTCTAGACTAAGAAGGTACAGTCATCAGTCTGTGCATTCAAACAGAATGTAGATCAATAAGACATAATAGAGTCACCCAAAATAGACTCATGAATATATGGTCAATTAATCTTCAGCAAAGAAACTAAGACAATTGAGTGGAGGGAAAGATGGTCTTCTCAACAAATGGAGCTGAAATAACTGCTTACTAATGAACGAGAAAATGAATCTCAAACTCAACTCAAACCATAGTTTCTAAAATCCCGAGCGGCATCAAAGACTAAATGTAAATACTCAAGAGTTTTAAATTCTTCTGTAAAGACTCGGGAGAACATCTGGGAGCCTGGGTTAAAACAAAAAGCATCTTTCAGACAGAGCATGGAAACAAACCATGGAAGAGAGACCTGGTAATCCGATTCGATGAGTCAAATATTTTGTCTTTTGAACAATAATCAATAAAATTGTAAAGGAGCTGCGTGGCCATAGGCAAAGACACTTTGTTGGTAGTGGCGTTGTTCTTGTATCAGTCAGGGGCAGGGCAGATGACAGCCTTTTGTTCATCCTAGCTTGATTCCTGGTTTGGTGACCAAAGCTGGCTTATAGGACTCATAAAGATCAAATAAAATAGAATTAAATCCAGGTAGGACAGCACGGGAGGAGGAAGACAGAGACCTGCAGGCCACCATGTCACCCACATACCTGCCCTCCCGTCCATGGCACTCCAGACACCTGCTTGCCCATAGATGGAGAATGTCACCCAGGGGCCTGCCAGCCACATGGCTAGCCTACAGCAGGAGCCGCCACAATGTGTGAGTATGTGGTGGTCAGATGGGAGAGAAAGAGAATTGGAACCGATTGAGAATTCTAAAGAGAGATGGAATGAAAGACTTAAGAGTGGAGAGGAGCATCCTGTTATAAGTAGCGAGTCCTGCCACCTGAGGCCATGGTAAGGTCCCAGCCTGAGCTGCCACTGAGGGTCATGTCTGAGTCCACGACTATGCAGCAGTGGCAGGGGTTCATGTTATTTTCCTTGGCTCGTATTACCACTAGAGAACATGGGACGTCCCTAGTCAGGGCAGCCATGGAGGACCACGTGGATGTCCAGGGACTATGCATAATTGACCCCACCCCTACACCTTGCTCAGGTAGCACAGTGAAGCTTGCCCTGCTGATAGGGATGAGCCGGCCGAGGGTGTGAGTGTGGGAGAGTTGACCCACTGACCTTGCCACTTGCCTGCTGTGGGGTGGCACAGGTGCAGAAATGATTGCCCTCCCTTCATCTCCAGCAATCAGAAAAGCTGCCTACAGGGTCGTGAGCTCCGGAAAGCTAACCTTGATCCTTACCAGCTACTATACTCAGGAAAACAGGCTCAGGACCTTACCTCAGACAGCACAGCAGAGCTGACCCTGGTGGCAGGGGGTACAGGAGAGCAAGTCCCAGGGCAAGAGCATGGGAGAACTGGCCTTGTCACTTGTCCTCCATGAGGTGTCATGGGCATATGGGGGTAGGGGTGATTCCTCCCTTCCCCATGCTCCTTGCAATCTGTGGCAGTGCAAGTCAGGAGAGCTGACCCAGGGGTCATGACAACAGGTCATATGTGCCACGTCTGGGCAGCACAGTACGGTTGACCCTGGTAGAGGAGGTTCAGGTAAGCCAGCTCTGAGGGTGGAAGCACACTGGGTACCCTAGACAGAGCTAGAGCCATGCTGGAGAGCTTGTGGATAGGGGAGGGCAGGTGGGCTGATCAGTTCAGCTACCGCCCAGGCCCATATCCAGAGCTCTGAAAGGCCCACCACAAACTCTACACCATCTGTGAATGATTGGGATGAGTAAAGGGGCCAGTCCTGCTGTTTCAAAGCTGCAGGATCTCCATGACACAGGGCAACGGCAGTATAACCAGAAGTCCTGATGAGGATCCAACATTGATGGTGTTACAGAAACCAGAGATCTCGAGCCAGACCAGTGACTCACTGCAATGAACACTTGAGAGCAGAGAAGTGTAGACAAAAGGGCATAGTGTGGGACACACTGTGACACACTACAGCTTCCGCGGCGAGATGTTTTCTGTGCTTTGTTTTTTGTTTGTGTCGTTGTTGTTTGCTGACTGTGTTTTGTTTGGGGAGGAGGGTTGCAAGGGCAAAGGGTAGAGAAAGGGGGATGGACTGGGTACATGATGTGAGACTCGCAAAGAATCAATAAAATGTTTTCTGAAAGTGTAAAGGAGCCTGCCATTTGCTGGGAGAAAATGTTCACAAAACATTTCTGAGGATTAGAATATCCATGGACACTTAGAATTTAGTAAGAAAAGTAAAAGCAACTAGTAAAAGACAAAAATATTTTTTTTAAAAAAATGAACAACTACTTTATATCCTTAAGAATAGCAAAAAGAAAAAAAAAGCTTACATTAAATGCCTTAAATGCCTTAAAAATGGGCTGGGGAGATAGTTCAGTGGTGCAGTGAGGATCTGAGTTCGATTCCCCAGAACACATGTAAAGCCAAGAATAGCAGCATATGTCTATAATCCCAGTGGTCTGTCAGCAAGATGCCAGGTGGACCTAAGCAAAAGAGACCGATCTCAAAGAAAGGGGAAGGGGAGGGCCAGCACCTGAGGTGTCCTCTGTCTTGCACTTGCACTGTGTTGCCTATGTGTCCACACTCTCACACTTGAACACACACACACCTACACCACACACAGAACAACACTAATATCCAACATCAGTATTTACTGGGAATATATAACTTATCAGTATAGCACAATAGCACAGCACAGCCACTAGAGCACACAAATTAAAAAGGCCGAGAATATTTTCATGGTAAAGATAAAGAAAATATAAAGTTTTCATTCTGGGTTATATATTTTTAAATAACTTTATAAAATATATTGACAAGTTTGGCTAAAATTATAGTTACTCTATAATCTACCAATCCTTACTCCAGGTGCTTAGCTAATATTCCAATGCTATATGCCTACACTAACACATAGTGTCCACAGTTGCTTTATTGACCGTCAGGATTGTCTGTCAACAATCTTGAAATAGCCCATTAATAAACTGATTAGTGAACGAAAAAGTAGTGCTTCTTCCACACAAGCAATGAGAAGGAGTGAGCCCATGGCACATATAACATGTGTGAACTGCAAGACCATCAGGCTACATGTGAAAATGTCCCACAAAAAGTCATATATATGAAATTTCAGAAGTAGTAAAAAAAAATATAAACAAAAATAAAATCAGAGTTCTCCGGAGGTTGAGAGGAGAAGGAAGCCATTAAACACAAATCCCATAGGGAATTGTGGGGGAGATAGAAATCTCCTATATCATGAGAATGATGGTTATAGGATTATACACATTGGACAAACTATACATTTGAATGGGTAGATTTTATTAAATGTAAACTACTAGAGTGTTATGAATCTGATCAATACACATGTGATGGTTTGAATATGCTTGGTCCATGGTAAGTGGCACTATTAGGAGATGTGGCCTTGTTGGAGTATGTGTGTCACTGTGGATGTGGGCTTTAAGGTCCTCGTCCTAGCTTCCTGGTAGTCAGTATTCTGCTATGCTGAGTTCAGCTAGAAGTTCTACATCTTCAGATGGAGAACTCTCAGCTCCTCCTGCACCATGCCTGCCTGGATGCTGCCATGTCCCCACCTTGATGATAATGGACTGAACCTCTGAACCTATAAGCCAGCCCAAATTAAATGTTGTCCTTATAAGAGTTGCTTTGGTCATGGTGTTTGTTCACAGCAGCAAAACCCTAAGACAATGTCAGTGTACCCCATGGGGAGAGAAGAAATGTATCAAAGATGGTAGATAGAACAGCAACCATTCATTGGGCGAACGACCTCTGCTTCACTGAACCCTCACACAAAAAATAAAATTTTCTAAAAACTTCTAATTGGTTCTTTGTAAACTTCACATCATTCACGCCAATCCCACCCATCTCCCCCTCCCCTCCACCCTTGCAATACCCTCCCCACCAACAGAGAAAAAACAATCTCGTTGTGGAAGCTATAGTGTATCACAGTATGTCCCACAGCACAGACTTCTCTTTCCTTCACACTTCTTTGCTTAGAAATGTTCATGACAGTGACTCCTTGGTCTGATTCGAGGCCTCTGACTTCTGTTACTCTGTCAGAACTGGAACCTCACTAGGACTCCTCTCAGATATCCTGTTGTTGCCTTGTGTTATGGAGCTCCTGTAGTTTTGGATCTGTAGAAACTGCCCCTTCATGCACTCGAGCATTTCACTGACAGGGTAGATGTTGGAGTGGGCCAACTCAAAGCTCTGGAACTGGGCCTGAGAGGCATCAGAGATGGTCACCTGTCTGACTTTCAGGATCTCACACCCTGAGGGCTGGCTCACTTACAACCCCTTCCACCAGGGTCAGCTCTATATTCTGCCCAGGTGAGGTGCAAGGCCTGCCCTCCAGGGTACTGCAACCAGTGAGGGGCATGGACTGTTCTACTCCCACAATTCTGGAGCTAGCTTTCCCATCTGCCACAGATGGTGAGTGAAAGGAGGAGGGAGGAGGGAGGAAGATGTCTCTCCTTCTTCTGTGCCACCATAGCCAGCAAAAAAGAGGCAGGGCTAGCTATCCTGCACTCACCCCCATTGGCCAGCTCACCTGCAACTCCACATACAGGGCTGGCTCTACTGTACTGCCCAGGCAAGGTGCAGGGCCTGCTCTCCCAAGAAATTCAGCAGGTGTGGGGATGTCGCGGTAGTATTTAAAACGGTGGCACCCAATCTTGTTTGTTCTTAACCAGCCGCCATCTTCCCGACTAGCCTAGGCCTGTGGCCATGAGCGGCAGTGGTATATTCTTAGCCACTGCTTGGCTCAGGTGGTCAGAGACACTGGCCCTGCCACCCATGAGATGCCAGTGTGGGAGATGGCTCTGCCAGTCTTCCAAGCTGTCTCCACAAGGCTGGGCTGAGCCCAGACCATCCCGCCATCCACGCAGTACCCAGTATAAATGAAACTCTAGTGGTTAAAGATTATCCAATAGCTTTATATATTTAGTAATGCTCAATAAACAAGATGCCCACACAATAGGAAGTGTTAACCAATTAACTAAACTAGATATAAGTTGTTACCCAGAACTGCTCTCAGTCCATGGCTTCTACATCTCTCCCTCCCTAGCTTCTCCTCTTCCTTCTCCTCTCCTTATTACTCCCACCTTAGCTCCTCCCAACTTTCAGGCAAAATTTCCCACTACTTGGAGAGGGTTAGCTCTCCTGCTCTCATGACCCCAGGGTCAGCTCTCCTGCCTTCCATAGGTGGCAAGGGGCAAAGTTGGGGGAGGGCATCTCTCGCCCACCCACACTGCTGCACAGCAGACAAGAGGCAGGGCCAGCTCTCCCATGTGCACATCCTCAGGCCAGCTCACCTGCACCCCCACCATGAGGGTCAGCTCTACTGAACACAAAATTGAATCAAGGTAGAGGAGAGAAAGAGCTCAAAAAGGGAAATTCCTTAATCTTTACATGTAAATTTCTTAAGGGAATGAGGCATCATTGTGTAATATGTGCAAGGAACAAACCATAAAATCTGAGCATGCTGAGACATGTCTGTGAGTCTAGCTGATACATGGGATTTCATGTGAGACATGCCTGTGACTCCAGTTGATACATGGAATTTCATACTGATACATACCTGTGAGTCCAGCTGATATATGAGATTTCATGCTAATACATGCCTGTGAGTTCAGCATCCAGGAGGTGGTAGGACAAGATTGCTACAAGCTTGTGGTCATCCTGACTTATAGAGAGAGTTGAGGCAAGCTCAGTTTACACCGAGAGTTCAAGGCCAGCCAGGGCTCTAGAGTGAGAACCGGACTTAAAGAAAATGGGGAAAAAATGCACGAACAAAACACAAAATAAAACCTGGCAATTTTGACAATGTCATTGAAATAAACACTAACAATTTTGTATTATACCTAAAAATCTAATCTTTAACTGTAATTGAATAACATCAATCAGAGCTCAAAGCCAAAAGATACCACAAGTGAAACTGGAAAGGTACTAGTGTCCAACTTATTAACAAAGAGACAACCAAAAGGGAAACAGGCAAAAAAAAAAAAAAAAAAAAAAAAAAAAAAAAAAAAAAAAAAAAAAATGAAAGTACAAATATCACCAGAGTAAAATGTTATTACGAAAAGATTTAGATACTTAGTCTTAACATTGAGATAAGAAACACACACAAAACACACAAGGTCAAACACTTCTCAATTACCAACTATGAGTAACATTGTGGCCCAACGGGAGCTTCCATACAAGGCTGTGGTAAAGTCTGAACTGCTAGAAACTCTCCAGGAACTAATCTGACATCATCTCTAAACTCAAAGGTGAGTGTGCAGCCTGACTCCACACTGCCACACCCTAGAGAAAACTCCAACGCTGAAGTACCAGGAAGAATGTTCCAGAATATTACCAACAACGTTACTTATAATGCAAACCACAACTGAATCGATGTTCTCTGGGAGAGGGGTGCACATATGTTTACAGATGTGCATGTATATGTAGGTGTGTGTGTGTGTGTGTGTGTGTGTGTGTGTGTGTGTGTGTGTGCATGTGGAGGCCAGGGGAAAACCCTTGAGTTTTGTCTTCAGGTGCTGGTCACCTTGCTTCTGAAATAGGGTCTCTCCTTGGCCTGGAACTTGCCAACCAACCTAAGTTGCTGACCAGTGAGCCCCAAGGAGTCAGTCTCTGCCTCCAAGGCAGGCCTTGCATGTAGTACCACCATGCCCTGTTTACTTTTGCATGTTCCCTAGGGGTCCAACTGGGGTCCTTATGCTTAAGAAGTATCATCTTTTCCAGGTCACCAGTGTTCTTCAATAGACAAATGGATAAATAGTGGTCCCTTAACCATTTAGACTGTGGTAAAACAGTTAGAAACAACTACCTATAATTGTATAACACTCTGATTTTTTTTTCTAGGACTATACTCAGGAAGCACGGGGTGAAAAAAGTCACATCAGGCAAAAACGGAAACATCCTATTCAAGGACGTGGGAAAATACACAAACCTAAGTCTTTTAAATGCATACGCTTGTGCTGTAAAACGATGCCCGAAACCAGGGGACTAATTAGCACAAAATGAGAGAATTATTTCTCCCTGATAAATGAAGAGTACGATCACAAATCAGCAGCAGAATTATCTTGTTTTGAACTTATTCACAACAGGACTTTTTTCCTTTTGTGGTAGTATGGATTTACCACAGAACCTCATGCAAGCTAGCTAAACACTGTTTCCCTGGGCTAGCTCCCCCGTCCTTTAGTGTTTAAATTTTGTGGTGGGGGTCTCCTTATACTGCCCTGGCTGATCCTGAACTTAGGATCCTTCTGCCTCAGTCTGCTGAGTAGCTGCTATTATAGGCCATGTAACCAGTCCCAGCCAATATCCTTAAAGCCGATAACAAGCACAAGCTGCTAATTATTTATCATACCTTCTTCATACACACATGCCATTAGCATATTTTCATGGAATAACTGTCATTGTCTTTTAATCAAGAGACAAAAATACAAAGAAAGGAAATGGGCAGCCATGGAATTTAGATCTGTGGATCAGATCATTTCTTACTTGTCCGAAGCACAGTGACAGAACATTGGACCACAGCATGGTGCAGGGTTTGGGGCTTCTCCTGAATGTGACCTTTAATTTCTCTCGTGCTCTCTACCTTTGCTTTTCAGCTGCTTGCTACGGCCGGAAGAAAAGCCCAATATTTTCCCCGGGTGACATTTTCTTTTAATCAAAGCATATATTTTTACGTCTTCTTATAAGAGCAGACGCTGCTGGGTGCCCCTCTGGGTTTGAAAGGCAGCTTATTTCTCAGTAGTAGACATATTTATCAGGCATTTTGGCAGCACGAAATGTCAAAGTGCCCATGTGGAATGGAAGAGGGGGAGGGGAGAGACCGCTGCAATATTTATTCAAGGATCCCATTTAATTATTGATAGGTTAGTGACCCAAATGTGCACGGGTGTTTCTTAATCATGCAGCTATGCTGTGGGGAAACACTCCTGTGTAACCTACTCCATCATTATCCAGACAGCGATTCATTTCAGGAGTGATTTCTGCTCTTGCTTTTCCCACCCCCAAAACTGAATGCTGTTGCTGACGCTGCAACAAAGAGAAAATGTGTATTTAATAACTGATTGCATATGAAACTTTTTGAATATATACAATAGCCACAAATGATATTACCAGTTATTATATCTGACCCCTGCAAATATAACAAGGGAGCCAATTTGCCAAGAGCTAGATTCTGGCTCAGGGTTAGAAAATCATGGTCCAGTCACTTCCAGATCTGAGGCTGATTCAATGGGATGCTAAGTTTATAGGCTCTTGTTTTAACTCCCATACTTTATATGATAAAGTCTTAGAAACTGTTAACCAGTAACAGATTTAGAAGCTGAGTATCTGTGACACAAGCATGGGAGACCTGGGACAGTCATCTCAGCCCTTCTCTTGACAGGAAAAAGAGATGCTTGCATCAAAAGCCCAGCAACTCAAACACACTTTTGACTTGTGCACATGACAGGGAATGGAGTCCGAGGCTTCCCAAGCAGTTGGTCTGGGAATCACATGATACAGTGATTAAGGGCTCCAAACATGAAGTCACTTTCTCCAAAACCAGTTGGAAATGCTTAGGTGGCCAAGCCAGAGGACCATCCAGAACCCCCAGCACTTAGCACTAGGCTTGGCTCTTGTCGGTCACTCAGTAATTATTATATATTAGCAAATGAGTGGCAGAACACATAGTTAAGCAGCATTGTTGACTGATTCCACTACAGATCCTCTTCCAACCCACCAGTGCCATGGCATGGGACAGAATAAACACTGGAAAGTGATGTCCTTTTGCACTGTGACGCTATGAGGTGCCCTTAGCCCCTCTCTTCATCCAAAAGGTAGTATTGTCAAAGACAGGAACTCACCATAGACATAGGGCTTCTCACAAGTTTCTCTTTGAAGCCCACAGCTGTCCTGAAGCCCCCATTGAGTCAGTCCCCTGTTCTCTCATTGGTGATGATCAGACATGATGACTGATGGGGAAACACTTCCCTTCCCAGCTGTATCTCTTGCTATCCTTTGCCTTGAGGATCAAGAGCTGTTCACTTTCTCCCTCACTTCCTCTTTTTCTTCTCTTTTAGTGGCAAATACATGGACCAAAGGACAGAAGTGGATTAGAGACACCTAGTGTCTTCCAGCCTTGATACCACCAAGTCCCCCTTTCTCTACAGAGGAAACAGGATGGGAAAGGGGTGCTTGTTGTGGACTGTAATATGAGCTAGCAATGAATCCAGAACACTTACCATAGGTATGCACCAAGACACCCTGGTAGGTGGGAGAGTGCTGAGTCAGAAGAGAGCAGTGTTGGACTGGGCCTTCTGGAAAGAAAAGAGAAAGAAAGGAGGTAACAGAAGAGAAAGAAAAGAAGGATGCCAAGGGAGAGAGCACTTCTTGGATCAGGCCACAGGTACCATCTGAGTGACAGTGCAAGTGTTAAGAAGTGAAAAGTTTAACACTGGCTTTTAAGTTACTCTCAGTCCTGGCTTCCAAGCTGCTTCACTGAAGATGTCTGTGTCTTTCTTCTGCCTTTAAACTCTACTTGTTTGCTTCTTGCCTTCTGCCTTCACAATTTTCACCAACATACATGCACATGCACATATGTGTGCACACACATGCGCACATATACACATACAAAAATATAATTAATGTGTGCTCGCATACAAGCACACACATACATACAAATGTAAAACATTCAATGCACTCACAATACACACACACATACACATAAACACTAAATGCATATACCCACACGCCAGTACATGCTTGTACCCATGCATATGTACAGACACAACAAACACTTAATGCATGTATGTATCTGTGCACATATACACATGCATATACACACTCTACAGCATTTAAGGGTGACACACTCACATCCCTTGCCAGTAAAGGAAAAAAAAAAGCCAAAGCAGAAGCATTTTGGGAGGTGAAACATGATCACACGGATTCACAGGTTCCTATGGATTTTATTTAGACCTCCCTGAAGCGGCTCCTTGGGGGATTCTATAGCAAAGAAGAAAATCTGTTGACCAACCCTCCTGCATGGCCGGATCAGTTATAGCTCCACATCAAGGGAGGCAGACCCAGCCTGTCACACAGAAACAGAACAAAGGTGTTGGGTAGTCTTAGGGTCCTGGATGCAGGGCTTGTCAAGCTATGATCATCACATATCTTTCTGACAAAGAGAAGGAAGCTACAGGTCCCTACACTGGCTTATCACTTTGGTGCATGGCCCAGTCTGGTTATCCATAGTATTTATGAACCGAGTCACTGTGAACTCTAGATTTGTGAAAGATGTAGTGTTGTTCCTAGGGAAAACTGCAGATAGATTATAACCTAAAAATCCTAAGCACACTCATCCTGGCTCCTTTGCCTACTCCTGACCTTCAAGCTGTAAAAACTCCTTAGACTCTCTAAAGCAGTTGTTTCTGTCTGCCAATGGGTTAATGCCATTCAACAGGTAGATTCAGAATAGTCAAAGATGTAATTAGAGCATCCTCTGATTATCAAGGGATAGTTAGAGGATTGAGATATTTCACTCCCACAGTGCTCCCAGTCTCCAGGACAGGGAGAGGACAGAAAGTTAAGTTGATTGCCAATGCCTTCCAATTTAATCAACCATGGCTACAGAGGTCTCCTAAAAACCCTAAAAGAATAGCATTCAGAGAACTTCACACACAAACATTTTTAGGAACATGCTCACCCGGAGAGGGTATAGAGGTTCTGTGCTTCCCGTAAGCCTTGCCTTATGTTTCTCTCTGAGTGACATTTATTGAGATTCCCATGATATTCTTTCTAAAATATATGCAAATGTAAGCAGGGTCTTTCCCAAGTTCCGACAGCTGTTCTAGCAAATTAAATGAAGAGGAGGTTGAGGGGACTTTGATGGACTGCCCATTGGTTAGAACCTGAGGCTTGACAATGGCATCTGAAAGAGGTAACAGTCCAGGGACAGTGTCTTCAGGCTGTGGGTAAGTAGTCCTATTGATTGGTCTGTTTGTCTGTCTGTCTGTCATCTTGCTCTCTTAGAGAGCTCCTATCTGGTACCCACTGCAGCATAGCCTATCTGACAGGAAGAATACCAAACACATCCAGTGTCAGAGGATGCCTGTTCGGCAGTACTATGGGAAAAATGGGTTTGAGGAGGGTTTTGTTGCTCTAAGCTCATCCATTGGAGATGTCTCCATTTCCCAACTGAGGAAATGAAGTTCAGAAGTGTGACATGCTTGAGACTGAGCCACAAACAGCTATTGGGGATAAGACACAAGCTCATCTAGCTAGTCTCAGAATAGAGCTTCCTGCCAGCCACGTCCCTCAACTGCCCACCCTAGATAGAGTCACCAGATCGGCAGAGCCTGGCTCCAATCCCAGCAGGAAACTTATGTTCAGCAAGTTATATGTCTCCCAGAATGTAGTGTTTCTGGAATTACAACATAATTTTACCATGTAGGCAAATTCACAAATACAGAATCTATGCAAATTTAAAGTACATTGTATTTATACATAGAACTTCTTCACCTGATATTATCTGCCACACTGCTCAATAGACCCCTCATTTTACACATGGAGAGGCAAAATGCTCTAGCTTCATCTCTGTTGCTGTGGTCAAACATGCTGTCCAGAAAGCATATGAGGGGAAGAAGGGTCTATTGACTTACGTTTCCAGATTACAGTCCATCCCTGAGGGGAATTCAGGACATAAACTCAAAGTAGCTAGTCACAGCAGAGAGCAACAATGCCCTGTGATAGCTGTCTACTGCACTAGCTTGTTTTATGTAACTTAGGATCCTGACTAGGGAATGGTGCCACCCACAGTGGGCTGGATTTTCCATCTTCAACTGACAATCAAGACAATCCCCTACAAACCTGCCCACATCCCAATAAATTATTCCTCACTGTGGCCTTCTTCCCAGGTGACTCTAGTCTGTGTAAAGTTGACACTAAATCTAACAAGCACAGAAGAGAAACAAGATTAAATGTGGGGTTAAGATTAATGAGTTGGTTGTGCTTTTCTATGATTCTACAATCGAGCTTGGTAGAAACAAGGCCGAAGTCTTGGGAGTAAGGACTTTTGATAGGCACACATGTACACATGCTAACCACTGAAGTTTTAAAGGTCACTGAAGCTGAGAGGAACTGTCCCTAAGTTAACAGCTAAGTTAACTAGTGTCTGACTCCAGGCTTCCTGCCCAGTGTACATGTCATGCAATGGCAGGAGCACGATCCTCAAGTCAAAGCACTGAGTTCCATTGACCAGGCCTAGCCACAATAACCACTGTGTGATTATGGACACGGGTCTTGCTTCATGAATTCCTGGGAATATTAAAGGTCAAAGCCTCAGCCTGGGGCCTCTTAGGAAAGAAAACGAACAGAATGTTTACACATTTCTTGTTTCTGTCTGAAAAGATGAGTACCAGAACCACCCTAAATAGGAGGTGATCACATGACCCATGTCTTTCAAAATCACTCCAGCTGCTAAGGAAGTGAGTGAGCAACTCGGATACCTCTCTCTCCTTCTAGTTTACAACAGCAGTGCCCTTGGGAAATCTCTTAAGAGAGAAACAAGAAGGTAGCTGTAGAAGAAAGCTTTGTTCTTATGATGGCCCCATGCTTTTCTGGCTGGTTTCACTCTGACCCAAGTTTTGGAAGAACAATAATGCAAGGCACAGAGGGACCTCACATAGGAGACATCACTAGACGGTACCACAGCACCATAAGCCATGTGAAGAGTGATCTCTCCTGTTACAGCTTAGGGCCTCAGGCCCTTGTAGCTTGGACATGAACTTGGGTGGGTAGCTTCATTTCTTCCTTCTGGATTTTTTAGGTATAAATAAGAAATGAAAGTCATATATATTTGAGGAAACAACTTGCTGTCTTGGTGTATGTGTACCCTGTGAAGTGATCAATGCATTCAAACTAATTAACAGATACATCACTCCACAGTTACTATTCTCTTTCTTGTATGTGTGAATGCCGAAGGGGGTGAGAACATGTACGATCTAAACTCTTGGCAAATTTCAAATATACAGCTTTGCTAATTATAGTCAGTAAAGACTGTCATTCCTGTGTGACTGAAACTTTGAATCTCTTGACCAGAATCTATTTCTCTCACTCTCCTGTCTAATCCCTAGGAACCACTATTCTACCACATCCTTCTGGGTTTCACTACTTAGGATCCATATCTAAGTGAGATCATGCAGTATACCTGGTTAGAAATCCATTAATAATGTATACTCTCACCAATACTTGGTTTCTTTTCTTTTCTTTAAGGAAACCTAGTCTGACTATGGAGTAGTATCTATTTATCACCATGCTTTCGGTTCTCATTTCCATGATGACTGAAGGTGAACAACATTTTTTTTTCTGCACCAAAACAGAAAAATAAATCCTGAAATTTTATAAAAATCATGGATACTCTTAATGACCTCAAGCAAGAAGAGTAAAGCTGGGGACTGCACAGAGCAAACGGGAGGAAAACAGCGTGGTATGTAGAGCAAGAACAGACTCCCTGATGTGCAACAGGGTACCGTCTATAACGAACCTAGACATTAGTAAACCATTGATTCTTAATAAGCTGTAGGGAACACACAATTAGGATAGAACTTTATCAATAAATTACATTCGGAAAACAGGTGAGAGACAAACCCTCTGTTGAAGATTCTGTAGACTGGACAAAACTTAACGATTGCAGAAAGTTAGAATGTTGTAGATGGAGAGCCACAATTATCTTTAGTCCTCTGGACATCAGGCGTTATCACCCACTAAGCCTTCAGAATGCATTAACTTGCAGACCACAGATTTCACCAACCTAAAAGCTGAGAACGTCATCAGAAAGCACCAGAGACCTACAGCACAGAGCTCAATGCCTTGTGATAATCTGCCTGCCTGATGTCCACTTCCAATGTATTTGGTAAACATATTGATTTATAATTTTCCTTTTTTTGTGTAACTGATTCAATGATGGAACATGCATTCAGGGAAATTTGAATACATGTTCCTATAATCAAATTGCCATTGTGTTTGGCTTGGAATAAACAAATTTTTGTTCCCTGTGGAGCAAGAGTTATATTTGGTGTTGACAGCAACTTGTATGGAGACAGAATTGGAACTTTATTTTATGACATATTGATTAAAAACAGATTCATGGCTTGAATATAAGGTCTGAAAGGTATTGGAAAATCCAGGAAAATGCTTCTTGGCTTTTATCTTGGCTGTGGTACTTCTGATGTGACACCAGAGCACAGAGAACAGATTACATCAAACTTAGAAGCTTGGGCACAGCAAAGGAAACAGCAGCAAGAAAAGGAGAAAACACATACAAAGTACCCTCTGCTAAAGGGCTGCTGTCCAAGATCCCTGGTGGGCTTCACACAACCTCACAACACAACGCAGATATAGTGTCCTCAGATGGAGACAAATGAGCAAGCCAGAAGCCTCAGAAGCTTCTTGTAGAAGAAGCCTTCTACAAGAGTCCATCCTACTAACCGATAAGGGAGTAACACTTCTACTTCTGGACCAAGGCAGAAGATGAAGAAAGACATTGTGCAGTGGAACTGAGTCCAAGTTCAGAAAAAGTAGTGGCTGACACACAGCGTCTCAGAGCAGAGAGTATGAGGTCCCAAAATGCATATGCAGAAGAAACGCTAATGTCACCCTAGAACGGTAAGATCACTGGACTCCTGCCGGTGAGGAGTCCATGTAGCTGAAAAGGAAAAGACTCCACCTCTGGAACACTCTTCCCTCCATTCTCCAGGCTCCTTCATGCTTCGGTGGTACTCAAACACACTTTCCCCATAAAAAGACTTCTCTAGGCATGGACTGATCAGGGTACTCTTGAACTCACTGCAACTGTGGCTTCCTGTATCAGACCGGACCTGTCAACACGTCATCAGTGGTTGGGTAGAGCTCATGAGATCCCACCCTCCCTAAGAGATGCTTGGCAGTTATACAGAGATTGCAGACTGTATCTTCTCCCAAACTCAGTACTGTGTGTGTCTGATGATGGATTTCTATTTTGTAATTGATTAAGATATGATACTTAATTAAAATTAAGTTAGCTGTGTTAACTGGCATTTAAATGAGAGTAAGCATACACACACACACACACACACAGAGAGAGAGAGAGAGAGAGAGAGAGAGAGAGAGAGAGAGAAGAGAGAGAGAGAGAGAACAGAAGGCAGAAGGGTGAGACTGTCACTTTCTTCAATGGTAAAGCCGCTAAATAGAAGCTCATGTCCAACAAATAACTTCCACGTATGCTCATACAAGCAACCCAACCCGACTCAGGCATACACAGAGTCATGAGAGGAGGAGGGGGATTTACTGGGAGGAGGTCAGAAAAAGTAGAGGTGGGCAAGAGAGGGTAATTGGAGTGAAACAACTAAAATTAGCTATACATGTATGTGAAACTGTCAAAGGATAAATTTAAAAATATGCCTCCGTGAGAGACATTTTTCATGCTGGCTCCCTCCCTAAAGAGATGTCCCTGCCAGCTGAAATCAAGGATTCTTCCTTCATGGAGCTTTAATAAATCTCAAAAACAAATAGCAGCCTTTGGTTTTAAATCCACAGGTGTTTACAAAGTGTTCTTTTAAGCAAGTTTTGCACCCACCATCTCCACACATGGCACTCATGGGCATGTGACAAGTGTTACATAAAGGCGACGTTTTAAAGGGTGGGTGTGGGGAGCCAACAGAAGGCAGCTATCACTCTTGCAGCCATCTTGAGCCATATATCCTGGCAAGAGACTTGATTACAATAGCTTACAACAGGTGAGCACACTCTGATAACATCTTGCTTTAGATACTCAGGGTCTTCTCTTGGGTGTGTGAGACTTACAAGTGTGATTTAGAGCTGAGACTTAAGGGCGTGACTTAAGGTGTAGTTTAGAGATAAGACCTAAGGGCATGACCTAAGGGCATGACTTAAGGGCATGATTTAGAGGCATGGCTTAGAAGTGAGACATAAAAGGCAAGAGGCAGACAGAAGAAATGACCAGACAACAGATTACTTGACAGAGTACAACTTGGAGTCAGTATTAGGCACTTGGCACTTGGAGGAAGGACTTGGAGGCACTAGGGACTAGGAACTAGGGACTAGGACCTCAAGACTTGGGACTTGGAGAGAAGAAGAGAGATTGAAGAATAAACAGGATTGAATCACACTCTGTCTGGTCTCCATTCTTCGTGTCTGTCCTCACTCTCTCTTGCTGAACCCCGACCCATGGACTGGAGCAGCTTGGGGCAGTGCGGGCTCTAACAACTTAGCCCCCAAGGTTTCTGGCAGTGTGGGTTTCAACACTGACAAAGCGTCCATGACATTTTGGCCCCCAAGCACGAGGCAGAACAGTTCACAACAGGTGGGCATTTAATTAGTCTTCCTGAGACACAGTAGCTTGGGGACTAATGAGCCTTTGATACAAAACTAGATTCCAAAGGATGAGCATGTATGAGCACAGGAAGTCACTGATGGTTTGAAAACTAACACTCTGGGTCCAAATTTAACTCTGCCTTAGGATTCTGGAAATGTTCCTGTGCTAATATGAAGCACCTGGAGAGTGAAGAGCCTCAAGGCTGAGGCCACCTGGGCCTAAAGGTGAGCCACCAATGGAGCCCTGCTGTGAAAAGTCCATTTTAGTCCTTATTGCGCAGTTAACTGAGAACCAATTATTTCTATGTCCAGAAATGGAAATGTATCTCTCTGTAGCAGAGTGTGGAAAAGTGTCTGTGATGTGCCCTTCCATCTCCAACAAAAGACCACTGCAAATGCTTTTCCACAGGAACTGCCATTTAAATGAGAGTAAGCTTACACACACGCACACACACAAGTGTACAAATGGGCACACACACACACAGAGAGAAAGAGACAGAGAGACAGAGACAGAGAGAGACAGAGACAGAGCAGAAGGCAGAAGGAAGGTAGGAAAGAAAGAAGGAAAAACTTCATCAAAAAGAAGAACATACAGGAGACATTTGGAGAAAATGTAATGTTAAAATTATCACATCCCTGGGAACTACCTACAAAGGGTTATTATTGTATATCTCTGCTCTTCACTCTTAAATATTGAAGATAATGAATCAAGATAATTCAAAACTGAACACTGAAGCCAGCCAGATCAAACTTGTGATCTTTGTACCAAGTTAGGGAAAGTCAACTTGCAAATGGGGTCAGGCTGGGCTGCACAGTGAGCCTTTGTTTCAAGAACTCAAAAGAACACAGCTAACTTAATTTTAATTAAATGTCATATTTTAATAAATTACAACATAGAAATCCCTCATCAGACACACACAGTACTGAGTTTGGGAGAAGATGCTGCCAGCTGATAGAAGCAGGCTCCTCTAGCTATGTCAGACAGCTTTCTAGTGGGGAGTTATTGCTTTCATGTGTTGTGGCCACCTTGCCTCTGGCTGAGTTCACTTGTATTTAGCCTGCACAGCCTGACCAAGAAAGACATTCGTCCAGGTATTTCCTTCAGTGCCAGTATCCCACTGTTAAAGGAAGATGGAGACTTGTGAGTGCCCAGTGAGTGGCCTCGTGTTGAAAACAGATTTGAGATGTCAAAATTTGGTTCTGACAAAACCGTAATGCTGAAAAGCAAAAGTAAAAGTAAAATCCAGCAAATTGGAATCCTAGTAGGAAGAAATAACTCCAAATAGCTCCAGTGCCACTGCCTGCCAGGCAACCCTAATTCACACCTGCCTAGTGTTCTCCAGTTCCATTTGCACCAGTCTCATACAGCATTCCTTTCACCTGGGCTGCTACAACAGACAGACAGACACACACACAGACACACAGATAGACACACAAACACACAGACACACAGAAAGAAACAAAGGGGGATTTCTGGTTTTGTTGGAGACTCAGTTGTGTCATGTGATATTTTTCTGGAAAATGACTTATGAAAGGATGATTTCCTGAAGCAGACATGTAAGAGAATGTTTTACTGAGAACAGACACATAGTTCTGGGAAAAGGGCATATGATGTTTTGCTGGACCTGATGCTTGAGAGGACACGTAATGTTTGGAAGGACTCTAAGTATAACCCAGCAGACAGTGGACACGTTCTTGCATTGGTTCACCTTGCAACTCTGCTGGTCATCACTGGGCTTTGCTGACAGACAACCCTCTTGCACTGGCTCACCTTGCTCTCTTGGCTGATCTTTGTTGTGACTTCTTAGGGAGAAATGCACTATACTTAAAACTCATACTGAAACTTCACATGGAAATGTTTTACTTATACTCCAAATAAAGTATAGCTCATTCTCACTTCTCTGTCTTCAGTCTAGTAGAAGGGAACACATTTTTCTTCCTGAGGTCTGTATCTCTGATGATCTTCATTTTGTCGAGTGTAAGTTGTTCTGAATGGAAGAAAGTAACTAGAAAGTGGGCTCGGAATAAAGTTTCAGAATAAATATTCTGAAACTTTCAAGATTAAATGACCACAAGGCTGGGGGTGTGGTTTATTGGAATAAATACATGTTTAAGATCTTGGTAACATTCCCAACAGTACAAAAGAAAAAAAGTGTAAATTAATCACATGAGTTTTAATTTTCCTAGTTCTTCCACTTCTAAATGCTACTTCAAATTTCTGGGGGGGAAACACTAAAAATACAGTATTACAGGAACATTTTAAAACTTCTGCCTCAGGTTTTAGGTATAGTTCAGTATGGCATTATCGAATCTTGATTTTGTTTAAAATTTGTATATTTTGTTCATTGGTGACATGTTTGCATTTAGAGTTTTCAAATATTACACAAAACTGTTATTTCTCTTAACAACTGGAATGCGTGTCTCCTTAGCCTTAGGTCAGAGGCAAGTGCCTCACTCATTGACACACTGACTGAGGGCCCTGTCCATTGAACTCACCCACTTAAGTACCAAAAGATGGACTCTCTCAAGAGAGATATGTGCTCCAGCATCTCAGGCCTCCCAGTAGCTTTACTCTGCAGCCAGTGGAATCCAACTGCCCCGCCCCCAGACATAAAAGGTCTTGGTGAGGAAGACCACAGTTGGGCTAGATCCAGGCTCTCTCCAACGCCATCAAGCCTCTTTCTGAGGGTATATCCACAACACCCAGTGCTCAGAACTCTTCAAGTTCTCCTCTCCCTCACCTCCTTGGAGCCTCCTCCCTTCCTTTCATGGAAGGCCCCCTCTCGCCTTTCCAAGTCCTCCCTTTTATAGAACACTGTCCTCCCAACAGATCAGCTTCTGCATCTCAATCAGTGGCTGTGCCTACTGCAAGAGATCCTCAAGATCTGGTTTATTGTTCTTGTCTCATATAAGAAGGGTTTGGGAGGGTCATTAGACTCCTTACCTGAGGTTCCAGTCACTCCTTTCTGTACCACCTTCCTAGCTTCATGGGGTTCTGAACAGCAGGTTTTCACAGAGTCTAGAGGTCATATGGTGCATATAGTGTGTGGCTAACTGATGATGAGGCAGTGCCATCATCCATGTAGCCATGAGCATGTTGACATCCATGCTGGGGTGATAAATGTTTTGGGCATCATCCATACCCAATAAACTCAGTGGTTTGCCAATTTGGATCCTGGTGGAGCTATGGCTTGGTGCCTATGAGGATGGGGAGTAGACATTGGCTTACACATACTCCATCCAAGAAAAGTCCATGTATCTTTTTACAAAGTCTGCCAATCCTGCCCAATCTAAGTGAACATAACTTTTCATGGTGGGGATACAGGCCCTCCCCAGTGTGCTTCAAGCCCTCAGGGTCCACACCACCCTGCATTTGTGGCCCTGCATTTTGCAGCTGAAGGAGGCAATGACTTTATCTTTTCTTGTCTTCCTTCTCCCCCACCCCCACAATTGGCACTTTTGTCAGCCAGCTAACTTCATCAAGGACAAGCAGGAGTGGAAATTGGCTCTATCTACCCTAAATTTATGAGCAGCTCTGTCCTCACAGGCCCTGATATTTGTGACATTTGTGAAACTGTGGCTAAGACATAACCAGTGTGGTTTTTCTGGGAAATATCTTGTGCTGTGCCCAAGGAGGAAAAGCAACCAAGAGTCTTGGAGCTCATTATGAACTCTTTCAGAGAACGTCCTCTTTCCCATTTGTCTAAAGGTCAGACAGACATGGCTAAAGGCATGGGGGTGGGGTGGGGGTACAACATTGCAATGTTAAGGGCCTAGAAGCCTCAAAAGTGGTGATTCCTAAGTTGTGTGGCTTTGGTAATTCAAGCTGTTGTGTTGGCCTTACACTTTGTGTGGTTGTCCTGGAGTTTTACCTGGCATTTATTCCTGTTAGAAACCAGGCTACAAAGAGCCCAATCCTACCAGAATCTTCCCTGCCACTTAGACCAGAGCTGACCAAGATGTCTTCATCAAGATGCTATCATCAAGAGGTTATGGAGATGGCTCAGCCAGTGAAGTGCCTACCGCAGAGCGTGGGAACCTGTGTTCCATTCCTGGCAGCCACATCACAAGTCAGACCTTGCAGCACAGAAGGCAGAAATAGAAGGATCCCTGGAGCTAACCGGCCTATAGCCTAACCAAATTCAGTGGAGATCCCACCTCAAACAATAAGATAGAAATGTGTGGTATGGAGGTGCACAACTTAATTCTATCACCTAGGAGACAGAGGTCGGTAGTCAGGTGGATCTCTGCAAGTTTGAGGCCATCCTGGTATACATAGTGATATCCAGAACAGCCAGGGCTACATAGAGAGACCCTGTCTCAGATAGATAGGTAGATAGATAGATAGATAGATAGATAGATAGATAGATAGATAGATAGATAGAT
>JANHMN010000006.1:50537834-50550138 GCA_030674055.1 Rhabdomys pumilio
GATAGATAGATAGATAGATAGATAGATAGATAGATAGATAGATAGATGGAGGTGAGGTAGGTAGGTAGGTAGGTAGGTAGGTAGATAATGTAGAGGGGCTAGCACTTGCCTCTAAGCCTGAGTTCAATCTCCAGAACCCGCATGGTTGAAGGAGAGAACTGACTCTGAGTGTCCTCTGACCTTCACACGAGTGCTGTGATATACCATACCCCTTTTCCAACACACATAAACTAAATGTAATCTTTTCTTTCAAAATAGAAAGCAATTGAGGAAAGTTCCCAATGTTGAATAACAGACAAAGACCGGAGAAAGAGGAGGGAACACGGGAAAGGCCTGGGAGTGACAAAGGACTGGATAGAGAGGAGACAGATGTGGTCTATAAGCAAATGGAACTCTATAAAGGAAAAGGGGAAAGCCTGTACTAGGACAAGTTGGTTAGGTTTGAATGGCAGATTAACTAGAACAGCCCAAAAGGAGCTTTTGATTGCTAGACTTTAGTACTTTGATAGTTGGACCTTGGTAATGAGGCTCAGGAGGAGAAAGTGGCCAAATTAGGAAAGAGACCTTGACGGCTAACTTTAGGAATATAATTTATGGTTTAGCACCAAGAAAGATGGAATGGGGGAGGGCAAGTGTTGTGCCAGGAAGTGTTCATGAACCCCAAAAGACCACCAAGGAGTCATTTCCAATGTAACCACATTAGGGTCTCTTTATTACAAGCTTGGGCTTCGTCTCTCCTCCAACCCAACCTTGACACATCAGGACAGGATGGGAAGGTGGATCAGCCCCGAACTCTCAGCAGGACAAGTGTATAGGAAAATAGGAACAAGTGAGGGCATGAGGGAGGGGGTGTCCAGTCTGGCAGGCATTTAATAGAATGACTACAAGCCAACAGGTGGATGCTCTGAAGCAAGACCATACATACACAATCACAAACTATCTGAGTACATCTGAAACAACCAGACTAATCTTTGATTACCTGTTGCTAGGAAGTAGCTAGGGTGAGCCAAGGACGAGCTGTGGAGTCCTTCATGGTGTGTGGGTGCAGCTCAGGTTCTGCTCCAGGTCAAGTTCTCAGGCTTTTTTCATATCTCTTTTTTTAAGATGAAGCCAGTCCCATGATGGAGTAGGTTTGGCTTCTCGCAAGACAGTCCAGAGCCATGTTGCCATGGTCAGGCCTACTAGAGCTCTTCAAGGAGCATTTGCTCAGGATATGCCCAGGTCTTACAGAGGACCTGGGTTTGCTTCGTAACACCCACATGGCAGCTAACAACCATCTGTAACTCTAGGTCCAAGGGATTTGAGCCTTTCTTCTGCCTTCTGAAGACAATAGGCACATACAGGCTGCACATACATGTATGCAATCAAATACTTACACAAATAAAACAGAGAGAGAGAGAGAGAGAGAGAGAGAGAGAGAGAGAGAGAGAGATAAGGAGAGAGAGAGAAGGAGAGAGAGAGAGAAGGAGAGAGAGAGGGAGGGAGGGAGATTGTTGAAGTCTGCCCCTGCCCTTCAGAATAGCCGTAGCCATTTTGTTTCATGCCTGCCAGCTATTTCGTATTGTTGCTGTTCCATGCCTGCCAGTCATTGACACAGAGAAATGACTTGACTCAGAACAAGGTCATGCTGATCACATATCTTGTTATATTCTATATGTTCCAAGGTTTGTTAATCTTGGGGAAATTCAACAACAGTAAGCTTCACTTAGGACCAATCAGAATAAAGGCCAGTTAGAACTGTTCTGTCTAGCTAGCCAAAGTAGCTCGAGACAGAACTAGGCAGTACTTCCTGCACCTGCACATGAGCTCATTGTGGTTTTTGTAACTTTAGCCTTTATAAGATGACAGGAATAGATGTTCAGTGGCACTGGAGCTCAGCCTCTGAATTCTGAGTCTGTCTCAGGGTGTGCATTCAATAAACCATCCCTGTCTGACTGAGGTAGGTGTTTGTGTGGTTTGTGGACAGTTCTTGGACCCCAACAGAGATGGTATTTCATCAAGTTTGATTTTAGGGTAGGAAAAAACCAAATCCAATATTTAAGTAAATAAACAGTTATTGGAAGAAAAACAGAGAGGTGGATTTTCTCTTAGTGTTGGGCTAAGGATGGTGCTTGCCTGTGGTATTATGGTGGTTTGAATATGCTTGGCCTAGGGAGTGGCACTTTTAGGAGGTTTGGCCTTGTTGAAGGAAGTGTGTCACTGTGGGGGTAGGCTTTGAGACCCTCCTCCTAGCTTCCCATAAGGCAGTTTTCTCCTGTTTCCCTTTGGATCAAGATATAGAACTTTCAGCTTCTCCAGCCCCATGCCTGCCTGGACACTGTTATGCTTCCCACCTTGATGATAATGGACTGAACCTCTGAACCTGTAAGCTAGTCCAAATTAAATGTTCTCTGTAAGAGTTGCTGTGGTCATGGTGTCTCTTCACATGAATGGAAACCCTAACTAAGACAGCAGTTGGTACCAGGGACTGGGGTATTGCTGTGATAGGCCTGACTATGTTTTTGTTTGAAAGAATGTGAATTTTTGGACTACGGATTAGAAAAGCAGTGGAATGCTGTAAGTGGGGCTTAAGGGGCCATCCTAGTAGGAATATGAAAAACATTAGTGCTGAGCCAAGCAGATCTCTGAGTCCAAGGTCAATCTACAGAGCAAGTTCCAGGATAGCCAAGCTTAGGCAGTGAAGGAGCTGGAAAACAGAGAGCTGGTGATAATGTAATAGAACAAGGGGACCATGATCCAGCCCCAGTAAGCAGCAGAACTTGGCAGCTTTGGCCCTGTGGCACTGGCTTTAAATTCGAGAATAGAAGGGACTACTGGGACAATTGATGCTGGTTGGCTGGAGCTAAGAGATTAGTGGTGATTGAGAAGAGACCAGCATTATTGAGGTGAAATCTTCTGAGAAGTATTTTCTGAGAGCACAAAGAAGCTGTGTTCAGACATAGTCAAGGTTGTACCTCTTGCTGCAGCTGAACTTGGTAATATGTAAGACTCACCCAGGTGGTACAGGTTTTGAAGGCATAAAGGGGTCATGAAGAGCAGCTGAGGCTCGGCACTGTGAGAGGCCCTGGAAGGCCATTGGTGAAGGTGAAGCCTCAGTTTCATGCAGTTGGTGATCCAGGACTGAAAGAGATCATGCAAAGGAGCTGAGGCTTGGCACCTTGAAGAGAGCCTGTGAGAGACTATTGGTGAATCTTAGTCGCAGTAGAAGACTTCAGCAAATTAGAGATGCCAGTATCATGGAATGATCACCAAAAACAGCAGCAGCAGTGGAGTGAAGCTGACCAGAGCATAGAGTGCTACAGAAGTCAGAACTACAAAAGTGACTCAAGTACTTTGGAGGAGCCCAGAAGATCATGTGTGGATCCCAACACTGGAACAAGAAGGTGTAAAGTTGAAGTTGCTTTATACCCCAAGTTGTTAGAGATGTCAGAAGCATGGGACATCTGCAAAGGATAGCTGCTAACAGGGAATGGAACCAGCCCAAGAGAATGAAGCTTGTTACTCCTGAATGCCAGATCTACCAACAGCAGTCAACATGGATGAAATGAGTTGGAAATTTGAAGAGCACTTTGACATCGGACGTGGAGACTTGGTGTTTGGAGTTTGCCCAGCTGGTTTTTGGTTTTGCTTTGGTCCAGTATTTCCTTGTTATGATGTTTTGAGATGGTAATGCATATCCTGTGATGTTGGAGGTGTGTGATCTGCTTTTTGACAGTTAAGTGATTGGATGAAATGACTTTGACCTTTGAACTTTTAACATTGTTGAGACTGCTATAGACCATGGAGACTTTTAAAGTTGGACTAAATGTATTTTACATTATACTATGGATAGGTATGGCCCCTTAGACTCATATGTTTGAATAAAGCAATGAAGGCCAGGGAGTGGAATGTGGCGGTTTGAATATGCTTGACCCAGGGAGTGGCACTATTAAAAAGTGTAGCCTTGTGTGTCCCTGTGGGAAGTGGGCTTTGAGAACTTACTCTTTTGTGCCCATGAAACAGCCTTCTCCTGACTGCCTTTGGATCAAGATGTAGACCTTTTGACTCCTCTATTCCCATGTCTGCCTGGAAGCTCCCATGCTTCCTACCTTTATGATAATGGCCTGAACCTCTAAACCTGTAAGCAAGGCTTAGTTAAATGTTCTCCTTTATAAGAGTTACCTTGGCCATGGTGTCTCTTCACTGCAATGGAAACCCTAAAACAGTTATCTTTAGTATATGGGGATTCCTAGGGGACAGGAGGCAACTATCCCACTATCCTGTTGTACCTGCAACAGGGATGGAATTTGGACACCCCTCTATCTGCTCCTCACCTTGAGAAGAAAAGAACTCAATGCCCCCAGCTGATAGTCTATCAGACATGTCTAACCAATGACCCATGAGCCACATGGACAGCTATGAATGCAGCCCAAAACAAAAGCATAAATTTACTTAAAACACTGAGAGGTATGGTGTGTGTGTGTGTGTGTGTGTGTGTGTGTGTGTGTGTGTGTGTGTGTTGTAGTTCTAAAGCATGAAACTTATATCTGTAGATGGATCACAATATCAAAAGGTGGGACACACCTGTAACTTTGCATTGGTCCATTTTGTTGCTACAATGAAATACATGAAACAGCTAACTTATAAAAAGAAAAGGGTCATCATTCGACTTGTGTTGGAAGTTCAGGAAACAGCACACAGACTCAGGCAAGGGTCCCTTAGCAGCTGCATATCAACGGCTGAAGCGTGTGTCTGTCTGTGTGACCTATGTTCTTTCCTTATAGACCTACTGGGACTGAATCATGGGGACTCCATATAACTGACCTAGTCTGAAACAAATACCTTTCCAAAGACCACACCCCCATTTACCAGAATTGGTTAACAAATATCTTTGCAAATGACAACTGTGTAAGTCTGGGATAAGATGGAAGACAAATCATATTTTAACCACAGCCCTGGGAAGACTTTCAAGACAACTCTGAGTCCTTTTGAAAACATGTGCAAAATTCTGTGTTTCTAGGGGGAAAAAATCCACAAGTCTCATTAAATGATTTGAGTATTTTCTAACCCTCTCTCCATGAAAGGGTTTTTTTTTTTTTTTTTTTGAAAAAACATTCAAAAGCAAGAGTTGAGAAAGTCAAGAAGTGGACCTCAGTAAAACATGAACACTGAAGACGCAAACAAAACTTTAAGGGCTGTGAGTGACTAGAGAGTGGGAAGACAACCCAGCCAAGACTTGTTCTTAAAGCAAAGACATTAAAGAAGAAATGAATTGAATGTAAGAGACACGTATCTGGGGGACAAATTGTGACAATTAGATAAATTTATGGAAAGCAGTCTCAAAGAGGCTAAATTGGCAGCAAACTGTTGTTTCAACCATTTCTGTGGTATAACGAGCTGACAGAGTGCTATGGGACATATGGAAATGTATGTCCCAGAAGCGAGAGGAATCATTGGCTTCTTGCATATAAATAGAAAGAGAAAGGTCTCATCAGACCAACACACTGCTAAAGAAGCTAGGACGAAAATAAATGGATGAGTTAAAATATTGCTTACTTTCAAAACTGAATTTTTATGGATGCAAAGAATAAAGAAGGTGGAGCCCTTCCTAGGTGAATGCCAGTGGCCACATACCTCCCTGGTCAGCTGCTAAGTCTAGAAGTAGGCAAGTAGGACCCTGGCTGGCCACAGTTAGACACCATGTGTACATGGAGAAACTCTTGGGGCTTGAGATCATCACAGAGATTGGACTGGAGTCTGTAAAATTCCCAAGGCTGGAGTTAGCCTCTCTTCTTACTATTCCCTCCAGTGTGTCTGTGTGTGTGTGTGTGTGTGTGTGTGTGTGTGTGTGTGTGTGTGTGTTTGTGTGTGTGTATATGTATGTGTGTATGTGTGTGTGTGTGTTTGTGTGTGTGTGTATGTGTGTGTGTGTGTGTGTGTGTGTATGTGTATTCTCATGTGTGTTCACGCCTATATGACAGCAGCAATGTCTTGGAATCCGATTCATAAGCAAACAGATCCCATCATAACTTCCCAGTGCCTGCACTCAGAATCCTGCTGCAGGGAGGGGATCTATAAACCACACAGAATTTCCTACCCTCAGGAGGTTTGGAAACTGATGAGCAATATTTAAAGTCTCAACCCTCCTGGAACCAACTCAGTTCCTGGGTGTGTTCAAGAGAAGGCTGGAAATGTAGAAGAAAGGGGCAACAAACTTGACGACTGATGGACAGAAGTGATTAAGCTGAAACACAGAGAGAAGATAAATGGAATGGGAGAGAGAGTAGTTTGAGAGACAGATGGGTGTGTGCGTAACTCACATTCCAGAAGAGACAGTGGGGTATGCCCGAGCTTGTGGGAATTCCTGGGTTCCATCGTAAACACTACCAAAAAAAATTATTTTTAAATAAAGAAAAAGAAATTTTAAAATTGATGAAAAACAAGAGCTGACAGACTCATGATATTTAAATAACTCTGACCAAGATAAACACAAAGAAAATAATACCAAACATTTTACATTGCACCCCAGTAGCAAAGTGGAGGAAATATCAAGTAATTGTGTTTGGGTTGCTCATTCGAAAGGGATTCTAACAGGAAATGTAGAGCTTACCTTTTTGACAAAAAAATGTCTTTTAAAAAATCTAGTTAAAGTCATGAGTGGATTTGCAAGCAGCTGGTGAGAAGAAAGTGAGAACAGGGAAGGTGTGTATCACACATGGTTAGAACCTCTGGCCAGCGTGTGAGAGACATGGCTGTATGTTCTTCTGCACACAATTGTCTCCATGGCCCAGAGCAGAAGCATGAACTCTGGGCACCTCCCAGCCCAACCCTCAATACTGGGGATTGAACCTAGGGCCTCACGCTTGCTAAACAAGTACTCTACCACTGTGCTATGTATTCTGCCCTTCTGTGTTTTTCATTTTGAGGAAAGGTCTTCTTCATTAACTTACCCAGGTTGGGGTTTGTAGCCCAGAGAGTTCTGCAACCTGCTATCCTCCTGCCTTAACCTCCCAAGTACCTAAGACTTACAGGCCTATACCACCAGTTTCCATTCTTAATTTTATCAGATTAAATCAGGGGTTACATGAAGACATAATGTCATTGTGCACCGTGTCAAGTTTGCCCTGGTATGATTCAAATGTTGGTTTCTCTATCCCACTGCCTGGTTTCAATCTTCTGTCTCAAGGTTGTGTAAACAACACTCACCATTTATTTTCTGCCTTGTCAATCAAAGCTGGAAAAGCCAATAACTAGGCAATAGAGAGAATAGAGTGGAACTTCTGCCAGTCATAGGAGGAGGCTGAGAAAAAGTGGAAGACAGGGGTTACCATGAAGAAGGGGTCCAGAGAGACATCAGGAGGGAACATGCCAGAAGCCCAGAAAGCCAAATCAATACAAAAAAAATGCAAGTATCTTGGGGATTTTGGTTAGGGGGTAGCCAGATTAGATTAGAGGACTAGAAGAAAATTATAATACCTAGTTATTGTGTTTTTAAGTTGTAAATAAACCTTGCTCTCTCTGTGGCGTTTATTGGGGAACTAACTAGGATAAAGAAAAATAGCTACTGTATTAATGTGCTGTGTACGTTTATAATAAAATTTATTTTTACAGTTGTAGGTCTGTGGAGATGGTTTAGCCAAACAAGCATCAGGATCCAAATTCAGATCTTCAGCATCCACACGGAAGCCGGCACAGTGTCTCATGTCTGTAACCTTGACAGTGGGTGGAAGCAGAAGAGTCCCAGGAGTTTGCTGGATATCCAGTCTAGCCCAAATGACAGCTCCAGGTTCAGTAAGGAGACCTGACTCTAAAAGATAAGGTGGTGGACACAAGAATGCCTCAGCCTACAGGATCAGTTAACCGGGGCTCACAGGGGCTCATGGAGACTGAAGGGATAATCAGGGAACCTGAATGGATCTGACCTAGTTCTCTGCTTATATGTGATAGCTGTGTTCTTGTGAGACTCCTAACAGTGGTCTAACAGTGGTAGTGTGGACTGTCTCTGACTCTTTTGCCTGTTTTGGGACCCTTTTCATTCTCCTGGGTTGCCTCATTCAGCCTTGATAGAAGACATGTGCCTACTCTTATTGTAACTTGTTATGCCATGTTTGGCTGATAGCCCTGGGTGACCTGCTCTTTTCTGAAGGGAAAAGGAGAAGTGTATCTAGGGGGAGAGGGGAAATGGGGGAGGGAGGGACTGGGAAGAAAGGAGGGGGAACTGCAGTCAGGACATAATAAAGGAGAGAAGAATAAATAAATGAAATTTAAAAAGTAAGATAGAGAGCAAAAGATAAAGACAGCCACCATCAACATGTGGCCTCTACATAACACAAGGGTTAGTACATTTATATACATGCACATACCCAGATACATCATTCATTCACACACAAAAATGATAGATAGATAGATAGATAGATAGATAGATAGATAGATAGATAGAACAAATGTAACAGTCCTGGGTGGTGGGCAAATTCTTCTCTTCCATTTTACTGATTTTCTTCCAGAAGTCTGTAATACTTTACAATCAGAACAGGTCCTTAGAAAACAATATGCACATCATTTTCACACAAAAAATGAAATAACCGGAAGTGCATCTTCCCATTCCACAAAGGGGAAGTAAATCAGGAAATGGGAAGATACTTTTTCCTCTCAAGTCAGTTTTTCCTTTTTAATAAAATGAGTGCATTCAATATAAACTCTCTCCAAGCTCCACTACTTGCATTTCTGTGTCTCTAGTTAATGCCATACATTTTATATTCAAATTCCCAAGCCCCCCCCCCCTCTCTTTTTCTTCTTGTGTCCTAAGAGAACAAAGAAAAGAATATATATACTGTGATATTGGGAATCAGGAGGTCTTTTATTTCCAAATCCCTGTTACTTCTTATAGTTGGTTACCTTGGGTTTTTGTTTGCTTGTTTTGTTGTTTTGTTTTGTTTTGTTTTGTTTTGTTTTGTTTTGCTGGCTCGGGTGATCCGGCTGCTTGGTAACCTCTGGGAAGGTTAACTGCACACCTCCCAACCATCTATCAGTCATTCTTGCAGAGGGAGAGCCCAGAGCTTGAAAAGATTACTCACAGCAGCCATCTGTGACCTGAATCTGTGTCCTTCATGGTTCATGAACACCAGCGGTGGGTGTAAGTCAGCCCAGAAGAAGACAGACATCTGTCCTAAAGCCCTAGAATATCGTCCAGACTTTAGATGGAAACAGCTTTTAGTTTCCTCCCATGATAATGTCTCCTCCATCTTTAAAAAGCTCTCTCCGGTTCATCTCCAGAGAAGACAACTGAAGGACGAGAACACCCTTGCAGGGCTCAGAGTGTTTAAAGTTCCTTGATTTTTTTTAAAACCTCAACTCCCCCTAATCATGTCTTTTAAAGGATAATTCTCTGGCATTAGATATATAAAGCTGATCAAAAAGCAATATAAATCAAATTATGCCACACAAGTGTTCTTTCATCAGAGCTCACAGTGCCTTTCTTACAAACATTACTGCTCCCTACAGACACAATTGGAGATGAAGACAAAAATGGCATCACATGATGTCTACCAACCATGAAATACAGGACCATGGTCTAATATGAACAGTAAAGCATATGACATAAACATAAAACAGGAGAGCTGCCACAGTGCCCTGGTTTCCACATGGCTCACTTCTCTGCCTTCCTATAAAAAAGTCCTGGGTAACAATGAAACCCTTTGCAAAAGAGCTGCAGATATTTCACTGGGAAGAAAATGTAACGCAGGTCCCACCTTGAGCTTATCCGGGATCTGTATTTGCTCAGCTCTTCCGATGAATGGGGAGAGAGATGATCTTTGCACAGGAAACCAACTCGTTTCCCAAGAAGGAAACAGACTAAGGGCAGAAGCAGCCAGGTCTGGAAAGAAAAGACTATAGGGAAGGCACATGGGGTCCTTCTTAGGTTGGAGACTGCAAATAGAAGTAGGAAAGCCATTGCATTAAAATAGTCATGTAGTATGCAAAGATCACAAGTTACACACATGAATGCACACACATATTCATACATGCACACACAGCAGAAGGTTCCACAGAGACAAATTTAGTTTTCCCAACTTGCCACAGACTACTAGTCACATTTGAATTAGGGGCAGTTGCCCTGAAACACACACACACACACACACACACACACACACACACACACACGTGTATGTATGTATGTATGTATGTATGTATCAATGGACAATGATAAGGCCCAGCCAAAGACAACAAGACATTAAATGTGACCAGGACATTGCATGCTCACAGCAAGACAGTACTGCAAGCAGCAGACTTACACACAAGGACATGTGAGGCATCTCCAGAGGCAGAGAACTCTGCACTGAACTGGAGGTCACTTCAGAGGAGGGACCAGGGACCGGGAAGCATCAGTAAAAGACAATAAGGTTTGAGCTATGATTCATATTGTGACCCCATTAGACACAGGGGCCAGTGAAGCTCAGGGAGATGCAGGCTACAAGAGTCTATCTGAGGCTATAATTATCAGCCCATTTGTTTTCCACTGGTGACAGGAATAGAAGCAACAGTAATTGGAAGAGAACTGTGCAAAGACTCAGACAAATCGTGGCTCAGTATATCCCATACTTTACAGGGAACACGAACAGCCAGATGAACTCTGGAACACACTATGGCTCGTTACTTTTGACAGCTCATGCCAGAAAGCACGTATTGTCAAGTTATTCATCACCATCTATACACAGATCATAAATCTTTATTCTGCAAAAGGCGTGCTTTGGATTTGAGGCAGATTGCAGTGTTTACTTTTCTTGGTTGATGTGCTGAAGAATGGCCTCTTAATGACATTCCTTGGGGACTCTATCGTTCCTGAGGAACCATTTTACCCACTGGCTCGAGACCTGCTTTCCATTCTATTGAAAGGATCCAGTTGCAGCTGATCGTGAAAAAGATTTCCACAAGCCCATTGCAGACACTTCTGAGGCAACCGTGTTGGCTGAACCCGCTGCTAAGCTGGTTCATCAGTTCACTTATTATATAGAGTTATAAACTGTGCCTAAAACTAAAACATTCTGTAATTACTAGGGGGAGTAAAATGACTATTTTTTTAAAACACTGCTGGGATTTAAAAAATTAGTTTAAGACTTCAAGCAAAAACATAGAGAGCTGTAGAGACAGCTCAGCAGTTAAAAGCACTTTCTGCTCTTATAGAAGAACTGAGTTCAATTCCCAGCATCCATATACGATGGGTTGCCACCACCTGTAACTGCAGTTCCAGAGAACCTAACACCCTCTTTGGCCTCCATGGGCATCAGGTACTCAGAGGACGCACAGATATACATGCTAAAACATCCATATACATGTTTAAAAAAACTCCAATGTAGGCTGAAAAGGTGGCTCAGCTGTTAAAAGCACTCACTGCTCTTACAGAAGACCAGAATTTAGTTACCAGTGCTCCTGTCTGGCAGCTTACAACTGCCTGTAACTCCAATTCCAGAAGCTTCCATGCCTTCTTCATGTTTCCATGAGCATTGACAAATGTGTGCACACACATACACACATGTGGGCATGTACACACGCACATACACACAGAGAGACAGAGGAAAATACTCTTTTAACAAAGAGAAAGAACGTTGGTTTCTCATGTACCGGGTTCAAAACCCTTCATGAAAAACGTATCAAGTCTAATTGAATCCACTCCCAAACCCTGCCAATATGGGCATAGCTACAGTGCCAAGGGTCGTTCCTCTGTACCTAGAAACCTCTGGGCCCCTGAGGTAATTTACAGATTGAGGTTTCTCAGGCCCTAAGACTTCTCAGGTGATTGTGTTGATGAGATGCCAAGTGGATATCATGGAGATCAGACCATAAATTTCCACATCCACATGGAGATTCTAACCAAGACTTCTCGGTAAAGAAGCAAGCCCCTTCTTACTTCACAATGTCCTGCCACTTGCCCCACTACTGGAGCCGAAGTTGTCTCTTTCCACACTGCCATAGCTGCTGGCCTGGGCCAGGCAGAATTAGGATCCATCTTAGGATTCTGCTAAAGCATCCCAACAAAGCCCCGAGCTCTCAGGCTTTTCCCTCAAACCAATCCTCATCCCCAAAGCAAGTAGAGAAAATAACACTGTTTCCTGTTCCTTCTACAACATGTCCCAGGGTCCCTGTCCTCGGTTCCTATGGCTCTCTGCTCTCTGCGCTCTGCTCTCTTTCTCTGTCTCTCTGTCTCTCTTACTCTCTCTTGTTCTCTTGCTCTCTCTCTCTCTTTCTCCCTCTTTCTTGCTCTCTCTAGTTCTCTCTGGCTTTCTCTCTCTCTCTCTCTCTCTCTCTCTCTCTCTCTCTCTCTCTCTCT
>JANHMN010000006.1:50550148-50565371 GCA_030674055.1 Rhabdomys pumilio
CTCTCTCTCTCTCTCTCTCTCTCTCTCTCTCTCTCTCTCTCTCTCTCACCTCTGGATTCACTGAGGGCTTCAAGTTTGCCACCAGTTTATTCCAGAATTTCAAATGCTTTCACCTGTGTAGTCACAGCCTCCACTCCTAGCTCTGCCCACCAAGTTCTTGCCAGGTGTGTGGTGTGTTCCTTGAACTCCACATAGCTTCCAAGACCTCCTCGAGGAACTCTCACAGAATCTCTTCCTCTAATTTCCTTGAATGTTTTTATTACACGCATCACACTGAGTCCAGGACTTTGGCCCTTCCAAAAGTGGTAGAGCATCCTCACATCGCACTGCTGGGTTCCAGATCCGGCCTGTAATGGACTGTCTAGAAATAGTGCCAAACTGACTGAAAGAAATACAGTAGCTGAGCAAGAAAGGGTATACACAAGTAAAACTTGATATGCATGGCAAGAATATCCCAGTGAAGGTAGCAAAGGCCCAAGTCAGTAGAGAAGGTGACAGTGAAGCCTGCCAGAAGCCATTCAATAATCCTAGCAAGCAGAGCAAACACTGGATTCTATGAAATCCATTTACAGCAAAGCCAGCCCAAGGCAAGTTCACAAGCCTTCTCTCTCTCTTTCTCTCTCTCTCTCTCTTTCTCTCTCTCTCTCTCTCTCTCTCTCTCTCTCTCTCTCTGTGTGTGTGTTTAAAAAAAGACGGTGAACTATACACTATACAGAAAGTGACACTCATATTGTTTTGCCCTATGCAGAGTACCATTGAGACAAAGTATCTCTCTATTTATCATTGGCTGGCCTGGAATGAGCTGAGATGTCAATTTAGGAGCCTTCTGAGGATGGCTGAGCATTAGCGCCACGCCCACACATGTCTCCTCCCAGCTTTGTGAGCCAGGTCCATGTTCCCTCCTACAAGGTAAATGCTGACCCTATCGATCCTATGCCCACCCCTGTGCCAGTGATCTACACCTGCTTCTACACACACACACACACACACACACACACACACACACACTTCTTATATTTCATCTGTGTTGAATGAAAGTGGTTCTATGTAGCCCACAGAGGAAAGGGTGATTAGCAATGACTTCCAAGGCTGAGTTGCTGCTTCTTCTAAGTTTATAGAAACCCTGAAAGAAACAACACTATATACCGCACATGGAGAAAATGTGGAGATGCTAAGACATGAGAGCAAGGGGAAGGGGAGAGAGAGAGAGAGAGAGAGAGAGAGAGAGAGAGAGAGAGAGAGAGATGAGAGATGCCTAGGAGGCCACAGCTCCCCACTCCTCTCCTCCTCATGACTGAGGTCCCACATATTGTACCTGACCTCAGTCTGTATTACAGATACATGGCTGTCAGGGCTATGTCCACCCAAAATTCATTTGCTAAACTGCAATCCCCATGGCCTGGGAATGGCATTATATTTGGGGATGAGTCTTGTAATTTAGCTAAACTGAGGTCAGTAGAGTGAGTCCTAATCTAAAATGGCTGCCGTTTCCATAAGAAGAGATTAAGACTCAGACACACATGCAGTGTGATTACTAACTACAGAGGGAGAGGGGCTGCAGAGAATCCAATCCTGCCTGCACTTTAGCCTCAGCCTCCTATCCCTAGGAAGGTGAGAAGATATATTTTGTAATTTAAGTGCCCCACCCCCATCTGTGGTGCTTTGTGATGGCAGCCATCCCAACTTGATCTCTGATGCTAAATGAACACTAGCATCTTTAGCTACCAAAAGCTGGGGGTAATTTGGTACATAACAGTTTGTAGACAGAGTACTATGATCTCCTAACTATAAAGAAGTGGCAGGAATGTAAAACTTTCATTCTTCCCGGACTGCTGGTATTTTATCAGAATCCATGGAGCTTTGTGACTACCTGCACAAACTCGGATGCAGAGGGAGCCATGATGAACAACCATACCTTCAACACCCCAGCCTTCCAGGCTGCTATAAAAATGAAGAAGTTAATTGTCAAGCTATAAAAATGCAATGACTATTAGGTCCCCCCCGCCCCCACGTACTATCATCTCTTGGTGTCGTGACAACTGCAGAATTGGGAAAATGAATGTGCTTTGCCGGTGCCCAGCTTGCACACTGCTAAAGGTTAATTGGATTCCATTTTAGAGTCTGTTCATCTCATAGGAGGCTGAATGTGTTCAAGACAAAACAAGGTGTGAGACCACCAGAAAATCCCATTTCCCCTGGGGCCTGAAGTTGCAACTGCTGGGTCCTGAATTAACGAGAATGCCACTGTCAGGTCATGTATCTTGTCTCCCAAAGTTTCAAGCCACCAGCAATGAACAGGTGTTCCTGCTCACTCATTTGAAACTGCAGAGGCCTCTGAGATGTTTCTCCTTGTAGAGGAAGTTAAGGAAATATGGAATCAGAGGGATTTCCTGGGCTATTTCACAACTATGGGTGAGCCCAGAGATATCAAATCACATGTGAAGTCCATTGTGGCTGTGCCACAGATAGCTGATTTTTTTGGCCAAACCTGGAGCAGAATTCTGGGGTGACAATGTAGCCACATCCGTAAACTGTTGCACCACTGCTAGAACTCAGGTGACAGAAACTTATGTTTCTCAACACGAGAACCAGTGTTCTCCAACTTCTCTGCGGTTTGGGGTCTGTACTCTCCCAGCAAGAGGAAGGTCATATACATGTAAAACTCATTTAAGGGCTGTAGAGATAACTCAGTCAGTAAAGGGCTTGGCACACAAGTACAAGAGCCAAGAGCCTGAATTGAATCCCCAGAACAGATGTTTAGCAAACAAAGAAACAAGCAAGCAAAAAATTATAGTAGCACATGTTCATAATCCCAGCAGTGGGAAAGAAGAAATGGGAAGATACCTTGGGTTCACTGGGTAACCAAGTCTAGTCTCTTTGGTGAGCTCCAAACCCGAGAGACAGACCCTAGCACATAAAAAATGATGGATATCCAAGATTGTTCTCTGAACCCCTCATATTACAAGTACCCAAACACAACACACACTGGACTCAAAGATTTCCAGCATCGGTGCCCGGCTACACATAGCCTTCCTTCTTTATAGAACCCACTCTGGAATGAGTCAGATGAATGGTGACTGTCAGATTGCACTAATAATTTGCATAATTTTCTGCCTCTCCTAAACTGGGTCCAACCTCTCCACAGGCAGATGGCTCTTGCTGAAGAATTGTTTTCAAGCTCAGATTTCCTTTGCTAAATGCAATGAATGCCAAATTCAAAGCCACTGGATTTGCTAGAAATCATTGGTAGAAATAAGGACATATCCACTGCATGCATGTGAGAACAACCAGTTTGGTTAGGATACTCCCAGGAGATTCCTCAGTTTGGAAAAACTGGAACCCAAGGAACCCTGGACATGGTAACAGACAACAAAGGAACTGGGGACAGAGATGTAGGAAACACTGATCATAGCTCTTGCACGTAGGCAAGAACTGGTCTTTCTCGGGCTGAACTTAGCACATGGAGAAAGGAGCTTCCAAAGCCAAGGACTTATCCCCTAGTCCCCAGAGTTCATGATCCCATTTCTTGGCCCTAAAATTGTTTTATTTAAATATTCTGGACCTCCTTCCAGAGTCACCATGAGCCTTGGGTGAGTGCTTGCATGCACAAACAACACACACACACACACACACACACACACACACACACACACACGTCACTTCTGGCCACTACAGAGTGTCCAGTGCTGCTTCCTGCTCCACCACCAGGTCACAAAGGATGCTGAGGGATGTGTGTCTGCAGAAGAGAACAGAAGCCCCTGGGAGACAGACACAGAGAAAGGATCAGGCTCTGTCTAGAGTCCAAAATGAGGCTAAAATTTCATACACCATTAAACCATGAGCTGAGCATCATGGAGACTTCCAAAGAGCCTGTCACCCTCGGTGTCCCCTTTTTCACCGGTATGTCACCACCAAAAAGAAGTGAGCTTCACTTTCCTATGTGATCTTTCCATTTCCTTCCTAGTATAGATGGACATTGTCTTCCTGATTTTAAAAGCAAGTTCTGCCCTTTTCACATGTCTGTGTCCTCAGTTCTTTGCCTGCCAGACACTAACCTTTGCTGGAAAAACAACAGACCTCATCTCATCCCTTGTTTCTCTGACTTGCTAGCTGAGTGTGAATAATGTCAGCATCTTCCTGTCTGCCATGAACCCTGTTCATTTCGGCTTCGCTCGTGACCCTCTGAGGGACAGTAAGGACTCTGTCACTCTCTTCTGTTCCATCGGAATAAAACTTCAGGACCAACCCAGATTGCCTTCCAGATGGGGGCGAGATAAAAGGGTTTGAATGCAGTCACATGGCTAAGTTAAGAAGCAGACAGAAATAAAACAAAATGAAGCTGGGGCTGGGAGTTGGGGAGAAAAATAATCTTTGTGGGCGAGCCAGGGCTCAGTGATGCAGGCCTGTGCTGCCTGAGATCTAATTTGCAATGCCACAAAGAATTCTCTGGTTCAGATTTCCTTTGCTCCTCACTTTCTGTTTCCAGTCAGAAGCCACTGAAACTGGCCAAGATCCCAGACAGGGCCGCCGTTAGATCTCAAGAAGAGAGGGACCTCTAGTGTTGAGCGGCTTGTCTGCTGCCCATTACTGCTCTTCAGTCCTAGATGGATCTCTTGCCCTGTGAACATTAGGACACTGTTTCTTTGAAGGATAATATCTATTTAAATGTTAAAAGTATTAAGTGGGTTTTTCCTGGATAACTAAGAAAATTGAGAATGGGTATATAGAAGCGTACATAGTAGTTTAAAGAAGACTTGGACACAGTGTCATGTGATTAAAAAGTATTATTAGACACCTATAAGATGCTCCGTAGTTAAGAGCACCTGCCGCTCTTCCAGAGGACCTGGGTTCAGTTCTCAGCACCCACAACAGGAGGCTCGCAACCATTCGTGACTCCAGCTTCAGGGGATCCAATACTCTCTTCTGGACTCAGGCATCACCAGGAGTACATGTGGTACACATACACACATGCAGGCAAATACTCAAACGTGTAAAATAAGAATAATAGATTTGTTAAAGCATCCATTAAACCTTTGACCTTAGCATAGGGACTAAAGGCCATCTCAATAAGTCTGGAACATGAAAACATAATCAAAACACCAGTTTTTCAATAGGTTCCTGGAAAGCTCTGATCCTGCTCTCTGTCTGGCTGAATGTGGGTTGGCTGTCGGACACACCTAGGAAAAGTAAACAAAGATGGGTGCGGCTGTTTCTCCTACCTGGCGGCGATTCTGGGTTGTTGATTCATCCAAATACTTGGCAAAGTATCTTCTGTTACCAGGTCTGATCAGATGCATCTGATCCGAGGATTCATAGAGGGGGATGTTATCGTTCTGGCTCAGAGGTTAGCTTTCTGTCACTAGCACAAATATCTGTGATGATCTATTTATAAAGAAGAGATCTATTTGCAAAGGTTATATTTAAGTCTGGGGTTTGGATTTGCTCTCAGGTCTATTGCAAGTCAGCTCATGGCAGGGAGCCTGTGGTAGAGCTAGCTATCCACTTATGGTGCAGAGGCAGAAGAAAGGGGAAGGGGCCGAGGTCCCATTCACTGATCCCTTTGAAGAGGCCTGAGCAACTGCCACTAGAAGTAGGCTTCTGTGCACACCTGTAAACCCAGCACTTAAAGAGAATAGAGACCTACTGTGTGTTCAAGGCCAGCCTGGGCTACCTAACAAGTATTAAGTGACCTGAGCTACACACCAAGACCTCACCTTAAAAACAGCAAAATAGCTCCCATTAGGCCCTTCCCCAGAAAGTTCTAGTACCTCCCCATAATGCCACACAGGGAGCCATGCCTTTACCATATGGACCTGTTATATTCCAGTATAACTGTAAAGTCTACTAGCTACCAAGAGTAGCAAGACATGGTTCGAATCCATGAGACCCCCTCTGTTTGAAAAGTGAAATAATTAATTTTCATTGTCAGTTGGATCGGATTTAGAATTACCTAGGAGACACACCTCTGGATATGTCTGTGAAGATGTTTCCAGAAAGGTTTAACTGGTGAAGAAGACTCAGGTTGGATATGGGCATCATTATCAAATGGGTATGCATCCTAGATAGAAGAAGAAGAAGGAGGAGGAGAAGGAGGAGAAGGAGAAGGAAGGGGAGGGGGAGGGGGAGAAGGAAGAGGAGGAGGAGGGGGAGGGGGAGGGGGAGGGGGAAGAGGAAGAAGAGGAAGAGGAGAGGAAGAAGAAGGAGGAGGGGGAGGAGGAGGAGAAGGAGGAGGAGGAGAAGGAGAAGGAGGGGGAGGAGGAGGAGAAGGAGGAGAAGGAGGAGAAGGAGGAGAAGGAGGAGAAGGAGAAGAAAGGAAAGAAGCGAGTAAGCAGAACACCAAATTCATCTTTCTCTGCTTCCTGGCCCTGAACACAATGTAACCAGCTGTCTCATGCCCTTGCCACCACAGCTACAGTCATTTTCACCTTCATGCCTCCCCACCATGAAGGACTATATCCTTTCTCACACCCTTCCTTACGTTGCTTTCATCAGAGTAACTCAAAATAACTGATGCATGGAAGTAAACCTGCACCCATTATACCTTAAGATGGGGCAGCCAGAGAATTAGGCTCCGGCTTTGACCACAATGGCCAATCAGATGTATCTAGTCCAAGGATTCTCAGAGGGGGTTGTACTTGGGTTTAATCTTCAAAGATGAGTAATAGTTCCTAGGCTTGAGGAGGGGGGTGGGAGAGGAAGATAAAGACGCAGGGCTAAGTGGGAGGCAGAGTCAGGCCTCTGTTTGCACTACCACAAGTAAGCATCCAACCAGACTCCAGCGGAAGAGGCTGGTATCTCTTCTGATGAGTCCCAGAGGTGGGATTGGGGTAGATGAAAATGCAGTGTTCTTGGAGCATGCGTGGAGAAGTCTGCAGGCCTCATGTCAAGACTCTGGAGAAGGGAACCGAAAGAACCGTGGCAAATGCGTTCTTTGACCTACTGACAGACGGCCATCGGAAGCACTGCTGATACACAGCGCAATCCACTTGGCAATGATTGAAGTCATACCTTGTGGAGGAGTTCTTGTCTTGAATTTTGGAGAATTTCCCCAATTGGAAAAAGATCCGGCATGAATTTTGTTGGCATTACAAATTCTCCTCATTATTCACTAGAACCAATGATAATAGTAACACCCAGAAAATAGTAGCTAGCTACTATGCACTGGGAATTTAGACATTTCGTAAGCACACCTATGAGACAGGCACCTGGGTTTTTAATCTTAGTTTTTTCTAATTTTTTTATTCTTTGACTATATATATATATATATTTACATATAATAAACTACTAAAGTTTATTATGTTAGTATATATACTATATATAGTATACAAATATATAATATTGTTTATTATAATATTATATTACTATATATATAGTATACTACCATATATTATATATATATATTATATATATGGTAGTATACTATATATATAGTAATATCAGATAGATAGATAGATAGATAGATAGATAGATAGATAGATAGTATTAGTAGTTTCACACCTACCATTCCTCACTTTTTTTTTTAATAAAACCAGGCATGCATTTCCTCCTATGGAATGGACCTCAAATCCTATCAGAAAACAATTGGTTACATCTATAAACATTTATGCTACTTTTGCATTAAAGACCACATTTTGCTTGGCAGTTTTTATTGTAGCTTCCAGAATTCACACTGAGTACAGTGTTGGTGGGTTTTCTTCCCCAGCAGCACACATAGCTCCTACTGGCTCCCTGAATGCCAGGCATTAGGAGAAAACTTCTAACTCCAGCTTTGTTTTCCAGTCTCCTGTGACCCAAGTATGAGATTTCTTCAGCAATATGGCCTTCCTTTCAAATTCTGGTGAGCAGTGTCAATAGCCTGGGTTTGTTTGGGCTTCTCAAGGCTTCTTGACTTGAGATATTCCACACATAGCACTGGCACTGGGATTTTTATTTAACAGCTCATGGCTTCTGGAAGCATCCTTCTCCTCCTATGGAGGATACCCCTATTCAAACTATTTCTTTCAAATTGTGTTTTGCACAAGCTTGTAGTAGGTTTCCATGCCTTTTTCATATGCCCTGTTACCATTCCTGTCCTCGATCCTCATCTTCCCTACCCTCCCTCTGCTCCTGCTTAGCGCTCTCTCTCTCTCTCTCTCTCTCTCTCTCTCTCTCTCTCTCTCTCTCTGTGTGTGTGTGTGTGTGTGTGTGTGTGTGTGTGTGTGTGTGTGTTTGACCCCAGAACCCCTCTACCTTCACATCTAATGTGTTCTATAATCCTGCCTCCCTTAAAATCCTGATTCCCCAGTGGTCTCCTTCTGTCTTTACTTGTACTGAATACTAAACACACTGCTCTAAAATTTCAAAACTAGGATTCCCACGAGAGGGAGAACATGTAATAATTGTTTGTGGGCCTGGGTTACCTCACTTGGTATACTATTTTCCAGTTTCACTCGTTTTCCTAAAAAAATCCATAACCTGATTTTGTTTACAGCTGAATAAAATTCGATTCTATATGTGTGTTGGGGGGCTCATTATCCACTCATCCACTGATGGACCTCTAGACCGTTTCTGCACTGTTGTAAACAGACGGACTACTATGAACCCAAATCTAAGAAATTAGCCAAAGTTCCTGCAGGAGAGCATCTTGGCTTTTCTCAGACACATAAGCCACATTTTTCAGTCTATGTAATCTCCTGTTCCTCTAACCCAAGTCTTTTGCTAAGATGATGCTGGTGTTAGACATGCAGCCAGAGAAAGCTCCACTTTTATCTTTTGATGACACATTTGTGAAGCTTAGAGAGCATTCAGTCCTAGCAGGAGGATGAGGTCTGCCTAAAACATCAGGCCCAAACCAGAAGATAACAAGAGGGCTAAGCTGAAAGTAAAACTGAGGTGTAAAATTCCTGCCATCTTCCTTCATATGGATCACCAGTTATCAACACATGGGGTTCTGGAGCCAGTGATTTGTGCTAAAGCAAGACGGCAATGCAGACTGTTCCCAGGGGAGAAGGGATTATCTTTTTATATCATTCCTACCATATCCCTTTGAGCAAACCTTAATCTCTACCCGTGTTCTGCTCCAGCATGGCAGCTGGCATTAGGGAAGCCTTAAAATATTCTGATAGGCATTCTGGAAGCCAGGAAAGACCCTGGATCCTTGCCAATGACAAGGCTCTCTATTCTCATGGAAAAAAAGAAGAAACATGGGAGACACAACCAGGATATTTGCTACGTCTTCATCTTGCCACCATCTTCTTTTTATAGTTGGGAGTCTCTAGAAGGTCAATCTATTCACCTGGTTGCTAGTCCTCAGAGCAATTTCACCAACACTACAGGACATTGCAGCTGGTCTCTACTGGCCGCCATCAATGGCTCCCAAAGTCATTGTGAAATATGAGCAGATTCTTGCTCTGCTTCCTTACCCAGCTGCAGAAAGAAAACTTGAAGTTAGCGAACAAAATTGTACTACTGTGTTATTTGATATATTATTCCTAAAAAAAAAAAAAAAACCCACAACTTCCTTTTCCTTCTATGCCTGTTCTGTGCCGTTCCTTCCTGGTTTTGCTTTTCTATAGCTAACTCCCATCTCTTAGAAGCCTGTCTGGACACCTGACACTGGTCACCCAAAAGGCTAGTGCAATAACTCATTCTTGCTGTCACCCAAACTGTGCTTCAGAAAGGTTCTCCTTGACACCTTCTTTCCCACTCAAATATCTCTCTGTGGCTAAACTCTACAAGCAGAAACTGCTCTCCATGTTGGGCAGCTCCGTTTCTACTTGAACCGGCAGCAGGAAGCAGTCAACACATAACTTAAATGATCGTTTACTATTGTAATGCTCCCTTCTCCCCTGTGCTTGCTATTAATCACACTGGGAAATAATAGAACGGCTAAGAAGGATTGCTGTTATTAATAAAACATGTCGGCCGAGGGCTCAACCAACCAAACACAGCCACCGGGAACTGCTATGTTGCCTTATTATCTCTGAGTGATTGTCCAGCTGGTAGACTGGAGTACTGTACTCACAAACAAAAGGTTATCCACAGAGCAACGCCCCAGACACCACGAAAGCTGATGGTGCGGCTCATACTGCTGGCTCAGTGACATCTTCCGGTTTTGGAATTCGATATCATAAAAGAGCAATAGGCTAAACAAAAGATCAATGTATTACTATGCGATAAAATGCAAGATATTTTTATTTAGTAATAAAAAACCTACTAAAGTATATTCATATAAGGAAGTTATTTTGTGAACTTAGTACTCTGTGAAATGAAAGGGCACTGGTTAAAACTACCCACTTGGCTGGCCCTGATTCTCCACTACCGGAGGCAAGAAATAAAAAGTAAATCAGAATTGCTTATTTGGCAAATGTTCATAAAGTGCTGTGTGTGCCAGTTCCCCGCTCTAGTTGATGAGAGGAGAGGAATTAATGATTAAAATCCCTGCCCTCTTGGAGTTTATTCCATCAAAGGGGGGGAAGCTATTGGGTGCACAGGCCAATGCCAATGATGAGCGCTAGGAAGACATCCCACTCTGGAGGTCCCTCTGAAGAGGGGATGTCTGAACAGATACATGAGGACGTACACCGGGCTCGTTAAATTTTCCTAGTTCTTTTTTGATCTGCTTTTTGAAATCCTATGTCCAATTTCTAGTCTACAAAAACCTACAACTTTAACTTTAATTAAACAGTAATTGTTTTCAGCCACGGTTGCCTAATATAACCTCTCCTAAATCAAATATCGGTGCCTGTTTAGTGGCCCCTTGTTTTGGAGATTTGTTAAAACCATATGGTATAGTGCCAAAATTATAATCATTACTTTGGAGGATTATTTTTACGTCATAGAGGATTTCTGTCCCCTTAGATAGGCTCTATGTTTTAGATAAGTATAGCTTCACAATAAGAGTAAATAAAATGGAGTTCACCTTGTGCCTCCAAGCCCTATATCCACACAGACTCCCCCAACATAACATCCCTACACTTATAATCAATCAATCTATATTAGCTTATCTGTCGTTATCTCCAAAGTCTAGACTCTCTTATCCTTTTTGATTTTGGGAGACAAGTCATGATATGTATCCATATTACACCACCTTACTCATTGCAATGCCAAAAAAATAAATAAATAAATAAAAACTTTTGAGAGCAGATTGAGGACGTAGGAGCTTATTTTGGCTAACCATTTGAGGCTTCCATCATGGCAGAGAAGACGAGGCAGTGGAGGGAAGGTGGCTGCCCACACTGCATCCTCAGTTAGGAAGCAGAGAAGAATTCTAGAGCTCCATTTGTTTTTTTCAGTCTGTGGTGCTAATCTCTAGGACGGTGCTACCCACTTTCAGGATGGGTCTTAACTCTTTGGTTAAACCTCTTTGGAAATGCCTTAACAGATACAAAGATGTGTCTTCTAGGTGATTCCAAACCCAGACGAGTTGGCAAAGGAAAGCTTGCCTTTTTCTTAAAATGGGCTATCATGTAGCCCAGGCTGCCCTTAAGCTTCTGACCTTTTGCCATCCCCTCTCCAATGCTGGGATCTAGACATGCATCTTCGTATGTGGCTCCTGTGTACTCAAGCATCAGACATTCTACAGGTCTAGGCAAGTGCACACATCCATCACTAGACAGTATTCAGATTAGTTTCCCTGCCTGTAAACCCTCTGAGTCCTTCTTCTTCATGCCTCCTTCTGCCCCACCCCTACCAACACCCTGCCTTCCAACTATCTCCACTGTTTGGCCTTTTCCAGATGTCATATTGGCTCCTTTCATCTGATGACACACATTCAAGGCTCCTCTATGCCTTCTAACATCTGTAACTCATGTAAGTGGTGAATCAAATTCCATTGTCTGGATGCACAAAAATTCATTCATCCACTCACCTACGTCTAGGCCAGTTTTGGCATTTATGATTAAAGTTACTACAGACATCCATGTTCAGGCTTTATACACATGGATACCAAAGAATGCAAGTGCTAAATCCTATGACAAATATATCACTCCTTAGAAGCTGTCTTCCTCCAATGTGCCCACACCATTTTCGCTCCCGTTGCTCCATGACCTCACCAGCAGCCGATGCTATCAATCACTGCTGGAGTCTGCATACTGATACCCTGTCACCGTTTTAATTCATAACTCTCTAATCTCCTATACAATCATGTGCTTAAGAGGCATCCAAAATGTAGTAATCCCCCCAAATAGCACAGTACTGACCACGTGCCTAGCATTCCCAATGCATGGAGATCCATGGCAAGAAACCAACAAAACCTCAAGGCCTCTGTCTTCTTGGGACTTAAAAACCACATGAATAGTTTGAACTTGTATTTGACTGCAGTGTGTCCTTAAGTAAAATTTTTTTTAAGTTTTCTTTCCAGAATACGTCATGAAAAGAAGGCTTTCCTGTTCCTTGGGCTCCTCCAAGTCGTTCTTCATGTCCTGTGACAGGTAAATGATATCTTTAGCAATATGGTCTATCAAGTTTTGGTGGGCACACAAGAGCAACAACAGCAGCCTATATTCTTCTAGACCTTGCTGACCAAAAACTTATAGATAGGTATCCCCTATATGATAGTGGAGGGTGGTTTTTTTTAAAGATTTATTTATTTTTATTTCTGTGTATGACAGTTTTGCCTGCATGCCTTGTTCCTGTGGTGACCAAAAGAGGGCACTGATGCTCCTAAAACCAGATTTATAGGCAGTTGTGAACTGCTATGTGCATGCTGGGAATTGAACCTGGATCCTACTGACCAGCAGGATACTGTTAACTGCTAATACCCTAAACTGCTGTACCATCTTTCCACTCCATGCACTGGGATTATCATTCGAATGTCTCCTTAGGTGAACCTTTCCAGGACCACATTCTCTACTCCTGTAGCTCTCCTACTCCATTCTCCACATCCATCCAGCAATAAGCATATCATGTCTCGTGTGTGATATCAATTTTAGGGCACAGCATCAAATTGTGTATCACTAAGAGGAATGCTGCCAGTTGAATTGCGACCTCACTCAGTTCATACCTCACAAGATTCTTTTATCAATCTGAAAAAAATTGAAAGGAGATTTCTTGCCCTTGGGGGCACCCTAGGCATGTGTTGGCAATCTTTAGCAATTGTAACAGAGTAAGAATATAGTTCACACTTTTTTTTTCCACTTGATGGTGTTTTTTTTTTTTTTTTTTTTTTTGTGGCATCTGAGAATAGAAGATTGTTTACAAGAAAATAGAAAATTATGTTCAGTTTCCAAATGGTGAATACATTTTTTTGCTTCTTCATTTCCATTTCAACAATGAATCATTACAGAACATTCTAGAAGATATTTTAATGACAAATTGAATCCTATAATATAGATACCAATGCCAACAGTAACCATATTGAAGCCAGGTAACAACACTATACACAGAGGGAGTCAGGTTAATGCAGTCCTATACAACAACAAGGACCTAAAGACTGGCCGGCCAGTGTCAACTGTAAGATGCTGGGGACCATAGACTGTGTCCCAGCTTTGGAAGTGCTAAAATGAAAAGCATTTTGCTCCCAGAATCAACATAGCACAATAATTCGGTTCACTGTCCATTTTTTTAAGCTCAATAAAGATGCTGGATTTTGTCTGCCTACTGATAAATCAACAGTGCCAATAATGGAATGTGAACCATAATATGTATCCAAACACTTGTTAAATGGAGACATCTGAGATGTGAGATCTGATGCGCTGGAAAAAACTGTGTCTCACTACTGCCTCCATAACATCATATGTTTGAGACACAGTCAAACTCACCTTGGTTTTCTCCTTGACCTTTTACCTGGCTGGAAGCCTGTTTCCAAGAAGAGGGCAATAGCTTGACTGATGTCTTTCTAGACTTCTACATGGTTTGTATCAAAGTCTGGTAGAATCAAGTATGAGTGACCCCAAAGATTCCACCATGGCAATCTTTATAAATCTAGACAATGGGGGAAGGAGAGGAGCAGAAAGGAAAGGAAAGAGAGAGATTAGTAAAGATGAAAGAAGAAGAAGTGTTAAAGATATAGGAGAAGGGAGAGAGCAGGGAGAGAGGGGCCAGGGGAAGAGAGGGGAGGAAGGGAGAAGGACAGAGGAAGTCTCACATATAAAGGGAAGATCTTGCTAATGAGATTGGGTAACTCGCTGGCAGGTGCTGTGGAGCAGCAAAGGTGTGAATTCTAGACATTTGAACATCTCAGAAGCCAGGGAAGTTCTCTAGGAACCCAGGAAGAGCTAACCTGGGCAGGAGAAAAACCTCAGGACTAACCATCTGTGCTCCTGAGCAGGTGTCCATCTTCAGTGTGCATAGAGCCGCTCCAGAATCACTCAGCTCAGGATTTAATCAAACAAAGGGCGGGGAGGGAGGACCTTGTCTCACTGACTGTATGCTCTCTTAACTTCTTGTTCCTGGAACTTAATTTTATGGAGACCAACGGTAGGGAATTCCGATGACTGTCCTCTATAGTGAGGTGCCTGTTCTCTCTCATACTCAGGACCCAGGAACTTACTCTTATGGCTATCATGCAAGGAGCATCTGGTGCCACGAAGGTCTAATGCAGACTCCTGAACACTGTTGGCAGAAAGCATCTCTTTTAATTACCCATCAAAACTTATCTGTTACCTGCACATTTCATTAGAGGGAAACCCCAAGGGGACAAGATATATGTGATATGCTCTTTCAGGGAAATCAGAACAATTCAACTTTTCATTTCAGATACTGTTCATTCAGATGCTGTTGCATCTCAGATCTTTAGGATCTCAACACCACAACTCAAGTCTGGGATTATTCAGTGCTTGGAATTTTTTCCCCTTTCAAAATTCTCAGTAGAGTATCTGAATCCATAATTCCTGCTTAAAGTATGGCTGAGACATAGGAGTCCTCAAAGCCTGGACACTGGCCCTAACATCCATCACACTTAACATGACCTGGTGAGCCACTGCTGGGGACCACTGCTGGGCATCATGCCAGAAACTGGGGTTACAAAATGCACAAGGCACAAAACATGTCTTGGGAGAAACTTAAACAATAAAATATGTTTCCGAATTAATTTAAGTTTACTTAATATTTTCTTCCTTATGTAGTGCTATTTTCAAATAAATTCATCCTTTTGACTAAAGAAATGGTTTAAAAAAACATTATGGAGGGGGATGATAGAATTAAAATGTCACTACACAAGTTTTCCCTCCTTCAATGTCTCATGACCCCTCCCTCTTACACACACACACACACACACACACACACACACACACACACACACACA
>JANHMN010000006.1:50565381-50681285 GCA_030674055.1 Rhabdomys pumilio
ACACACACACACACACACACACACACACACACACACACACACACACACTTTTATTGGGAGAATCTCAAAGTCCATCCTTAAAAAACAAAGAAGATTTTATCTATCCCTGGTTACACATCCTTGGGCTTTCTTGGTCCTCAGAGGCAGAAAGATCTTGGAAACATGTAAATTGGACATAAACAGAGAGCTCGAGGCCAATGAATGAATGAATAAACAAACAAACAAACAAATGTTAAAAATTGCAGTAAATAGAACAGAGTGAAGAGGGATGTGTTGTTAAGCCATGGCAAAGAAAAAAAGGCTTGGTTGCTATTCTCTCTTTCCTCTATTTTTGTGTGTTTAATGGAAACCTGTTTCTTTCTTTTTAAAAATTAATTATTTAATTTATATTCCAGAGTTTCCCTCCCTTCTAGCCCCTCACACACCCCCCCCACACACACACACAGTTCTTCATCCCATTCCCTCTTTCCTTTGGCTCAGAGAGGGTGCTCCCCACCCCCAGTGCAACCGCCTTCCCCAGGGTCTCAAGTCTCTACAGGATTAGATACATCCTCTCTAAATGAGGCCAAACAAGGCAGTCCTTTGCTACATGGGCTTAAGGGAGTAAGGGGCGTCAGACCAGCCTGTGATATGAAACCTTGCTCTCAGCCGCATCCTTAGGAACCAGAGGGAAAAGATGAAGATGAATGGCAGCATTAAGTTTATGATGCTAAATGGCAATTGCCAGTATTGGTAGTCACAGTGACATAAAGATAAGCAAGTTGTAAAGTGAATGTAATCTGAACCCAGCTGCTGCAAGATGCAAGCATCCTGTCTCTCCTTTGTCCCCTGGACAGTATACAAGCATTTCTTTAATGACGTAGGGATGACGGTTGGGTCCCACTGGAAATGTTGGCTGATGGACATGACCCTCTATCAGAGCAATGAGAAAGGAGCTCCTGCAGTGAATGAGAAGAACCTTCTTTCCAGACTGTTCCATTGAGAATACACCTGGCTAACTTCCTTCTTGTGTCCGTGTATTAGTGTCTGCTTCCTGGATGACCGAGACTTATAATTCAGATCATGAATCACAGGGTTTCAGTGAGAATTCATCACTTGAAATTTATAATATGAAGTATTTCCTTTTACAGAAGAGCTCACGGGCCTCTTTCTGTATCATAAATAATAAACAAAAGCTTAGGAAACCGTGACCCAAGCTGAGAAATAGAACATTGCAGTCTCTTAGAAAGTTCCTTATCCCTTCCCATGGTGAGGACCTGACCAAGATGGCTGCCTCCTAATTCACATCATCCTTTGCCAAGCTTAAGGGATGATTCTTTTATAGATGAGTATATATCCTCCTGAAAATTGTTTTGTATATAAAACGAAATAGGTTCTATGTTTCTCATTTGGATAACTGTTTAAATGTTCTTAAAAATGTCAGTTTTTCTTTGTTGACTTGCAATATTACCTAAGTGAAATATTTAAGCACAATATCTAAGAGATATGTCTTTAACAATTTTATATGCATTACTGTTTGGCTCACAGAGATGAGAAGGACCTAGAATTATAGACAGTTGTGTGCTGGCATGTGGGCGATGGGAATAGAACCTGGGTTCTGTAGATTAGCAGCCATGATCCTAACCACTGAGCCTCCTCTCCATCCCCTATAAATATGATTTTAGACTCCCTGTTGCATCATTGCTCTATGTTTAAATTTTCTGCATTGATATTGCACAAATCTCAATTATAGTTTATACTGAATACTAATGGCATCTGGTAGGACTCACCTCCCCCTGAGCTGTCCTTGACCCTAGCTATCGACCTATGCAAACTCACCAGCCATACTGAGATTTCTTTGAACACAATGCCAATTTGGAGAGACTAGCTTCTGGTCCACAGTGTAGGATATTTCTTCATCTATTTGGGACTTTTTCTTATTTTCAGTAAAAATTTAAAAGCATAAAAATCTCTAGAAGGATAATGGCATTCCTTTTCACTTTTCATTTTTAGAGTAATTTTTTTATAATAAAATATCTTATAAACATGGAAAAGTAGCAACACAATCAATGCAGAAATCTTTAAGCACTTAGGAAACCTTTTCTTCTTCATAAGGCAAACATATATTTATCATAACATATTTAATAATATTTGAATTTATTTACATTGGAAATATTTAATGTATGTAGCATGATGTTTTGACATACAAATGCATAGTGACATAATCACTGCCATTCAATAAATGAACATATGTTACCTTCTATAGTGACATTCTGTGTACATAACAAGAATATCTGAAAATACCCTACAAATTTCTGTATGTAAAGAAGTCTTATTAGTTACTGTCTCCACTATGCAGATAGATTTTGCTAATTCTACCCAGCTTATTTGTGTGCATTGACCTATTCATCCCAACTTCCCATCCCCAACAAGTCTGGAAACAGCCATTTTACACCCAACATGTCTGGAAACCACCATTTTACTCTCTCCAATTATTCAATATTTTAATGATTTATTTTTCCTTTATCATTTCTCACATACATGAGAGTATGGTGTACATGTGTGTACATGCACATCTGTATATGTGTGGATTTGTGTGCAGATGGGTGCATGTGGAGGCCTGAGGTTGATGTTGGGAGTCAACACCAGTCAAAGCCAAAGCTCCCCACTATGGCTAGTCTCAGCAGTCACCTTGCTCTGGGAATCCCTCTTCTTTTCAAAGCTGGAATGGCAGTCAAGACACCACACCCACCTGGCACTTCAGTGATTTCAGGGATTCAAACTCCAGCATCAAGTACTTTAACCTCTGAGACATCTCATCACCCAAAATATCTGAATGTCTTTTACAGTATTTTATATTTTTGGTTGTAAGCCTGGCCATCTCTAGAAAAAAAACAACAACAACAACAACAACAGCAAAAAAGTGTTTTTGTAATTTTACTTTTAAATGTTTTTTTAAAACATATTTTACAAAGGTGATATACTTTGTCTATTGACAGTAATGCTGATAAACTTATCAAATCTAATAAATTGTGTGTGAATTCTTTTGCTTTTTTTTATGGATACAATCAAAGCACCTGTAAATAATGGCAGTTCTGTGTCGTCTTTAAGAATTTCCAACAAATAAAAACGATTCCCCATACTTCCAGCACTTTGGAACCTGAAGAGGGAGAGTCCTAAATCTCAGCCTTTGTCCCGATTCATAAGACAACAGCAGCAACAGCAACAACAAAATGTGTGTGCATGCATGTTTGTATACGTGTGAGCATACATATGTGTGGGCATACATACATGTGAATCTGTGTACAAATATGTTCAGTGAGAATTTTGGTTTCTTTGAAAAACAAAATACTATGGAACTATGTTTTTGCTTTAATCCTAGGTGTGGACTATGAGGCTGCTTCAGATTGTCCACAGCAGCTGACTATGATTTACCTCATGTTGTAGGAGTGGAGGGTAGGGTGTGGGGTAGTTGTAATAGGACTTTGCCAGTTGCAGATAGTTTCTGTGATCATGTGATGTTTAGAATTCTGGGGACTCTTCAGCGTGTATGTAAATACTAGTTGTGTGCAAAGAAGAAACAAGACGAAGAAGTTAGATCTCCTGGCGGTGCAGATCAAACTTCCCCCAAGAAACTCGTGGTCCTTGATCAGCAGAAAGTAGTCTAATATTAACCCCCTCTCCCCTCTCTCCTTTTTTCTCTCCTATCTCGTGTTAGGGAGTTGAAAACCTTGAAAAGGGGTGGAGAAGGGGGAAGAAAGAACTCACAAAGTAGCCAAAGTCTGACTACAGATGAACACAGCCCCGAGGTTGAAGTTGAGAACCAACCTCAATCAAACCCTTTTGATTTTGTGATTTTGTAATACTACATCCAACCCCGATCACTGGCTACAAATCATTTTCTATAAAACAAAACGTTCAGCAACTAAGAAACACAGCCACAAAGAGGCCCTCAATTTTCAGGGCCTTAACATCAAAATCTATGTCATGTGAGAAGGTCAGAGGAATGACGAGATATTTCCAGAAAGGACAGTAGATGACAACCAGAGAAATGAAGAAACCTGCTTTAGATGAAGAGAAAAGCACTTCCTGCTGTCATGGATTACAGACGTCCCCACTATTATTAGCTTGACCAAACCCATGGTTCAGAGCCTGGGCAGATGGCTCAGTCACTAAAATATGTCCTACGCAAGGATGGGGGACCTGAGACTGGTTCCTAAAACCCAGTTTACAGTAATCAAATATGGCGGCCCTGGCTTGCTATGGTAGTGTTGAGCCAATGCCAATCAGTGTTGAGCAAGTAGAGTTGGAAGGACCCAGGAGCTCGCTGGTCCACCATTCTACCCCATTTGTAAGTCCAGGCCACTGAGAGACTTAGTCTCAAAGACATGTGAATGACACACAGGGTGTGCGCACACACACACACACACACACAGACACACACACACACCACTTCAAGCTTCATTTATCTAACTTATCTTCTGAAGAAACAGAACCAGCCACGCCCAGGCTAGGCAGCCATCTTTCCAAGGTTAGCTCTAGGTGACACTGCTCCTTTGTGCTTCTCTGCATCCATTAGAATTTAAATGGCATGAGCAATGTACATTAATTTTTCGGCACCGGTGCCCATAATGTCCCAGTGTTTGGAACATATTGACATGGAAAGTGATTCCAAAATCAATCGAGTTACTCCAAACATTAAGCTCCGAAGACTGGAGTTCACTGATCCAAATCTGAAAGCCAAGGGCTTGGCAGGGACCTCAGAAATCATTCTGCAGCCCCTCTGTTCTACTGGGAAAGTCAGGGATGTGCACCCAGAGAGTGGTAGAGCCACATGCAGAATTGAGGGGCTGGCTTCCAGGCCAGGTTGTCTTCATCTCTAGTCACTTAACTGTTTTTTAAAAGCCCACTCATAGAGGGCGACAAACTTGCCTTTATTCCAAGACTTTATACAAATTGTTTCAAACCTTTCAGTAATATAAAGGACAGGGGACAACCACCCTGGTTAAAGGGCTGGAGAGTCTTAGTTGCTAGAAAAGGTGACCTAAAATCAGTGGAAAAAACCTGTATAATTAGTACATGACTTCCTAGACCCATTTCTCAGCAGAAAGGTCATTGAATGCATCTGACTTCTGCCTCCCTTGATACCTTACCATTCAAATACTTTTTCCTGAGCTCTTCAATTTACTCAGCAAGTCCTAACAGTTGAAACAGCTGTGTGTGTTTCCAAGACTCTTCCCACGTGCTGCGGAGGTACACATGTCCATGAAAGATCTCTAATATGCTTGACGAGGTATGGGAGTGGGTCTGGCTCCCAGGGAAGAGGGCAAAGCATCGTGTGCATTTTAGGAGCTGCAGTGTTAATGGGGTATTTGATCAGGGTCATAGGCCCAAGAAGAAGTGGAAAGGCCAGAGCACCAGATGAGAGAGAGAACTGCAGATGCAGAAAGCAACATGGCCGTTGTGGTGGAGAGGCTGGGGGTATGTCTTCTGCAGCTGGGTGGACCTGGGTTTGAACTCTTTGACTAAGAGTATTGTGGTCTTCAAATAAACAGTTTTCTCATGAGCTCACACATTCAAGACTTTGTCTTCAGCTGGCAGGGCTCCATCTGGAGACTGTGAAGACCAATCCAAGTGGGTCATGGTGGACATATCTCTGAAGGTTAGAACTTGTCAATCAATTCTTTCTTCCCTCTCTCTGCTTTCCATCCACCATGAGGTAAGTAGCCTCTAGCACAGTGTGGTGGTTTGATATGCTTGGCCCATGGGAAGTGGCACTTTTAGGAGGTGTGGTCTTGTTGGAGGAAGTGTTTCACTGTGGGGATGAACTTTGAGGACTCCTCCTATGCTAAGGCTCTGCCCAGTGCAGAAGAGAGTCTTTCCTGGTTGCCTCTAGATCAAGACTCTCAGCTTCTTCCCCAGCACCATGCCTGCTTGGATGCTGCCGTGCTTCCCGCCATGATGAGAATGGACTGACCCTCTGAAACTGTAAGCCAACCCTAATTAAACATTTGCTTTATAAGACTTGTTTTGGTCATGGTTGTCTCTTCATAGCAACAAGACCCTAACTAAGACATACAAAATCCTGTTGTCACGACGCTCTGCTGTACCATCAGCCAGGAGTCGACAGAGCCAGGAACCCTGAACCGAGACATCTGAAAATGTGAGCCAAAGCCAAGCTTTTCTCTATGAAGTTGTTCCTTGGCATTATTGTTATATCTCCATGAACATAACAGATATAAAGACATGGCTCATGTCCTAGGCAGCTATAACAACTGTCCAATAAAACACTTAGCATAATGTCTAACCTGTGGTAAACATTGTCTGCTACCATTTCAGAAGCCCAGAAGTGGCTTATTGGAGCCGACCAGTTTGAAGAGGACCAAAGTTTCCATGATAGACAAACTGGCCTTCAGTGTAGTGACAAATGAGACCATCATAAGCTGAGATCTGTGTTTCAGGAAATAACTACCATACAATCAAAGAAGAAAGACAGAGAATGTAGGAAATCAGTCTTCTATTAATCATTGGGAGGTGTGGGTGTGTGGGGTGCCCCCTCCATGCACCATCTGTCTCCTCTGCAGACTGCCATTTCCCTGCCTCCTAAAAGCTCACTCGCTGGATGAATGAATGAGTAAAACTCATTCTTCCAAACAGATAAGAGCCAGTTTTATAGCCTTTCAGGAAAACTGGAAGTCAGGAGGCTCAGACGCTGTCCCCACCTCACAGTAAACAGCAGCCCTGAGATTCATACAGGGGACTTTTCTAGAGGCAGAAGCTGGATGGCACACGGACAGGTTTAAACAACATTTATTACTCATGCATTAAATATCTCAGCCAACGAAGAGCAGAAAACTAGAGGCCTGCGGTGGCGAGGAGATAAAAACCAATAAGGAAAAATAATAACACCAACAATAAACTAACACATTGATTATTATTCTAGCTAAAAAAAAAAATTTTTTTGAAGTTCCACTGGATCCCAGTAGGTGGCAGCATCCGGCATCATTTTAAGGCCATGGTGAACAGATTCAACCACCTGCACGGAGGGTCTACACCAGTTAGCTGCTAGGTTAGGACTGGATTTTAGTGCGTTATTTAGGCCTCACAATCGCTTATCACGATGGGTACGAGCATCCTAGTTTAAAGAATCAAACTCAAAGCTAAGCTGCTGAATCCTGATATCAACAACAGGCACCGGAGGGAGGGCTAATGCTGCCCTGTAGCTGAAGGCTTCTATGCGAGAGGCCTGCCTCCTACAAACCGCTCACTCCTGCTCCAAGCCGGACTCCTTCTGGACCAAGTCGCCTGCTGTGTGCCTTGCTTCCTGACCCTCCACCATCAGCTGGACTGGCCCAGGCCTCAGTGCACTGGTGAAAGACGATGTCCACTAGGCTTCCTGTTGAGCGTCTATTTTTAAACCGGGAATGAAGGGATGGAGCTGGAACTCAGTCACGGAGTTCTCATCCATCCTGTGGGAAGCACGAGTTCAAACCCCAGTATTGCCAAAAAGGAAACTATTGAGCAATCACTCACGCCAGGATTTACATGCCAAACCCCAGCTCCAGTCCCGACAGGATTCACTCTCAAACATTCTAGCCTGCTCTCGGTTCCTCCGGCTTCCCAAATGACTTTGCAAGGCCTGGCCTGGCTCTGACCTGGCCCTAGAGCTTCCCTTCCTGTGCCAACAGGACTGTCCCTACTGCTCCCACCACATGAGGAGGTGTCAGCGTTTCTCTGCCGTGAGCAATGGCTTCAGTGTGCTTTAAGGGAGGACACAGTGGAGCTTTAGCCCACAAAAATGGTGCTTGAAGTTCTTAAGACCAACGTGGGCAGACTTTCAGAAGAGGAATCTCGGTTTAAGATCGTACCAGTTGTCCTTAGCCAATGTCAGATGCCTTCCAAGCAGCCCATTTCTTTGTTCTTGGCCAATATCAGAATCCTGCCAGACAGCCCCCAAAACTCTCCACATCTTCCCCCTTTTTATTGCAGGCAGGAATTTAAATCCTAGGCTAGAACAAAGAAGTAATTTCAGCCAGGAATCTAAATCTTAAGCTAGAGCAAAGATAGGCTTCAGGCATGAAAATGATTTTGGAGTGGGACAGTGAAGTAGGCTCAGATATTTTGGACATCCTCATAAGCCCTTAGAAACAGTGATCACAGGAATGATCACGGGACTCTGTTTATTGTCTTGCTTGTTCTTTGACTATTTCCATCTATTGTATTGCTAGTTCCTCAACCTAGAACTGACCTTAATTAATACTTGCATGTAATTTAAATGGCATAAAAGCAAAAAAGGAAGAGGAGGAGGGATGGAATAGGGGGTTAATGGGGGGGGGGATAGGGGAAGGGGATAACATCTGAAATGTAAATAAATAAAATATCGAATAAAAAATAACTTATGAAAATAAAAAAAAAAATTGTACCAGTTGCTGGAGGACCTGTTTATCTAGTTTCGCTCTGTCATTTGTTGGTTATGTGGGCCATACAGCTCTGCAGTCCTTTATGATATAGGATTCTGGTGACAGAACATTGACTGGCTTGAACAGCATAAAAACAAAGCATAAAGAGAATGGTAACTACTGGTGTTTATTAACCACTTTACACATAACTCAGGGAGGCGAATATAAACATTATGCTCATTTTATAGGTGAGAAAACTGAGGCCAGAGAATACTCCAGCATTACAAAAGCAAAAAGTGGTAGAACTAATATAAGATTCTCTGACTCCAGAAAGGACTCCTAAGCTTACTCCACTGTCCAATCTCCATCCCCAAAGTCTAACGCCCAATATATATACATATATGCATATAGACACAAACACAGAGAGAGAGATGGAAAGGGAGTGTGGAAGATGGGGAGAGGGAGAGGGAGAGAGAGAGAGAGAGAGAGAGAGAGAGAGAGAGAGAGAGAGAGACTTCTCCTAGCCAATGGGAGAGAATTGGTCCAACATCTGGAGACAGCAAGATGGGGATAAGCTGGTCTGGGCTGCTGCCCTTGGCTTACTGGATTTTGCTCTCCCACAAAATACATGCATGTGTGTGATGAGTTCACATGGGGAGAGAGGCAAGACCTTGGTACTTTTCTATGACAACCAACTTTGAGCTTTCCTCACAATCTCGGGAAAATATCAGTTGTCCTTTTGTGCCCGCCTTTCCTCAAGGGTGACAGACGAGGAGCTCTTTCCATGACAAGGACTCTTGTTCACCTGTGAGAATTTTCTACATTCCTTCTTATTTTTAATCCTCATGACTTTAATCCCAGGGAGAGGTGCATCAGTGGGGGAGAGGCTTGTATTTTAGCCACAGTTTGAGAGGTTTCACTCCACTGTGGTAGGCACAACATGGCAGACCATCTCATATCAGGGTAGACAGGAAACAGGACAGGACAGACTAGGAAAGGGTCAGGGCAATATGGAGGGCCTATGCCTCCAAGCTCTACCACCCAGTGGTCTACTTAAAACTGAATTCGTCAATGGATTAAACTTTTAACTAGATCAGAGCCCAGTGATTTGACTGTCCAGAGATATGCTTCACTAGTATCCTGGGTGTTCCTCAATCCAACTAAACTAATAACCCCTTCTCTATCTGGAAGCTGGCTGACATGCAATAAATGCTCAATAAATATTTGTTCACACAGAGAAGGTATGAACTCAACCTTGGGAGAGAAAAGACAGGTTGGGTCTTCATTCCCAAAGATGTCTGCTCCTCAAATCCCCATTCCTTCCCGTGGCTCCCCCACCCCCCACATGTCTGCTTCTATGCCTCCCCGTTTCTCTGACACCTGAAGGGAGATGTGGCAATGTATATCCAAAGCCAAGGCCGCCATGTACAGAAGAAGATGGTAAGAGAAAAACGGGCCATGTACAGAAGAAGATGGTAAGAGAAAAACGGACTCTCAGCAGAGCCAGGAACCCTTGACACACAGGCTGAGGCGATCTTGGGAAGAAGCAGGCTCCTGGAGGGATGAATGGACGAGTTTAATTTGGCCAAAGTACTATGCATTAGTATCCCACGTCATAGCGTGCTCAAAAAAACCTCACCAGAGAATGGTGCTTATGAGCAATTTAGGCATCTCCAGTTTCACTTTTTAAAATTTAATTTTTAAACCAGCCTGAGTCAATATGAATCAATAGGTATCAGTATGACATTTTCAAGCAAACAGCGTTTTAGCTGATTCTCATCTCCCCTCATCTGTTCCATCTCTCTGCACTACAACTTGTACCCCCCCTCCAGACTCCTTTCAGCTTTTACAGTATGTGTGTCTTTCTGCCTGTTTAAAATTCTTTTTTTACCTTCTTATTGTTTTCCAAAACTTAAAAACAGAATTGCACCATGGCTCAGGTATACCACTCCTAGGCAGATGCCCGAAGGAACCTGTGTCCCACTTAGGGACAGTTTCGTTCCCACATTCCTTGCTGTTCTTCTCACAGCAGGAAGGAGATGGAAAGTGTCAGGATGTGCATCCGCAGGTGAGCGGACGATGAAAACGTGGTACACACACAGTGGAATTGTATTCAGCTATAGCAAAAGTATGAAGTCGGCAGGAAGGCGGGGAGATCTAGAAAGCATTTCACCAAATGAGGTGACCTAAACTCAGAAGGAAAAAACAGTTGTGTTCTCTCTCATATGTAGCTCCCACCGTGTGTGTGTGTGTGTGTGTGTGTGTGTGTGTGTGTGTGTGTGTGTGAATGTAGATAAAGCCTAAAAAAAATTAGGAATGAGGGAAGGAACCTCAGTGAATGATACTAAGAATGAGGCGAGAGGTGTCTTAGCCTAACGATACCCTAGAGGAAGGAAATAGCCGAATTTGAGACAATACAAGTCTGTATTGTACATTAACTTCTGCGCATAACAACTTAAACAGAGGGTTGGGGATGTGGTTCATTGAATAAGAGGGCTTGCTGAGCAAGAGGGCCTGAGCTCAAATCTCCAGAACTCACATAAGACAGGTGTGGCTGTCTATGTACCCATTACCCCAGAGCTGTAGGAGAACACAGGAGGCCTCCTGGGTTTGCCAGCTGTCAACACAGCTGTCTTAGGGTTTTACTGCTATGAACAGACACCATGACCAACGTAACTCTTATAAGGACAACATTTAATTGGGGCTGGCTTACAGGTTCAGAGGTTCAGTCCATTATCATCAAGGTGGGAGCGTGGCAGCATCCAGGAAGGCATGGTGCAGGAGGAGCTGTGCGTTCTACATCTTCACCTGAAGGCTGCAGCGGAATGCTTCCAGGCAGCTAGGATGAAGGTCTTAAAGCCCACATCCACAGTGACACACCTAGTCCAACAGGGCCACACCTTTTAATGGTGCCACTCCCTGGGCCAAGCATATACACACCATAACACTAGCTTTAAGTTCAGTAAAAACCATCTCTAAGAAATAAAGCAGAAGGTAATAGAGCCATCTGATGTCCTCCCTTGGTGTATGCACTTATGTGTGTGTGTGTGTGTGTGTGTGTGTGTGTGTGTGTGTGTGACACATATGCATGCATGCGTACCCCCACATATGTGCACAAGAAGCACACCACCTACACCACACACAGACACAAACAAATAAGTAAAATAAAATGTGGAAGAGAAGGAGCTGCGGCCTACATTATGTTGTGTGCTTCTCAGACTTGGCCTTGGTCTTTCTCCTGGCAGTTTCTAGTAGGCTAGATTCTTTGGCATGGCTTGTCTCATGAGTTCACTCTTATTCCCCAGGACCCAGCTTCTTTAGATGATAGAGGGACCTCCAGGCCTTAAGGTGATGTGAGTGAGGGCATGCCCAGAGGTCCAGCCCACACACCCACAGAAACCTCTCTCCTCCGTCTCAGGCTAGTGCCTCCAAGCATACTGTAGGAGTCAATCTGTAATGCAGACCTGTGCTTCCAGAGCTTGTTCATTTATATTAAAGATCATGTTTGCTCACAAGCATCTCTCTTGCCTGAATTGTGTGCTCCTATAACTTCTGCCACACCTGATTTGACTGGCTTTGAGCTGACTGAAAGGATTCCAGCCCAGACATTTCTTCTACTGTGGAAACACTCCCCCTCACACCCTCTTCAACAGGAAGCCAAGACACCAGACTTGATACCCACTTTCCCTGATGGAAACACATAGCTCTTCAAGAGGGAGGGAGAGTATTTTTCCAGTAATGCAAATCCATGCAAAATGTTCTCTATACATTCTTATTCAGTGATCATAGACAACGTCATGAAGCTACGAACTGAACTGAGCCAGCTGGGGTCAGAGCAGGTCAAAATAAACAATTCCTTGTTACATTTATTGATTAAAATGGAAAATAAATCTCAAAGTGAAAATTGCTCTTGTGAGAATCGATATTTTTGTTTTAAAAATGGTTACAGTTGTTGTGCGTGTTCTGTCACCACCAGCCCCATTTCTCTGCCTTCCCTGCTCACCCTTCTTATTATTGCCCTTTGTTCCCCTAGATAATAAAAGCTGTTTTCTCCCCAAAGCCACACGCTCTAAAGCAAAGCAACATGGGATGCCGATCATCAAAAACAGTAAACATCCCTTAATAAAGTTCAAATGCAAACTCCAGAACACTTATGAGAAATACATTTATTGATCATAGCCTGCATTTTTAAGTCACTTAGCAAAAAAAATAAAGGAAGTGCTCTATAGATTATTCTCTGAGAGGAAATCGTCATGCTATTGTTGCTGTGACACAGAGTTATGAGTCCCAGACTCCCTGATTACCCAGAGGTCTGTACCAGCAGACCAGTCAACCAGCTGCCTCCCAGGATTCCATTTTTTATAAAGCAGAGCAATGACTTTTAGGTTAAGCACACGAACTGCTCTTGCAGAGGACCTGGGTTTGGTTCCCAGCACCTATACGGGAGCTCACAGAATTACCCATAACTCTAGTACCAGGGAATCCTCTCCCATGTTCTGTCCTCTGTGGGTACCAGGCATGCACACAGTATACATACCATGTCAGTAAAACACGCATACACATAAAATGAAAAGCCAATAAATAAATATGTATTGTTTATTAAATAAATTATATTATAAAATAGAATGAGGAGGTAAGAGAAGAGGGCAGAGGGCACAGGGAGGGGAGGGAAGGGAACTGCCAAGTCTTGAGGCCTGGGATAGACAGGGAGGTATTCAGTGCACCCTCGGTATCCCCAAGGGATTGTTCAAAGATGGTCTGTGTACTCCCAAGTCCCTCATACAAAATGGCATCGTATTTATGTGTTTCCTGTGCATGTCTTCCCATTGCCATCTCCAGTTCTCCAGTAATACCTGAGTACATAGTTGTTCCACCATCTGATTAGGGAATAATAAGATTTTTAAAGATCTGTCCATGTGCAATACAGATGCAGTGCTTCTCCAGATATTATCAGCCTGTGATTAACTCTGCAGTGTTGGATACGGAAGGAAGACTGCAGAGAAGTGGCTCTGTCTCCTTGACTTATACAGAAATAACATGAATACCTTTCTTGAGTTTATATAACTTGCATCGTTAGCGTCATCTGAAAGATAATTGTGAAATTCAAGCAAACAGTTCCTCAACTTTGACTCATACTCTTTTGGACAGAAATATGTAGAAAATAATATGGTCAAAAAATTCTCAGAGTCATTCCATATTACAAAAATGTCAGATTCACCTACTGGTGTCATAGTGGCATGTCCAATATAGGGGTCACCCACTGCTTCCTGATTGAATTTGAGGCTGCTGAAAGCATAGAAGGGAGTCATTCGGCCTCAAAAACATTTACACCTGTAGACTAGCGCTGCTGTCAGCTTGAGTCAGAGCACTTTTTTTGCAGTGGGGATGTTTAGCTAAATTGACACCTGGTCAAAGCGTCCAGAATATGTGGCTGTTGAGTGTTTTGCCCAAATGAAGGTTACCTCATGTCCTCCAAAACCCAGGGGAAATCACAACAAGGTTGGGAGACAGATCGTAAGAGCCAGAGGATGCATAGAAACTCCACTGCCTTCTGGAGGTGAGGCTGTTGTAATCATGGATACACAGCGCATGAGCTGCTCTCCCCCTCCCCCTCCCCTCCCTGTCCTCCTTCTGCCTCTTCCCCACTCTCCCTCCCCTCTCTCTCATACACATACACACACAAAGAGACAAAAGAGATGCGTTGGGATGATGGGAGTCATTGTCCGGGATGGGGACGGTAAGGGGGCAATGACAGAGGTGAAGATGATCCCGAAGTCATCTATGTGTATACGTGGTTCTTGAATGTGTGTGACCACAGAGAAAGTCTGAGAATAGATGAGCTTTCAAGAATCATGCAAGCCAGAGAAACTCCGGAACCCGCCCATCTGCATCTGCTGTGGTTAGTTACTGATGTTTCGATAGATAGATAGATAGATAGATAGATAGATAGATAGATAGATAGAGACAGAGATTAGAGATCTCTCCTGTCCTTTTGCAGTAGGTATAGAGGAATAGCCATATAATTTGCTTTAAACAATGGCATGTCACCCACAGTCCTCAACTTTTCAGCTCCATCAATACCCTCCTGTCACGGTAGTATCAGAATGAGGTGAACAGCAAGCTCTGAGTGCATGCAGTGGGCAACTTCCCAGCAAGTTCCATATGCCCCCACAATATCTAACTTTGGTCTTACACTACAGGACTTATTTGTCGCTGTGGCCTGTGGGCCATCCTCACTGGCACACGGACTTTTAAAATCACACTCTCATGCACGTATTCAATATGTCTTTAATACACATCTAGTAAGTGGGACAGGGCCATGAGCAGACACAAAACTGTCTGACCTGAAGTCATACTGTGAGCCTTCTTCACCTAACCTTACTTGCAGTTCAACTGTCTTTCCTACTTCGTTCCAGTGCTGTGTCATACGTGACAAATGTCACATTCTAGCTGAAACACATGTTGATGTAGCTTCACAAGTTTCCCACATGCAGTGAACACTCAGCTGAACACTATCAAATGCCATCCTACACTTTGTAATTTTTTTCTAAGCAATTTTCTTCTTCTTTTTTTTTTTTTTATCACAAATGGTTTTTATGAAAACCAAATGCTCCTTTCAGTAGCAGGTGGAGAGCTGGGATTGTGCGCGTCGTGTGGATGTACAGGCATGAGTGTGCCGTGTGGATGTATAGGCATGAAGCATTCCGTGGAAGAGCACAGAGTCTTGACCGTGAACATCTCTGCAGCATGCTCACATTATTGCCTCTTAAATCCATGTCACAGCAGGGCACACACAATACCAGTGCAGCCATGCACGTACCTTGGAATCACTCCAAAAGGGTGTGAGTGCTGCTTCTGCCAGATATGGAGTATGTCAACTCTGGAAAGTTCTGTCCTTGATTCAATAGATACTCACCGAGTGTTTACCAATTTACAAGTCTTGAAGTGTGAAAATCGCAACAAGTAAGACAAGGATTGGAGCTTAATTTGTAATGTATATGTGGCCACACTTGGGGCTTTGGTCTTTACCCTCAAATCAACGGGATGTCCGTAAGCGAGACACAGACTGAAAAGGATGCCATAATTTCAGAAGCTGCCATTCTGAAATGCTAGTGGTATTGGGGAAGGATGCAAAAATTCAAGATGTCTTTAGGGAGCTAAGTGGGTAGAATCAAGTGGTTGACTGGATGTGGGGGAGGGGAGGTATGATAACTCCCAGCTGCTAATATAGATGAGTGTGTTGGGCTGAATGAGAACAGCCTCCATAGGCTCATACGCTGGAATACTTGACTTGGTACCCAGATGGTGGAGTTGTTTGGGAAGGATTAGTATGGCTTTGTTGAAGGGGGTGTGTCACTGGGAGCACTGTGCTCTCAGCCTGTAAGTAGAGATGTGAGCTCTCAGCTGCTGCTCCAGCCACGTATTGTCATGCTTTTGCTCCACCCACGATGGACTCCAATTCTCTGAAACTATAAGCTCAATTAAACCCTTCCTTTTATAAGTTGTCTTGTTTTCAGTGTCTTATCACAGCTATGAAAAAAGTAACTAAGACAAAGACAGTGAGCATGGCCCTATCCCTGAGCACTGAAGAGTAAACACGGGTGTCACAGGGCAGGTAGATCTTGGGCTCATTTAATTTTAATGAACTACACTTCTCTCTTTACAGCAGCAGTGACAGTAGCACCCAGTGGGAAACTGCGGGACCATTAGATCCTGAATGTCAAACACTGCACCCACTAACTGGCACAGGGAGAATGTAATGATGGTGGCCATGTTTCCCAACACTGGCAATATGAGAAGCTGAGGTCAAGGCTACCTGTTCTCACATGGTGGCCATTGTTTTCGCACTACCCTTCACAGTTCCCATACTATCACATCTGAGTGATTCTTTCAATGTGTGTCTCTGGGTTTGCCTTGATGTCTCAAAAGTACAAGGGGTTGACTCTGAGTTTGCTCAATGTTGCAGTCTCAGGCATGGACATAATATACCTCATCATGTATCCAGGATGAGGGGAAAGAAATAGATAGCCTACCATTTGGTGGATATTGACTCTGCCATGGCAGACCACACAATTTTACTGCTAGTAAGCAAATCGATACATACCCTCAGGAAGGTTTGTGGAAATAGCTGATACCTAGGATGCAGTACATTGGGAGATAAAACTCTTACTTGCTCCCCTTCTTCTGTCTGATCTAGATCTTATGTTACTACTAATCCTGAGAGCCTGCTTTTCCTTGTACCTCCCCCTCCCAATCCCAGTGTGTGTGTGTGTGTGTGTGTGTGTGTGTGTGTGTGTGTGTGTGTGCGTGCGTGTGCATGCGCGTGATTTGCCTTCAGATTTGTAAGTACAGACACACACATTCTATGATGCACATGTGGAGGTCAGAGGTCAACCACGAGTATAAGTCACTGCCTTCCGCTTGAGCCAGGGTCTCTTGTCTGCCGCCAAGTAACCCAGGCTAACTGGCCCTTATGATCTCAGGGATTCTCTCATCAGTGTCTCCTGCCTCTGCCTTCCATCTTTCTTGAAGACTTCTGGGATTACAGATGTGTCTGATTACATAAGCTTTTTGTTACGTTCTAGAGATTTGAAGTGAGGTCCTTACCCAGTCCCTAAACTTACCCAGTCTTAATTTTTGAAACTAGAGAAAGACATACGAAGATAAAGAAACAAACCCCACATTTTGTTTATGTATATGTTCTCCACATATCACCTGAACTGCTGATGTCCACTGTCTCCCTCAGAGAACAGTGATGTGAGCACCCAGTTAGCAATAAAACCATGAGTTAGTGTACATGTCCTTGCTGGAGTTTCCCTGTAGTTACTGTCTTCTGGCTGTTCCTGTGGCATTGTATTGAATATTTATTATTGACTATGTCTTCTGCAATGTCCTATGTCTGAACAAGGTTATAAACACTTCACACACAGAAGCCAGTAAGCCCTCTTGTAACTGTATTTGTTAAGTACTTGCAGTTAATTGGCTGCTTATCTCTGAGAAACACCAAAATCACTGAGGAAGAAAAGGGGAAATGGGACGAGAGCTCACACTGTGACAGCTCCTTTTTAATAATGGTGCTAACTCAGCAAATTAAAGCTGCAAAGTGCCTTGGCTCACTGGAGTTCTACACAGTGACTTTCTTCCATGCCATAGTCTTAGGTCGGTTATCAGTTCCACACCAGCTACCTATGAACCCTGATTCTGGTTCCTGGGGTAAGGCATTGCCCTCCTGGGGAGCTGCTGTTTATTTTAATCAAATCACTTTCCCTCCTTGCTGACAACTGGCTGACCCAGATGCAACTGTGTTCCAGAACGATGGGGAAAAGTAAATTACAAAGGGCAGATGACGATGGAGACGCTGCTGTCAGTGGACCTTGGCAGTTCAATCAGAGTGGGACAGCACCTCGCTTCTCTGTTGCTAGTTCTATCTAGGCCAGCCTCTGTCACAGCCTCTAAGAGGCCCCAAGAAGAGGCAGAAGTCAGTCTTTCTTCAGTTCTTGACTGACTCCCTTCCCCAAGCTTAAATCTCAAGTGTTTGGCTAGCAGGAGAAATAAATGTACCAAGTAACCCGACAAAGGATCCACCTGGAACCATAAAAGAAAGTAAATAGAAGTTTCATCACCATCCAAGGTAGAGGATTTGCCAGGAAGACCTTGACTGAACAACCCTGGGGCTCCGCCAAGGCCTGAGAGAGTAGCAGTATCTCATTACAGGGTTTCCATTTCCTTCATGTTCCCAGGCACCTTGACCCCAGCCAACATAAACAATTGCAGCAAGGACCAGAGGAGTAGAACCAACTTACCTTAAATTTCGGGAGCAGAGAAACCACATAAGGGTCAAAACTGCTTCCATAATGAGGCTTACAATCAGTTTGGATCTTACACACACACACACACACACACACACACACACACACACGCACACGCACACGCACACGCACACGCACACGCACACACACAGGGCTTCTCAAGAGCAAAAGAACTATCATGTCTGTAATTACAAATCAGAGATGTGGTCTGTCAGCTCACAGCAGCAAAGGTCCTGTGAACTCACAACGACTGTCTGTGGGCTGGAAAGTCAGGGAACCTAGCAGCTGCTCAGCCTGAGAAGCCCGAAGCCTTAGAACAGAAGAAGTCAAGCCTGCAGGACCAATCAAGGCTGGAGGCCTGGACGCTCTCTGGAAAAGTTGCTTGTGAGGGTGTATGAGTCAAGACTGAAGAATGTGCAATCTGGTGCAGGAAGGGGCACACTGGCAGGAGCTTAAACACACCTGCTAGGGAGGAATCGGCTTGCACAAGTGTTGCTTCTGCCCTATTAGGTTCTATCCCACCTCAGTAATGTACATATTCAGAACAATGACCTATGCCCCACTGTTTCTAGAAATACCCCAGATATATCTAGAAGTGCTCTTTACCAATTAGAACCAAGTCTAACCATCACAGGGGCCAAGAAAGAATAGTGAAGTTCTTTATTCTGAGCCTGCTTCACTTCACTATTGATACAAGGTCTAATTATGTAGCCCAGACTGGTGCTGCACCCCCTCTGACTCCACCTCTTGTGTACTGAGATTATAAACAAGCACACTGTACCTAGCATCTTCTTATTCATTCACTAGCCAACCTCGACAATCTCAATTGTGAGTGTCTATGATCTTGGATCACTGAAACCGTTGTTTGTATCTAATATGTGCACTGTAGGTGGCAATAATTTCAAGATGCATGGTATTTAAATAATAAAGAATGAAGAGTCAACATAATACTTTATTAGTGTTTCCTTTATTTCTGTCCTCTTAAACCCTTGCAATTCAACATTTTCTTACTCTGTAACATATTAAAAATAAGTGGAGAGACAAACAGAAGGCTCACTACAAGTTCAAAGCTAGCCTAACCTATGTAGCAAGCTCTAGGTAAGCCAGGGTTGTACACCAAGACACTGACTCAGAAAACAAACAGCTATAATAAAAAGAAATAACGAACGTATTTGATGGAGTATTCCCATACATGGGCATCTTGCTTGTTCTATGAAGAATATACATTTTTAAAGTATATGGATGTGTTTGTTTTTAGCTAGGTATATAGAAAATAATATTGGCAACTATAAAATAGGAGAAATTCAGAAAATCAGAGTACCAAATATAGAGAATACTGCAGATCCCACATGACAGTGAATTAAAGAGGACCAATCAGTATGTTCAAGTTAATACATAGCCAAATATCCCCCGAAATTCACCACATAGATCTGATGACTCTCCTTGACAAATATAAATAAATCTCAAAGTGATCCCACTAAGTTTGCAATTTGGAAGGCATACATTTCAATGATGTTAATGGATAAGATCAATGTATCATAAAGGCAGGACGGTGCTAGCCACTCAAAATAAAGGCACACGCTGTTCCTGAGAAGGACAGCAAGCAAGCGTCTAGTAAGTGGAAAGTTCTAAAACTCCCATGACAAAGCAAGAACTCAAGGCGCTGCTCCAAGACCTGTGAGTCATGGTTAGATTTAGATGAACTATCCAGGCCGGCTCTGTGTAAGCAAAAAGTCAGTCAAAAATGCAAACCATCCTCCTTGAGTGAGTCTGAGGGGGCATTTCTTTTTGTAGTGTTGACTGGATGAATTTTCCTGAGACTTGAGGAGGATATTAAATAGGTCTGGCCATAGTAGTAGGAAAGTAATTTTTAAAATATAAAATTAATAGAAGTAAGTTTTCATATGTTTTACAGGCTTGTGTGTATGTGTGTGAACACACGTGTGGCTCACATACATATGTAGAGGTTAGAGGTTAATGTTGGACGGTCTTCCTTCATTGAAGCCAGAGCTTCCCGATTTAGCCAGTCTGGCCGGCCAGTTTGCTGGAGGATCATATCTCTACCTCCTAAGGGTTACAGGTGGCTGCCATGCTTCAGTGGCACTTAAGTGGATGCTGGCTATCTGAACTACCTTTACTCCACTGGGCCTTCTCAGCAGCCAAAGGCTCAACTTTTATTATATATTGATTTGAAAGTTCCCTAACAGCCATACTAAGCCCGTCATTGTAGTTCTGGTTGTTTGGGTACAACTAAGTAATTATATTTATGATACATGTTTACGTAGTCAAGGAAAAATTCTCAGAAGGAAAAAAAATAATGAAAAACAAAAGAAAGTGTACGAGCTGATGGGGAGATAACTGAAAACATCCCTGGTTGATAATCAGACATCTTTCTCAAGAGAAAAATCAGGCAAAATTGTGATTCTGAGGCTACTAGCTCCTAAGACTGCTTTATCTTAAAACCTTGAAAATAAAACACCCTTAGGGGTCACACCAGTAAATGCAGGCCCAGTGACAGAATTTTAAAACTTTTAGATATAGTAAAGTCTATCTAAAGTCTTAAAACTTCACTGATAACTGTCATACTGGGAAATTAGTTATTACCAAGGGGGCGTCTATCATTTGTAGACTCTACCTTCTGTGCTGGTTTTAGAGTCCACAGTGTAACTTAAATTGACTCTAAGGGACTTTACAGTCCTCCACTCCACCAACTGAGCTATTAAAGGGAATTAAAGCAGACTTTAAGATCAAGAGTCCAAAGAATCTTAAAAGTTGGGCAAGTGGTCAAAATGTATAGTTAGAAGGAAAAAGCATGTTGCATAGCTATTTTCTTCAGAATGTCTTCCCTCCAGAAAGGAGGCATGCTTGTATAAAAAAAAAAAAAAAAAAAAAAAAAAAAAAAAACCTCATTTATTTCATTTGTGTGGATTGAACTCGGGACCTTAATGCAAGCTACATAGATGTTCTACCTCTGAAAGAATATGCAGGGCCCTTGCAAGCTTTTCAAATATTTATAATCTCTAATACAATGAAAATATTATTTAAGTTAATGAAATAAGAGTATTGTTACTGATAAAATAAGAAAAGTACCCATGTTCAACTCATATGCAATGTCCCCTCTTTCCCCTCTGTATCTTTCTGTCCCCAGCAGTCCCCTCCTCCCTTTTCATATCCCAGGCATTCTGCTGCCTTCCTCATGTTGCTGCTTAAAGATCCACACACACCACATAAGGATTAGGAAGTACATGAAACCCAAGCTTCCGATCTAAAGTTGTAACTAGTGATTGCTGGGGATGGGAGGCTCTCCCTGTTGAAGATGCAGCTTTCATGAGCCCTTATGTGGGATGGGCTTTTCAATGATGTTTTCTGTTGAGTCACTCATACTCCTGTAAGAAACTCCAACAACCTCCCTGAATGATCGAGCCAGACATGGGGAGAATCATTTCTTTGGTACATCCTCATTTGGTACATCTGTGAAGAATGGACATTCATTTCCATCTGCCCAGGGAAAGTCACACAGGGAGGCCTAGCTGTCAAGGAGAGAGATCTGAACCTCCCCAACAGCAACAATATGATACAACCATGTATACAGAGCATCCCTGGCTCTCTTCTTTGAGGGTAGTGTTCACGTAACTGAGTAAGCAAAAATGACACAAAAGCAGTCTTCCTAAAGCTTTTACTATCCACAAACACTAAAAATCTGGACCTTCTAAAAATGTGTCTTCTACTGTCTTACTGAGCTCCTAAAAGTCCAAGTCTTGTGAGCTGCAACAATGTTGTGTGCTTTCCACAAAGGGAACAGCACTTAGAGCTGCTGATATGTGAGGGTGGAATTGGTTACCATGTAAGTTTTCAGATTCAACAAATGCACAAAGAGAAGACATACCTGATGTTAGAGAGAACAGTCACCCCGGGGAGACTTGGAAGCTACAACACTCCCCTCCATCTGCATAGCCCTTAAACAAATGAGACAAACATGGCTGCGTGGTCCAAGCATTGGTGATTTTTATTAAGAATAACTTTGGTTCTAAGAATTCCACCCTCGATTCTGTAATACTTTCCATTAAAAAAACAATTATATAAGAGCAAATACAAAAAATATTAAATTATGAAAACAAATCCATTAAGGCTCCCTTTATATATATTATGTACACTCAAATGGGTTGAGATTATTGGAGTAGAAGAATAAAGTCAACTGGTATCGCTTAGAAAGCAATGCTACTTTACTAGCAGGAGACTACAAAACACAGAACTATTTTTAAGAAAACTACAGAGTGGAAAAATGGAGCCTTTTCCCCCCTATAAGTGGCTCAAAGCACGACACTGCTCAGAGGGTGACCCGTCCTCGGAGTTTGGACTACACAGTGTTAAGTGCAAAAAATGAGTGACTGATGGCATTCTCAATGAGCAGAAGTCGAGCAGATTCCTAAAGGCCCCACTACCCGGATGCTCTGAGACCTGGTAGAAGCCATCACTTCATGTTATGTACAAGTCTTCTTTTGGCTAGACCCTGTAGCACTAACTACCAAGGAAGATTGCAGGTCTGAGTGCAACCAGGAAGCAACTGTTTGTAGCTAACTTTTCTCCGGGTGGTGTAGAGTCCCTTGGTCTTATGAACAGCACCAGCCCTTCTATGGGAGCTGGCAATGGCCCTTGAAGATCCTGCCAAGTGGCAGAACATCTCCAGAACTAACTTCCAGGTAGATAAAAAGGTCTAATTGCCCCAAATGGTCACCCGACCACCTGACATCATTACTCCATATGCACAGAGAAAGAATAAGCAGTGTGCAATGGAGAGGTTTATTTCAGCAATCAGTGAATGAACTTTCTTTTCTCAAAGGGAAGGAAGATGACAGAGTAGTCACCGCACCAATCCTCAAGGGCAAACCATCTTATCTTCAGCATCTCATATTTTATTTAGATAGCACTTGCTGATAGGACCAAGAATCCTTTTTGCTGTAATCAGCTCTCATGCTTCTTGTCTAGCAGTGAATCAGCATCCAGTTACTTCTTCATACTTGAAGGGAACATGGGCCTGTTAACTACCAGACAAGACTAGCAGCTAGTGTGCTAATCAGGGATTCCAAAGCGCTACATCTGGTATTCTATGCATCATGAAAGGAAACAGAAGTCTTCAGTGTAGAAATTACTGATTAAATCATCTCTATGGAGACGTACTAAATACAAAAAAGAAAAAAAAAAACCTCCCATGCCTGTAGTATAAAATATATTTTGCATGAGAACTTTCATATTATTTGTAACTAAGATGTCTCTTTGAACAGCATGCTAGCTAGCAAGAGGAAACTGAGCAGCCCTGCCCAGCACCTCAGCTTTTCCTGAGAGATGCAACACAGTAGTCAGGACCATCCCTACAACAGCATCATGCCAAGAGAGCGCAGATGGTCATTCTTCATAAGAAACAAAAGGGAAAGAAACTTGTAACCATCCAGAGATGTTCAGAGCTCAAGTCTAAAATATCCAAAATGTAAAAAGTATAAAGCCTTCCCCTAAGTCTCCTAGAACCAGGTCTCTATTTGCATTACATCAGTCTCTAAAGGCCTCGTCACCAGTCCTAATGGACACCCCTCTACTTGCTCTCAAGAGAACTCAAAAGATCTGGTCTCTCTATATGGGACACAGACGTTGAGTTACACACTCTAGTTTCATCTGACAAAGAACTGAGAAATTGCTTCAGCTGAAAGAAACAGTTGAGCAGGAAATGACAAACTAAAACTGAACAGAAAGCCTATGGTTATCAAAACAGGAAAGGAATGGACAGGATGTATGTACCTTCTTACAAGTGGAAAAGTGGCATCTGCCATGCTGTCACACCAAGAACCCGAGGGAATTAGAGCAAGTTCATGACGGGTTTTTCTGAACTTCAATGTCAACCGAAGTAATAGGCCTGACTAAACAGAAACAGTAACCGCCTCCTTTCCTTATTTGTAATGTGTTGTGGGGAGGGATTCTGGGTTCTCAAAATGAAATTACAAATACTGGATGTAACAGATGAAATACATTTTGATGCAATCAAAAATCTAACAGATAACCCAAGGAGGGGATTCCAAGGAATTTGCTTAGTTTTTCAAAGGAACAAGGAAGGCTCTGTGTCCCGCTAAACTTGGATGGATGGAAGGGCCGGGTAGTGCAACCCTTGCACATGGTCCTGGTTCTCTTCACTTCTTTTGTGGTTTTCTTTGTCTAAAGTCTCTAAACACAGGTCTGTGGTATCTTGTGTGCTGGTCGATGTCTTTCATTTGGCGAATGGGAATTGCAACCATCAGAGAAGACTCATCCACAGCAATGGTAAGTCAAACAATCTTTTTTGATAGTCAAAATTCTCAGCTGTCTGGACTCTCTTCCTCAGGACTTTGGCCCAAGAGGAGCACTGTAGAGGCACCTAGACAGGGCTCCTACAGAAATGGTGGAGGCACACCAGGTCACACAGCCTGGGCCTAGGACTCCTGGGCCTGGGCCACCTCCTGGCCTGTTCTCCTGAGATTGCCTTTCACCTTCACAAACTCTGGGGCATTTTCTTGCTCTTCTTGTAATTTCTGCTTCTCAAGTTCAAGCTGAATGAATGTCAAACACAAGAAATTAATTATGTCCTGGAGGGGCTTTTCAAAAGACTCTCAACTTTCAAAAAAAGATTAGTTATTTATATATTTAGGAATTTTAATCTGTGCAGAAGCCTTTGTTGCAACAAACCATACCCAGAGGTGACATCAATTAAAAAGACATCCTAGGCTCATGTACAGCTGTTCTGGAGTCTTTCTCAGACAAACTTCAGTAAGTTATCCCAACACTTGGAGTGCAGAGATAATTCTTCAACTTTTTTGGGAGTGTATGTGTGTGTGTGTGTGTGTGTGTGTGTGTGTGTGTGTGTGTATGTGCATGCATGCATATCAGCATGTATGTACACATCCATGTAAAAGGTTGACCTGGACAATCTTCTTCAATCACTATCCACCATATTCTTTTAAGGCAGGGTCTCTCGGTTTAACCCAGGGCTGGGCAATATGACTAGTCTGTCTAGTGTGTTTACTCCAGGGATCCCTTGTCTACTTCCAAGTCCTAGAATTACAGGCTGGCCACCATGCCACACCCACCCCATATTTACATAGATTCTGGGGATCTGGATCAGGTCCAGTCGTTAAGAACTGCTTTAGCCACTGAACATCCTTCCCAGCCCCTCTGATGTGCTTTGGCCTCTGGTGCCTCTTTTAGGTTCCTCACGGAACCTGAGTGCCTGCCTTGACTGGGATTTATGACTCCACTGCATCCGTCTCCTGTTTCTCTCAGGGTACACATGCCCACATCTGGCCTGTTGGAATTCTGCTTGCCTGGCATCCAGCATCCTTGCTTCTCAGAACAGACCCCTTTGTCAAGCCCTACCTGCTCCAGCTTCTGCTGTCGCTTTAATAGTTCTATTTCCAGGTCAGATTTCTTCTTCTGAGCTTCTTCCTCCTTCTGCTTTATCACTTGGTCTCGTCTTCTCTTCTCCATCACCTTCTGTAGTTCTGGTTTATTCTGAGGGGCAAGACCCCTAGGGCAAAGAAAGAATTGAAAGTCTGTGAGCTCACTGGAAAAGAAATATAATAATCAAAGGTATCAGCTGCAGAAGAAATGGAAACAGAATTAGCCAGAGTAGAGTATCCACTACTAACCCAAATGGTTCTTCAACAGCACTCAGACACTTACTGCACAGAAGAGAAGCCAAAGGAATCTCTGATGAGTTCATAGAGTCCATGAATTCAATAAAAACACATTAAGGCCAGGGGCTGTGGGGAAGGTAGGCAGCAAGCATGCTCACACAGTGGGTGGGGCAGATCCTCACAATAGAGATGAAGATGCCTAGGACATGAGGCAAATCCACCTAAGTCACAAGCTGCAGCCACTAATCTCATGTTCTGAAGACAGTTTAGTGACACAGCAGCTGAGAAAAATGGCTGAGGAAATCTCCCACCTCTCATGTTTCAAACCTGAAGGAGGCTTTCAAACCTTTAGAGAAACATCCAAGGCTAAGCGATTCCTGAAGGGCAGAGGAGGTGGAGCACACTCCCTCCTAACTGCCAGCCAGCTGTCACAGAGCACCACTGATGTGTGCTTAATGAGATATACAAGAGAGCAGACTTTAGGGCAAATCTACATTCTTGAGAGGAAAACTAGGTGGCTATTTCTTCAAATGGGGAAAAGCACGCTCAGGCAGGCCACCCCCAATGAAATGCTTGGGGCAATCCAACAGTTAAGACTCCATTAGCATGCTTGCTGGTAGGAGTTCTAAACTGCATACCAGCCCTGATTCACCGCTCCTTGCGATCTATCCAGCCCCAGGATTCTAGATGAACCTGCCTACCTTCCCTATGTCTTCCTTATTTATACCATTGACACATAAATAATCTCTACTTGATTCTAAAACGTATGAAATATATTTCAAATAAAAATGAAACAACAGGGCAGGAAAAGCACTCTGCATCAGAGGCATAACAGGTGTATGCTAGCTGTGCACACTCGTGCTATGTATACACACATGCAACTGTGCACAGATCAGCTCGTCTACATGGCACGCTTGATCCAAGGTACACAGAGCACCTGTGCTCCCCGCCCCCCACCCCGCTGCAGAGTACCTCGCCTAGCCGATGACTACTGATCTGCTCTGGGGACAATGTTTCTAAGGATTCTATCAACTCATACTGATTAATCAACTAGTAGTTGCTGAATACACCCTAAAGAATGATGTCCAAAATGTTCTTCTGGTTACAAAACCAAGCAAAAACTTAGAGAACTCATGTGGACTTTAATTATGCTGATTTATGACTTGATTTCCTTGACACTTGTGTGCAGTTTCATGCCTGCTCATTCTTGATAATTGTAAAATGAACCATAAAATCATAAAAGTAATCTCCCTTCACTAGAGCTTACAGCAATTTCCTCCTAACCAACATCTCCTAACCAACATTCTGCTAATAAAAATAGGGAAAGAAGAGCTATGTGTGTTATTTTAACAGTGTCTCCTTTTTTTCAGAGGTGGGTTATACTAAATCCTCATTCTTTAAACACAGCCACACAAGTCATTACCAACCCAAACCAATCCACATTTCATACTTCTTGGAAAAATTATACAAACATACAGATACAGACATACACACAGAGACAGACACACATGCATACAGACAGACAGACACACACAGACACACACACACACACACACACACACACACACACACACACACACACAGGATTCTGGCATTTTTCTACCTAGTTTTTTTTAATCACAATGAATATTCTTTTCCTATTTTTATTAGTAGGAAGTTAATTAGAAAAAAACTGCTCTAAGTCCTAATGAAAGAAGGGAGATTACTTTTATGATTTTATGGTTTATTTCACAATTATCAAGAATGAACAGATACACAACTGCAGACAGAGTGTCAAGGAAATTAAATGTTAATTAAATATTAATCAGCATAGTTAAAGCCCATATGAGTTCTCAGTATCATTAACCAGGAGGGTGTGAAGGCACACTGTAATCTCAGCACTCAGAAGGCTAAAGCAGGAAACTAGCCTGGGCTACATAGTAAAATGCCATCTCAAAATCCAAAAGCATCACTAAGGAATAATGATATTGAATGCATAATCCAAGCTCTCTCTCTTTTAAACAAACTGCAGAAGCACCATGTACATTGTATTCTTATAGTAGGCATTGTACTCTGACTCTGAAATCCCCAACCTATCCTAGGATTGATAATCCTATGCTTATTTCATTCCTATTATATGATGTTGAGATTAAAATTTTTCAAATGCTGATTATGAAGATTTTGAGCAAGCTTCTGTATCCATGGATGCAAGGAAGGTTAAATGAAAGTGATACGCTCTATAATTACATAATATGTTTGCAACATTTTAAGCCACCAAGCCTATAATACTTTATTACCAAGGCAAAAAACCTAATATGTATTATCTTAATTTAAAGTTAATAAGGGAGATTGGGAGGCTTTTAAAATCATATTACATATATTGGGTTTTGTGTATGTGCACCCATAGGTGTGTATGCGTGTGCATGTGTACGTGTGGTCACAGACACACAACATGCATATGGAGGACAACTTGCTAGAGTCAACCTTTCTCCTTTTACTATGTATGTATCAAGGACTAAACTCAGCTTTTACCAGCTGAACCTTCTCACTGGCCCTGTGAAGCAGTTTTAGGGTCGTTCTCCACCTCGAGTCCAGCCTTCTTGCCAGCACTGGAGACTCTCTACCCAGGAGCTCTCTATGAACATCTCTCCTCCTAGGTCTGCAGATCACGCCTTCCTTGGTTTTGGCCCCCGCACAAGCGAAGGTATTGTTGGACTGATGTTTACTGCCCTGAATACAAATCTATGTTTTCTTTTTTTGTAAATGCTTAGCTTCTGCCTGCTTTGATACATGATAGCAAAAAGAAATTACGAACTTGGTCTTTGGTCTTCACATGACCAAAACAGGTCTAGCAATATCTAAAACATCGTGAGATCTGAAGCAAGCCTGCCTGGGAAATTATGCCTGCATTGTGCTGGGGAAATGGTGGGTTTGGTGGTCTCCAAACAAGGGGTCTCTTTGTGTAGGTTCCCATTCTTCCGACTGTTCTGCTCTTGGCCTCCATTCCCTTCTAAGAATAATGGTGGGGGAGGGGCTACTCAGTCAATCTCTAAGAAGCATGTTAGCTGAAAAGTTTTAATGAAATTTGTGAAAAGGAAGAATAAAGCAAAAGCCAATCCTAAGTGTACTGAGTATACATTTTCTAGATTACAGGTGACAAACTACTCTGCCTAAACATTATTAATAGCCTGTATCATACTGATACTAAACAGGTCTTAGAGCAACAGAACCTGTCTCCTGATTTCCAGAGAATGAGGCTTCCTTGTATTTCTGTCTGTTTTGCTCATTCCTTCATTGTCTGCTTAAACACATGGTGTGTGTGTGTGTCTCTCTCTCTCTCTCTGTGTGTGTGTGTGTGTGTGTGTGTGTGTGTGTGTGAGAGAGAGAGAGAGAGAGAGAGAGAGAGAGAGAGTCAGAGGCTGACTGTGAGTATCTTCCTTGTCCACTGCCCATCTTTGTTGAGTCAGCGTTTCACTTAAATGAACTGCTTCTCAGCACAGCTAGCCCACTGCCAGCTTGTTCCACAGCCCTCTGCCTCTGCTTTTCAAGTTCTGAGATTATACAGGTGGGCCATCATATTTGCCTGGCATTAGATAGGTTCTGGGAGAACAACCTCTGCTCCTCGAACTTGCAAAGCAAGGGCCTTACCTGCAGATCCACCTCCCCAGGCCCACAGGTGACTCTTCAGGCAGCCCTAGCTCAAACTGCTCCCAAAGGCTGACATTAGCTCAGGTATCGCAGTGTGGAAAGGTTGTGCACTTTGAGTTTAGAGGGAAATGGTGTGAACCCTGGTTCAGTGTTTAATTCGAACTGCCTTAAGATCTTGACCAAGCTGCCTCTGTTGGGCAGAGTGACTCCTGGGTAGTGCTTAAGTTCTTGAGTTTGAATTTGAATCCCCTTGAATTCACAATGAAAACCAATCCTGGTCAGTGTGGCAAACACCTGTAACCCACCGACACTGAGAGACGGCGACAAAAGATGCTGGGAACTTGCTGGAGAGCCAGTCTGGACAATCAGAAAGCTCCAGAGTCAGTCGGACACCTTGCCTACAATGAAGTAAGGTGACAACTGACTGAGGAAAGACCACCTCTTCTCCACACACACCTTCACACACACTCTGCATACAATGGATATTAAATACGTAAGCAAGCAGCAGCGGCAGGCCCAGCCCCAGAACCCAGAGGAATTTGGGGCAGAGACAGGAGTGACAGACTGCACAAGACAGGACATTTTGCATCCCTTTAAAAATTCAACAGAAAAACAATAAAATACTAGAGAAAAGAAACTAATAAAGATACAAGGAAGACTATTATTGTTTGTTAAGTCTAATAAGGTTCTAGAAACATCTCTGCAACTAGGAAACGCTAGTACAGGCAGGACTTAAATGTGATTCCTACACTTCCCAAAATGTCAGAGATTTAAAATTAAGAAACAGTCTTTCTCTTCTGCATAGGACACTCTCTTCTGCCCCTTACTCAGCCTCTCCTACCCAAGTGTTACAATATGCACACATGGGCTCAGCAAGTGAAGGCACTTACTGCCAAGCTCTGCCACCCAAGTTAAATCCCCAGGCCCCACATGTTGGAAGGAGGGAACTGATTCTTCCAAGTTGTCCTCCACATGCACAGGCACAAACAAAATAAATGGAAGTGCTCCTTAAAAGATACCCACATTTGAAAGGAGATAGTGTCAGCCCCGCCATGTCAGCCCCGCAACTGTAGGAGCTTGAAGGAGAAACAGCAGGCTCCCGAATGCTTGTTAAAAGGATGCCTTCAATATGGCAAACAAGCAGAAATCCCTTAAAGCCTTTGTAAACTCAAAATGAAACCTTAAAGTTTCCTGAAGGAAAACAAAGCTTGAGAAACTACATACCTTTTTTGATTCATAAGAAGCTCTCTGTGGAGGTCTTGATGATTTCGAGATGTTTTGACAGGATTGATTAGCTTCTGAGGTCTAATTAGCTCAGGATTGTCATCTTCTATGTAGTCTGGCTCGGCCATAATGTTTCTTGGAACGAGACAGGAGTCCTTGGGGTCAATATCCTCAAGTGGGCTGTCTGAAACACAAAGAGAAGGCACATTCATTTGCAGCCTATTCTGTCAACACTTCTTTCACTGATGGTCAAGGCCCCAAGAACATGTCTGGTCTGTCACACCAGGACATGCCATCCTCCAGTGTCTACTTCAGGGACACCACTGATTAATCCTCCAAGGACTAGAAAGCAATGGGGCCTGACTCCAGTCAGTGCCAATCACATCCTGAGTTCAAGTCACAAAGGACACCTCCTGTCACCATGACTCAAAAGCAAGCTCACAAGAAACACTTGGGTACCAGCTTTTTCCTCAACCTTAGCAAATGAATCCACACTACAAGTGTGAAGCTGAGCCTGCACAGAGACAAAACTGGTGGCCTGTTTCTCTTTGATCTGATCATCTATTTTCAGGGCTAGAACTGAGAGAGAGAGAGAGAGAGAGAGAGAGAGAGAGAGAGAGAGAGAGAGGAAGAAGGAGGAGGAAGAGGAGGGGGAGGGGGAGGGGGAAGGGGAGAAGGAGAAGGAGGAGGAAGAAGAGGAGGAGGAAGAAGAGGAAGAGGAGGAGGAGGAGGAGAAAGGGAAGGTACGTAACCTTGCAGCAAAACCCCTTTGGGGCAGGGGATGAGGGGGCCTACAGAGAACATGTCTCTGAACTATAGCAGAGCAATGTGCTGACAGAGTTGGGCATTTAACCCTTCTGGCCTCAGACTTCCTCTCCCAAGAAAGAAAGTCTCCTTTCTTAGACACCTGTAACTAACTAGGGCTGTGGACAACATGCAGTGGACACCTGTCAATGTGAGCACTGTTTCATGACTGAAGAAAAATTCCCCTGGAGGCTGGAGCAAGAGGACCAGGACTGACCATAGGGCAGAAGACAGGCAAGGGCTGGTGCCAGTGAGTGACTGCCAAGACTGCCACATGTGCCAAGATGCATTCTTGGTGCTGACCCCATCCATCCCTGCTCCCTGCGCTCAGAACAAACCAGATGAATATTTCATAATAATTAACAGGAGGTTCGTACTTGCCTGTCCTGGTTCAGTGACTTTGATTTTCAAACTCAAAATCAGATAAGGGCCTGGCTACAACAGAGTAAGCCAAACTTGCTTTCTCTGGCAAGTCCACAGTTAGGATTACTAACTCTGGCTACTTCCTCACTTACTAGATGATACAGAGAGCAGGGGACTGTGTGGGAGGAAGAGCCACACCTGAAACAGTCATACCTAGCACTGCACTGCCACCTCCCTGGTATTTACACCACAAGACACACCGGGATATGAGGTGACTGTAGGTTTCTGTCCATTCTCTGCAAGGGGGAGGACCACCTCTCCTCCAGTTCTAATCCCAGCCCCTTCAGAGAAGTGTAAGATGTTGAATTAATATTGATTATACGAAATCTGCCCTCAGAAAAACAAGAAGAGTTTCTCTGTGAACAAGCTCTTAGTTCAATGCCAGCTCCTACCTTTAACTTTGTCCCACGGAGACCACCCAGCACAGACAGCTATGGGGAGGAGTAGGGCTATGTGGAGGTGGAGGGAAGAGAGAAAGCAGGACGTCTATCCACAGACTCCATTGTAGACACCAGAGAGAAGCAAACATGTGCAATGACAATCAATGCAGGAACGTGAGTTTCAGAGTCATCAGTGAACCTGAAACTCCCTGAACCCCTGACCTGTCACCAACAGTGTTGGACACTAAGCATCAAAGCCAAATCTAGGCAAAATGACAGCCAAGACTATCAGTGCCTTGGGAACAGAATGTGCAGACACAGGGTCCCATCTGAATCCAGCAACAACTGTAGGAACAAAAGACTCAGGCTCTACACCAACAGAGAAACAAGACTTAAATATCATGCTGGAACTTACATCACTAGTGCCATAGTGCTAAAAACAAATTACCTGTCCACTAATCCCAAAACCTAGGTTTGCCAAACTGCAATGCCCACCTTATTTTACAGCAAGTGCTGTAAAAAATTTTTTAAAATTAACATGAAAATAAACCTATTAAATGTCTAAAGAATAGTCAATTAAAATAGAAAAAAACAGCTGTAGCTGCACCATAATTAAATATTTGAGGTAGCACTGTGGAATATGAAGGCTTGGAGCTACCAAATGGGGAAAACATAACAGAGAACCAACCCACACAGTCCCAACACTGTTAATATTGATATTTTAACTGAGAACTCCTGTAACTTTAACCAAAGAGAGAAACACAAACCTTGCACATAGTGAGTGAGGGAGCCCATCACAGCCAGCCTGACTTGAGCACCACTGCTTCCTGGCAAACCGTGCCGTGCTGTCTGCTTGAAATCTCAAACGCACAAGGCACAGCTCTATAGCCTGACCTGCCTCCAAGACTCTAGAGCAGATTCACTCTGGTTAATCAGTAGACAAAGCAGGCTGCCTGCTTCCATAAAAGGACCTGCTTCTCTACCCTAAGCCATGACACCCTTTCAAAGCAGAAGGGACTCCAAAGGTCAAAGTTACAGGAGGAGGCAGGTGAGGAAAGAATGGGGTAGCTGTTAGCTCCAGGGGAGAGGAGCCTTAGGCCAGGATGCTGCGGCACAAGTGGGTGGACAGCATAAGTGTTTATGATTTATTTCTCTTAGATTTGAGCTTCTTGGAAGGCCTCTCCCCGACAATAACAGTCAGGTGAGATGCACCCAAGTGGGGGTCTCCTACCAGACAAGACCTGGGCAGCAGGGTGAACCTGTATGAGTTCTGACCTAACAGCAAACACTGTTTTCATTTTCTCTGTCTTGGAGTCAGAGGGTGGACACAAGAGCCCCACAGCCCAAGTCCCATGCACAGGCTCAGAGCCTTCGGTGGCTCCAACAGAAGGTGTGTGCAGTACACCTCCTGCAGACTACAGTAAAGGGGTTTGGAAAGGGGACTAGCTTCCCCCTGTGTCCTGTATGGCTTGACCACAGGGTGGCTGGTACAGGAGCTGGGAGCTAGATAGGGTCAACTTTTCCTTGGCTATCCACTCTGCATCCACGACAAATGCAAAGAAGCAACCATCTCTGTGACTTTCTTAACCTGATGCTCTTTCCTGTCAGATATCCTATTCACGGTTACCCAAGCCTTAAATACTATGTGCTCCACCTTCCCTCTCCTTGGAGGCCATGGCCATTGCTGCTCCTAGCAGACATGACGATTCTTTCTTTCCATCCACGGATCCTTACACCAAGCGCAGGCAGATGCAGATGCACGGTCCAGTCTTCAGGAAGCTTTCCTAACTTCCTGACTGTAATTAAACTCTGGCCAACAGCTATGGAATCATCACCCCTTTTTTGTATGCATCAAAATCTACATGTAACACCCCATCCCTTTATCGCAAAGACTGGATCTCTTCCCTCTCTTCAACCACCTAGGATTCTATAGAGGATCTATGGCAATTACTTAAGAGAGGTAACCAAGTCAGGCATTAGTGACCAGAAGAGGGAGCCCCTGAGCCATGTGACTTCCTTGGCCTTTGGAAATACTCTCAGAATAGGATGGGAGGCCAGGTGGGGTTCTTCTCTGAGCATCAAGCAGCCAAGAAGGCTGAGAAGAAAGATGTGATAGAAAACTCTAGAAGTAAGGGGGTATTATCCTTACATGAGCTATCGTTTCTTGAAATTAACACAAGATATCCTCATCATACTGATGCTAGTGACCAAGTAACTAGACCATAAAGTAAGTTTTTTATGTTGTTGCTGCTGCTCTTTTGTTTTTATCAAATATCAAGTCAAGGGAAGAAAAATCAGTGCTGGCTCAATTAAAGAAATACAATTGAGTGGAGATCTCAGACACGCCGTAACGTCCTTGACTTCAGTTCCCTGGCTGTCTTTGAAAATGAATAAAGTAATGTGAAAGCAATGGGCTAGTGCCCAGGATGTGAGTACTTAAGGAGGAGGTGTTGCTAGCCAAGCTATAGCCAACGACATTACCTATTTTATCTAGAGGTAGCTATCTCCTTTTGGCCATATTTTCCTCTAACCATGAGTTCAAATGAATAATACAGTTTTCCTCACTAGTAACAGTAACTAAGTACATGGGGATGCAGAGGAGAGTATACCTGTTCATGCTGTGTGTGTGTGTGTGTGTGTGTGTGTGTGTGTGTGTGTGTGACATTTATTTATGTGTGGAGGGCAGAGGACAAGTTCAAGGGTCATTCCTCAGGAGTGTCCACCTTGTTTTTTTGATACACGGTCTCTCATGAGCACATAGGACTTCACATCATCACCACCACCACCACCACCACCACCACCACCACCACTGCCGCCCCATCTCTGCCTCCTCAGTGCTGTGGTTGCCTGTGCAATTTACTATGCCCAGCATTTTCTATGGGTGCTGGGATCACACTTGTGTCCTCATGCTTGACAATGAACATCTTTAACTACTGAGCACTTTCCCTGGCCCAGCAACCCACAGTTCTACCACCAAAGCTACAAACACAAGACTCTGTGGCAGGAGTTAAAGGTCTATCTAGCACATTATCGGCATAATACACTGCATTCTGGTGGCTCCAGACAGTGTTTTTCTGGGTTGAATAATGATTTCCACTACAAACTTTCCCCATGGAGCCAAGAGAACACACACTTACTGTGACTGGGCTTCACCATCAGGCTATTCTGGTTCTCTGTACAACTTTGAATGTCTGTGCATAAAACAATAACATGCAAAGAACTAACCTTTTATAGTTGAAAAATCAGAATTTAGAGATTATGCCAATTTTCATTAGCCTAAATAAAAAAAAAATCCAATTCTATCTGGAAGCATTAAGTCTTGAATCCTGTCTTAAAGAGTTCTCTGTCTCATGGCAATGCATATACCAGATGCATGCAAACACATACAGCAGAGTCCAATCAATCCCAAATAACTGAACTTTTGAACTGCCAACAACCACTCCCAGGATGCTAAAAGTATTTCAAGACATTCTTTCCGAGAACCTATTCGTCAAACTGGCTCTAGAAGATTCTGGCAAATGCTAGGAACTCTGAGATATCCAAAACGCGTAAGACTGTAGGCTGGCAAATTCAGGCCTGGGTCGGCCTGAAAACTGGAAGACATTTCTTAGATCCAAAGCAATCTCCTCCTCTGTCCCTGGATTCCCAGACAGACAGGAAAACGAGTTAGTGCAAGACTCTCCAGGGGAACTGGCCTCATCTGCCAGTGTCTTGGACAGCCTGGCCTTGAGGTGAACCTAAAAACTCAGTTTCTGACCAGAAGCCATCATCTGATACCCAAAGGCATTTGACAAATGCTTGGAGCACCCTCTGTAGACACAAATCTGCTATGAGAAAGCTTGGGAAAAGGCAACTCTCTGGGATTATCTGCATAAACACAGTAGTGTTACTTTTTCATATTCTGCCAAGCTCTACTACTGTTAGAGGAGACCCTAGGATTCCCAAGTGGCCCATTTAAAACAATGATAAAATCTGAACAGATTTGCTCCCAATATGTTGCTGTCTAAACACCACATAATGACGTTCTTGGGAAAATATCCAAACTCATTTTCTCATCATTTTTTTTTCAATCCCTCCCCCACCAAATGTATTTTTAAACAAGGAGCATACTTTATACTTAGAAAATGGGAAAAGACGAAGGCACAATGAAGGGAGACCAGAAATACCCAGAAGTCAGAGCACATACCAATAACCACAATAAACTGGACCAATGTCAGGACCAATCAGGTGGCAATAGTAAAAAATAAATAAATAAATAAATAAATAAATAAATAAATAAATAAATAAATAAAATTAAAAAACACCTGGGTGTCTAATTTATGTACATAACAGTCAAACAACCCATGTTTGATATCAGGTATTCTTAGGAATGGATGGTAAAGGGAGACATAAGGTGGGGGCAGGGAGGGGATTCTGCGGTACTGCAGTATGAAGTTCCATGTGCTAATACCAGCTTTGGTTACACAGGTCATCATGTGTAACTTTCTGTGCACACCTTCTCTGTAGCATAATAAATACACCTCAGTAAACACAGTTTATATAACACTGCTGTTGAGCCTATCAACTAAGAATCACTTTGTTGCTACAATGCTATTAGAATTTGGCCTCACATCTCATTAGAAATGTGGCATAGTAATCTTATGTCTAAACTTAATAGAATAAAATGGATACATGTGAATACCACACTGCATCTTGGAACATTTTCTGCCTCCCGCCCAATGCCTGTCTCCTTTATACACTTTTCATAAGGTTCCACTGAATATTACATAAAACATACATAACATGTCCACCCATGTAGTCATACAGTGATAAAGAGCTGGCCTGAGGACCAGTGATCCTGGATAGGCCCTTGCTTAGGTCATTCACCAGTTATGTGGTTTGGTTTAAGTGGCTTACCCTGCATCTCAACTTCCTTAACTGGAAACCAGAGCCAACAATCCACTATCTGTGGACTATTCTAAGCATGAGACGTCCTGTGGCACCCACCTACCTCCATCAGTGCCCACCTATGCCCCAAGACACCAGTTCAACATCTACCTTTCCATTAATGAAGGTGCTAGCAAATGGATGATGACTGTATCTGACAAGTCTGACAGAAACAGTTAATATGGATGAACTCAATCAATGGCTTCTATTCATTTTTTTCCAGTCTTGATACAGAAGGTGAAAGGGAAGGGACAGAAAGTGAGAAAGTAGAGATAGGCCAGACACTGGGTGGATCCCATCCTGCCAAGACCTAGAAAGCCCAGAGAACTCCCTCAATCTCCTTGATTTAGTCTGATCTCTTCGACTCAGTGGCCTTCTCTCTCATTAGGCTTTTTGGTAATCTGCGTGCATAAATATGTGTCCTGAGCATAGGCCAATGCCATAAATGTCAAAAGTCTTATAGAAAAACAAGTACACCCAATCCATGTTTGCAATTTATTTATTCTCCCAGATACCTTGTAGAACATGAATTAACCACCAGTTGATAAAACTCCAAAAAGACGGAAACAGAAATGAGGGGAGCTCCTCACAGAGGCACTGTCTGTATAGTGTTCAATGAAACCCTAGGCAAAGGGCACAGCAGATAAGCAATGAGCTGTTGGCCACTATAATAGTTTACAAGTCTACATTCCATGCTGCTGATATCAGACAGAAAGATCTCTAGGCCTGTGTGCTTAAGACTGAGTTTTGGGGTTACTGTGAATTTATACTACCCATTAACCACAAGCTGTCCAACTCTATACATGGGTACAGAAGGAGGATGGTGGAAGCAGAGGCTCAGCAAGACAGTGTCAGTGTAGTGCCCAGATCGCACTGCGGCTGCCAATCACTAAGCAACAATTTGGGCTGCTTTCCATGGACACTAGAGGGGAATACACTGTATTCCCTCTACTTTCTAGCCACTCAGCAGCCAACACTGCCAAAACCAAGCCCTGTCTACAGTTGGCCACTTATGAGCAAAGCCAAAGTAAAAGACAATTACTGAATAAGCCAATTTAGAAAGGAAGGTAGCTATTCAGACAACTTTAGAAAAAAATCTGAAGACAAGGGAAATAAAAAGATATCAGTGTTGGGCCGGGGTGTGGCTTAACTTGCCTACGGAAGCCTTTGGTACCATGGGCAGGATCACACACACACACACACACACACACACACACACACACACACACACACAAAATACATTAAAAACTCCCCACATGGCAGGCTATGAGAGACAATGTTTAGGTGACTCAGATCCTTCAAGGGCAAAGTTTAGAACGCCCTGATAGACTGTAATATTATTTAATTCTTTAAGGTGTGTATTACAGTGGGAGAAAGTTTCTTTGGCCCTGGCAAACAGCCCATCTATGCAAGAGCTGAGCAAGGCGATCAAACAGCTAGTCCACACGCAGACATGGAAACACACAGTACAGTATGGTGAAGATAGAAAGCAGAGCCAAATACCCGCTCAGTACCATTCAAGGTCCTAACAGACTGGGTTATCAACCCCAGAATTCATCACTGATTAGGCCAGCAAATGGCTGAGTCTAAGTACTCTAGCGAAACTACCATGAAGAGAAGTCTTAGCAAAAATCCTATACCAGCTGGTTTTGTGTGTCGACTTGCCACAGCTAGAGTCATCAGAGAGGAAGGAGCCTCAGTTGAGAATACGCCTCCATAAGATCCAGCTGTAAGGCATTTTCTCAATTAGTGGTCAACAGGAGAGGGTTCAGCCCATGGTGGGTGGTGCTATCCCTGAGCTGGTCCTAGGCTTTATAAGAAAGCAGGCTAGGGGAAGCAAGCCAGTAACCAGCACCCCCTTCTGTAACAGCTCTAGCCTCCAGGTTCCTACCCTGTTTGAGTTCCTGTCCAGACTCCCTTCAATAGTAAACACCAATACAGAAATGAAGCCCAAATAAACCCTTTTCTCCCCAACTTGCTTTTGGTCATGGTGTTTCATCACAGCAACAGAAACCCTAAGACACATCCTACACCCCAATTGTCCTCTGAGGGCTGGTTGTGACCCTTGGCCAATCAGTTTCTTTCATATAAACAGTCCTGTGTTCATGGCCCTCGAGGTCCATCCATGAGGAGTGTGATTCACAGGCAGCCAAAGACAGGAAATGCATCACTAAAGACGACAATGTGGTTCTTCCACTGCTCAGTAACACTGCACACATTCCAGTTCCCATCCCTATCATATCAAGAAACCTTCTCAGGACTCATTGGCCTCTGGCATCCCTATGGGTAACATTCTCCTCACCTGTTCTCCAATTTGAAGCTGTTGTCCATCTGCTGCATTTGAGAGCCAGTCTATAGGTCTGCACCAAAGCTTTTTATTGCTTCTTAGTTCTGAGTGACAATGGTGTCCAGGTAGAGAGCCTTACACCGTATCCCCCCCCCCCCATACACAATTGCATCTGAAGACAATGCAAACTCTCCCTTCACACTGCCATATGAGCCATTTCTACAGTAAGCCTAATGGCCATTGGCATCTTTTCTAGCTTGGACTCTAAAATGTCAACTGTGGGCTTCAGCACCCATGTCAAGACCAACTGTCCAGCTACACCTCATCTTGTTCTTTATTCACAGCAGTACTGGACACTACCCAGACTCAGGCTGGCCAGACTTCATCCTACTAGCTATCACTGCAGCAGCAATCACCCATGCAAATCCAGGCTAAAGCTGATGTCCACTGTACCACCATTCATGCCAGCCTTCCATTTGTGGAAGCCATCCTGTATTCTTCTAACTTCCTTATTGCACACCTGTCTTGGGCGGAGTCCTCTCAAAGTCTGCATGAAGAACCAATCCATCCTGGATTCTTATCCATCAATGTATTTGAAAACCATTCCCTCCCACTGCCAGGAGCCTCATTCCCTCTTCCCTTCTCATCCCAAGTCTTACCACCAGCTCCTCTTTGGGCTCCATCTCTCCTGACCATCCTTCCTTGTCTTAGACAAACCCAATATGCTAACTAATTTAATTAGATCAAAATTCCAGGAGCAGAGCACCTCTTTCTTTCACTGGAGGAGAGTATGCACAGCTGCCAGGCCTCCTTCCCACATCTGCCATAATCAGGTCCTCAGCCAGACTTCTAAATGACAGGATCCAGCTCTCCCACAGCAGCATTCTATCTAACAGTACACACACACACACAGTCACACACACACACACACAGTCACACACACACACACACACACACACACACACACACACACACCTTATTTTCCTCCCACATATAATTCTATCCTCCAGGACAATGAAAACTCCATACATCTTGCATATGTCTTTACCTAGCTTAACACTTCCCTCTTGTCTGTAAACAACATAGCATTCCTAATGGGATAGCTTCCTCTCATCTCAACTGGTGTGTAAGGTTCAAACCGGTGCTCTCCTGCTCCCAAGGACTTAACACTTAGACAGTCTTCTGCCCTGGGAGTTAACTGAGCTAACTTTCCATACCATCTTTGGTGTGTCCCTGCTGCAAGGATAGATTCTAACTGCACAGGAGAAGGAGACATCTGGTCACTTCCCTCACCACTCCCTCCCACCTCAAGCACAACGCCTCTTGCCTAAGCCACACAAAGCATAAGCAGTTACACCATGACACCATCTATTAGAAATCTGGGGCTGTCAACTACTTGTGCCCTTAGTTGAGTCTCATAAGACCTGCTGTGCCTCAGGTCTCACTCCACACTGCTCTCCACTGCCCCCACACAGTGTGTCACACCAAGGGTCATTGCAACAATGTGCTAACTGGAGGATTCATGCACACACACCGAGAGATCAGAGTCCACCCTGGAGTCACTAACCTCACTCGGTTGGTTTTGTCTTCGCTCACTCTGCTAGTGTCACTTCTTTCTGTCCCCATGGGACACAGTAAATACTTCTCTTAGGATCCTAAAATTCTCAACTTTCTCATCCCTCCTATTAAGCCAGAAAAAAAGAGACCTGACTCTTCCACATTCCTTGTCCTGAGAAATAGCAGTCACACATTGTTCAGCTGAATATGTCCAAGCCTAGACGGTGGGTCCTGGGTTTATGAAAGAAGCCGTGAACCAAGGAAGGCAGGTCAGCACAAGCTTTGAGCAAAGTCCTTCTGTGATTTGCTCACAAGTACTTGGCACACGTTTTAGACAAGTTCTATTTGCTATAGATCTGTACAGGAAAACCCATGTTCATTTTCCCAAGTAACAGCTCTGCTTCCTCTTAAGGCAGTTCAATAAAATTCTCACTGAAAGTCTGTCCATACATAGCACTGGGCTGGAGAATGGATCGGCAGAAAAGGTATGTGTGGCCAGCCCTGAGGACTTCGGTTCCCAAATGTAACACGGGGGGGAGGGGGGGGGAGACAGAAACTTCTTCACACTGTCTTCTGACCATCAAAGGTGTAACATCCATTAGCATGTGCAAGCCACCAACAGATAACATAGATTTGTGTCAGGTGCAAAACAAATACTAGAATAATCAGTTCTTATAAATATTCCCCTGAAATAATTAGTAGCTAGTTAATATGCAACCCATTAATCTAAACAAACCTCCAAGCAACTGAAAGGCTGCCTAATTAATGATCCTGTTAATAACTGATTACCCGATACTCACTGACCTTAAAAATTTGCTTCAGACTGATAAATAATACCTATCACATCTGAGAGATGGCCAGTGTACATTTTAGACTGAAGAGTTTCCCTTTGTCCTGCATAGTGTTTTGAAGAAGTCTGAGGTTCAGGGGCCCTGGGTTCCACTGGTACAACACTCTGGTCTAACAGTGTCACCTAGTGGTAAAAGGCACAAGGTGTGCTCAGAGCCGATGGCACTCTCCTACAGAAAGCACTGGCCATTATTCCATCACTACAAAGAAAAGAGGAAAAAAAATTTTTTTATTTTGAATTGCAATCGGGTAACTAGAAGGTAAATTCTAAAACATAAATAGAAGAGAGCCTCTCTCTGTCTAAGATTACTCAGAAGCATTAGTGAACCACACAGGAAGAAGGACCACCTCTGAGCCTGGCCTCTCTAGGAGAGGCCCAGCAGTGAGGCCCTGTGAGCAGAAACACTGCAGGCAGGCCTGAGACCACCTCATTACCCCAGGCCAAAAGAAGTGATCAGAGCCAAGCAGGCTCTCAGCTCTGCTGTCTGCCACGGGTGCCTGCTATCATTCTGCCACCTCAGTGAAAGAGCTCCGGACTCGGAAAAAGAAAACCTGTAACATCCAACTCCACTCCAAGGTAGGCTCTTTGATTCCACAAATTAAGAGAAAACCAAGGAGGAAAGGGAGGAGGAAGAAAGCAACAGAACCTGGGAGGTAGCTCAGCAAGTAAGAACATTTGCCAAATAAGTCTAGCTGACCACATGCGCTCAATGCCTAGTACCCACAGTGGAAGAAGACAACTCATCCTGAGAGCTGTCCCCCGACCTTCATAGTTGTCTGACCTCCACAGGAGCTCTTTAACATGTGCATACACAGACACTTCCAACACACACACACACACACACACACACACACACACACACACGCATGCACATAATGATAAACACATTTTTAAGGAGAGCAACATAAACTTTGTTTACATGGTGAAGCTCAACTGAAAAGAATCCGTTTGCTGGGACTCTACCTCATGGCAAGGTCCTTGTTTGGCATGTATGAGGCCTTGGGTTTGATCTCCATCACTGCAAAATAAACAAATGAATAATCAAAATGTACCTATCTGTACAAGGGAAAGCTAAGCCAGATGACCTGGAGGTCCTCTGAGAGTTAAACAATTTGATGAAAGAGGAGCTAACTTATCCACTGACCTCAACCAGCCTGGCTTAGGACTGAGGGCTGCAGAGTACCTGACATCCAATAGAGGGTGCTCCCCTCAGATTCCACAGAGGCCCCAGGAGGGCCTCCACTCTGCTCCTTAGAACCCCTCTCCTACAGAGCCACACTGAGTAGGCCTTCTGACTCGGTTTCAGTTTTCCTCACCTATCTGCCCTCTTTCCATGTCTATCTAAAAGAGTCAAGCAGTGTGTCCCAGGGCTAGAGAGGGCCAAAGAGAGCAAAGAGCAGACCATACTTTAGTAAACCTAAAGATAAAACTAGAAACAGTTTTAAGAACAGAGATATTTGCAGTAGAGAGATGGCTCAGCAGTTTAAAACAGGTACTGCTCTTCCAGAGGACCCAAGTTCAGTTGCCAACATCAACACTGAATGGCTCACAACTACCTGTATGTTACTCGTGTTTCAGGGGGATCTGATGCCCTCTTCTGGCCTCTGTAGGTACTGTCTGTACTCATGTACACATACATGCATATAGACACACACTCACATACACAAGTAATAAATCATCCAGAATATATTCCTATGAACATCTAATCAACTCATTCCTCAGCTTTCCACTGAAGCAAATCAGAGGCCTTGACTACGGAGCAGTGGCACATTACCATATGTGGTAAGAAAAGCCTCAGTGTTTCCCCTTCTCTGCACAGTCACCTATATATTATAGTATATATACACAGTAATATACATATTAGAGCATGCTGACTTTCCTTCAAGTCTGAACCCTAAAAGGTGCTCTGAAAGAAAGTACAGATTAACCTGCGTACTGCTTCCCTGGCTCTCCTTGACTCGTATTTACCTTCTCCAAAAATGCATGGTATTCTCGCCCCTGTCACCTGATCCCACACAATATTAAAACAAACAAACAAACAAACATTTTCCCTTCTCGTTCCCCTGTATTTAGAAAGAGTTTACTCTTTAAGCTATTTTTGAGAAGACGTATTTTACAACTTCCTTTCTGAAGAGTTGTTGGCAATATGTAGCAAAAGGCATTAACATTCTTAAACTGGGTAATCCCAGTTCTAGAGAAAAGTCAGATGTTGACAGAAGGATCCAGATAAGAATATTGACCTCAGGAGGCTGGAGAAATAGCTTAGAAGTTAAGAGTACATACTGCTCTTACAGAGTACCTGAGAAGGAGAAAATGAAAATACTCACATTATAGCTCATAACTGCCTTTAACTCCAGCTCCAGGGAATCTGATGTCCTCTTTTGGCCTCTGTGAGTACCTGCACTCACATATACAGACACCACCCCCCCCACACACACATTTCTATGTGCATCATAGGAATAAAATCTTTAAAATAAGCAAGAATATTGATTCCAGCACGATCTAAAATATTGAAATACCAGAAGTAATATTGAAATATCTAACAATGGAACATAATACAGCATAAAAATAGATATCATTAGAAAAATAATGAAAGGGAAAATATTCATGATGCATTAAGTAGGGGAAAAACATCAAACTAATATGGCCTTTGTTTTGCGTTCGTCTGTGTGCAGGAAAGCTCAGCACAGAGATGTGCAGCTGTCTAAGTCCCAAAGCAGCAGCAGCAGTACCACAGGAGACTGTCCAACACAATCAGAATCAGAATTTCTCGGGGCATGTCCAACAATCTGCATCTTCATCGTGTATGCTGTGTGCCTCACAACCTCTGAGGGATAATAAATGTAATCCTTGTGCACACAGGGAAACTGAGGACCAGTGCAGCTTGGAAATCAGCCTACCAAGTTAATGAGTTAACAGTGCTACACAGCCACAGGTACTGCACTAATAGTGTCTCTCTCTGTAACTAGCATTTGGAAGCCTGCTCTGTGCTCTTCACCCTAAATGAGGAGCATGAGGCATCATCTCTTCCTCCTAATTTGTCAGTACTTAGTTATGAAGCTATTAACATTCACTAGTGCCAGCGACTCCACTGTCACATGCCCAGATGGCTACCCCAATCAGCACCTTTGAGGACTACACAGAGAGGTTTAGAGGAAAGTGCCCATCATTAAATCCCAGCCTACATCATTAGCAACTTAAATACCAAATGCACAGATAAGGTATCCCTACTACCTGCTACGGTGCAGTGGCCGGCCAGGAACCACTGTCCACATGCCTCAAAGTCTACCACATTTAAAGTTATGCAAATTTAACCAATTTATTTTGATTCTTCTGGTTTCTGCATGATTCTTTCATCTGAACATTAGTGCAATGCTTACATACTTATGCCATGCCAATCTATATTCACAGAAGTCAAGGTAGAAGGGAAAGGGAATCAGAAGTCACCCTGCTGCCTCAAACTCCTGATTAAGGAGGCTTTCCCTGGCACTTGTGTGGTACACCTCCATCATTACTCCAGGAATGGATAGAGAGGAAGGCAGACTGGGCCAGGTCATTCCCGAGTGGAAGGAAATTACAGACCAGAAGAAATTTCCTGCTGGACTCGCTTTCAAAGCCTCAAACACTCCTGCTTTTAAGAACTGAATACTAATGCACAGAATTCATGACTGGGCTCAGCTGATCAAAGGGATTCAAACAAGAAGTTCAACCTTCAAAACACCTAATGGCTGGACCTTTGCAGAGTGACCTGGACCACTTCCCTGTTGTCGAAGAAGAGGAAACTGAGCCCCACAGAGTGGAAGCCTGAGGTCAGCCCTGAGCTCACACTTCACCTCACCACACGGCCTCACTCACTCCCAATTGCTCTCCCAGGTTTTCAAATCTATTTTCTCCTGATTTGGAGTTACTCTGGCACCGTAACTAACACCACCATTATCATGATCAATAATTAGATGGCATGTTTGGAAATCTATTTAAATGAGAAGTACACTTTAATAGCAGCATGACAATTTTGCATGCTTCCAAAAGCCACCCAGTTTTAAGACTGTAGGAAGTCAGCAGTCATCTTCCCACCTTTCCCCTGGAGATTGAGTAACTACGGTGTTTAGTCAGTGATCTCTCAGGCACCATCACTTGAGTAATCCATCTCTACTTTACATCTGATCCCCCTGAAACCTGCCTTTTCAAAAGCATCAGCATTCAGGTCAAAATGTATATAATACATTGGGGGTGGGGGAGAGAATCAGCTTCACAGATACCCAGAGAAGCAAAAAACAGCTTCAGTGCTGCTTGACCACAGTACATCTCCAGAACCTGAGGAAGGGTACAAAGCAGGACACAAGCCACACTTCTATCTCCTCCCTGAGTAAACCCAGTCTCCACTTCCTCCAAAAATCATGAAGATGCTCTTGCCATCAAACCCAGCCTAGATCCCAAGAGCCCAGGTCTCAAGTGGCTCCTTCAGATCACACAGCACAGCAGAAGGTCAGCCCTGCCCTTCCAAGACAACCCAGGTCCTTCTGGCCAGGCTGGCCCAGCTAATAAAAGCTTAATGAGACCACTCCTCCAGAAGTTAGTATGTGTCACTGGGGGCTTCCGCTTAAGGTGTGGCACACACTTTCAGATCAGTGAGTTATGAGTAAAAAGGTACAGGAGAAAGTCTTAAATGAAAGACTCGAAACCTAATCCCAAACTTGCCATCTTTGCTAACTATGTCCTTCCTAGTTAAACAATAGCCACTGATTCTACCATGGTCTTCACCTCAGAAAAATCTGCATTTCAACCACAGAAGGATGCTTTCCATCTTCATATATGTACTAAACATTCAAAGGTTCATTTTTCACAATTATCAAGAAGAAATTTGCATCCCAGAAACAATGGTTGCAATTTTGTGTTTTTCTGGATGTCTTAAAATGTTTCACAGTTGAGAGAATGTACAACTAGACCTGATTTCTGTTTCTACAGTGTGGAGACAGAGATATATCTTTGTCTGCATCTTTGGAGGATGACTGTCTCTAACTAAACCCTTGGGAACAGCTATTTACACAGCTCAGATACATCTAATTAACGTCTGTTTTCCCACTTACCTCTCTTCAGGCTATCCCATGGGTTTTTCTGTGAACAACAAGTTGCCACTTTGTTAGGAAGTACATCAAAAAAAAGGTAGAAAGAAAGAAAGAAAGAAAGAAAGAAAGAAAGAAAGAAAGAAAGAAAGAAGCCAGAGCCAGCAACGAGGCCAAAACTAGAGAACTTGCCCAAGTATTTACTCATTTTCATGTTCCTCTCCTGAACACGGGCTGTGAGGCAGGCTCTGAAGACCTGAGATGACTAAGACAGGGCCCCTCAGTGTTCAGGATCTGAGAGAAACACACCAAAGAAATCTGAAGTGAGACAACAGTGTGGGCCCCCTATGGGTGGGATTATAGGGAGGCTTAGAGACAAAGTCTTAAGACAACCTCCTGGTTCCTGTCAGCTCCAGGAAGAGGAAGTTTTCCCTTCTAGAGTCTACCAGTGAGATGCCCCCAGGGTGCCAATAACATACCTACAAGGAGCTGAAGCCAAAGGAGCTTCCATTTAGCTGACACTAAAATGCTGACCTTAAGTCAAGGCTGCCCCAGAGTTCACAGGTGTCCTGAGTTCTCCTCAGTGTCTAACCTTGCCTCCACCACCCTCTGTAGACACAGGAGGAAGGCAAGGGAAGGCAGGAAAAGCACCACACTGGCTCTTCACCTGCAGGGAGGGCACTCCCAGAAGCCCCTGAGTTTTGTTTGTTTTTTCTCAGTGTCCAGAACAGTGTTATGTGACCAACCTAGCTACAAAGCAAGCCAGGGGACTTGCGAACACAACATACCAGCTGTAAAAAGGTGACAGCAATGACAGTCAGGTAGAAAATTAACCCAGCCTCACCCACGTACAGTTATGAATTATGCCCCCCCCCCAATTCAATATAGCTAAGTCTATAATCTACCCTCAAAGGGAGAGTTTCTGAAGTTGAATTCTTTGGAAGGTAAGTAGATTTAAAAAAAAACATGAGACTTATGACAGGATTAGTGTCCTTATAGGGAACAAAGAGTGGCAGGGATGGTTCAGTGGTTCAGAGCACATATGTACTGTTCGTGCAGAGAACCTGGTTCAGTTTTTGCTACACAGGCAGGTAGCTCCCAACCACCTGTAACCCTGGTCCAGAGGGGACGGGACACCTCTGGCCTTGGAGGACACCTGCATTCTCACTCAGATACACTCAGACACATCATTAAAAATAAATCATTCTTTTAAGTAGAGAGATTAGAGGTTGTGCTGGGTCCTTGTCCCCTCATACCATACTCCATCATGGGAGGATACAGAAATAAGACTAAGCCACAGCCAGAGCCCATACAGCTTGTGTCTGAATCTCAGCCTTCTAGAACTGCAGAGGAGAAACACCTGCTGAGCAAGCCACCCAGTCTGTCATAGTTCATGCTGGTAGCTGGACAAACCAATACATACTAAGTTCACCTGTCTTCGTAGACATGGCAGCCTCCCAGGAAAGAAGCCCATGGGCCTCTTCTAACCGGTCTTCCCTTAGCTCTGGGCCTCAGCTCCAAAGTTGAAAGGGAAATGAGAGCAATATATGGCTGCTAAGTATTTAGAGCCCATAGCATCCATAGCAAAAGCTGGAATCAGTAAGAACAGGAAGGTAGCGCACTGTGGAAAGAAATGCCCATTTATAGGAAGGTTTGGCATGCATTCAGATATATGCACACTTGTAGTCAGTGTAGGCACAGGGACACCACAGGAGTGTCCACTCCTCCAGCTCTAACTTTCTCAGCATGAGCTCTGCACATTATTTCAACTCCCTCTGCAGACTTGTCTTCCTAAGACACCATTCCCATTTTCCCATATTCCCAAAGGCTGCCTTGAGCCACAAGAAAAACAAAAACAATAGCACCTCAGTGCCCAGAGACTACTGTCTTCCTATAAACAGTGGCCTGGGTCACCAGCCCCCTAAACACCCAATCCTGAAGCTGATTCACACTTACAGCCATGATAGATACATACATCTATCCATCTACAAGCTAACACAGGAACCTTTGCAAATTAGAATGAGGAAAATGGTAACTGCCTTCCTGGCAAACAAGGAACAAAGACAGTTGAGAGCCCAGAAATAAGCTGGCTAGACCTCAGGTGCCATGATGTCTACAAAGCATAATGACCTTTACCCTTAGGGGAATCAGAAGGATGCTCACTATTCTAGAAAACACTCCAGCACTGGAGGTTCTGGCTCAGTGGTAGAATCTTGCCTCGAATATGCAAGTACCAAATTCTATCCCCAAAACTGGACTGAAAAAATTTCAAAATTCAGATCGAGAGACAGCTCAGTGAGCCATACTTGCCATGCAAACCTAACAATCTGAGTTCAGATCCCCAGAACCCAAATAGGCCACACCTATTCTGTGGGGTTTCAAAAGCCTTAGCTAAGCCCCATACCCTCCTTCCACCCCCAGCCTACAGACCAGGATGTAGAACTCTCAGCTACTTCTGCCTATGTGCTAGCATGCTCTTCATCATGATGATAACAGACTAACCTCTGAATCTGTAAGCAAGCCCACAATTAGATTCTCTCGTTTATAAGCATTGCCTGGGTTATGGTCTTTTCACAGTCATAGAACAGTAGCTAAGACACTTCCCCTCTCCCTCACATCCTCTACCCTCACACACCTGTATGTGAGAACACCAACCTCCCACCACTGAGACTGTGGCCCAGATTGATTACTGGGAATTAGGACTCTGGCCCCGGGAACCAACACATCCCCATCAGCTTGCTCCTTCCAGAAACCCATGGTGTAGCCATCAACCTGTGACTGTCTAACAATACTGCAGCCAAACACCAATTTCAATTATTTTCAAACATGTCCTTCTTAATCAAACCTTCGCAACAGCTACAATGATCAAGTAAAAAGTGGAGCTGCACCCCCTGCAGTGGAGAATCCATTGCCCTCCCAGCGGCCGCCCACGTTGCGCGTGTTTCTACTTCCTTTGCTGCCACAGGGTTCATTACCCACTAACTCAGCAGCCAGAGACTTCCCCTCAGCTCTGACTTCTCTGCAGTTGGTGTTGCAAGAGGCAGGGCTTACTTTTAATGGAACCTGTCTTTAAATACACAGACATAGGGACAACTGGTGACTAAGTAAATAAGGACACAGACAAACGACACGTCAGCACAGTCACAACACAAGCTTATCCCTTACTACAGCTGGCTATAAAGGAACTCGTGAATTGCTTCCGGATGAACAATTATAAAATAATTCTCTAACAAAGGGCGCATGTATCATGACTTCCCTTGTGGGAAAAAAAAAAATTATTCTACCTTCTTAAAGAGATCAAATGCTGAAAGTAAAATGTAGCAAATAGGTGGGGGAGGGGGAATGAGATACTTCTTTTAAAAGGTTTTTTCAAGGCAAGTCAAAGAAAAAAAACCTGGAACTAAATTCTGGTTTGCAATCTTTTAAGTATCATATTGAATAAGATTCTAAGTATATGAGCAAATGATGTTAAAGCTCAGTTTATAGTTAGAAAATGTTTAAACATAACAGTGCATGTAACATGTTAGTAAGAATGTCTGTCAGGGCTGTGCACCACTTGCTTAGCAGCACAAGGCCAGAGGTTATCCTCAGCACCACAGGGGGAAAGGAGAAATGGGGAGGGGAGGGTAAAGGAAGGGAAGGGATCATGAACTGAAGGCCAGCCTGGGCCTTATAGCAAGACCCTGCCGGAAGGAAGGAAGGAAGGAAGGAAGGAAGGAAGGAAGGAAGGAAGGAAGGAAGGAAGGAAGGAAGGAAGGGAGGGCAGGTTGACTCTAATTTCATCTATGAATGTTCAGTGTTGAAGTAATAACCAGTTTAACCTTCTGACTTGTCAATTCAACAGTAGCTCTCATTTCTACTGTCAATAACCACCACAGTCTCCAAAGGCTTCAAAGCCTTCTTGGCAGAAGGGATACTGGTTTCTCTTATTTGACCCTGCAGAATTAGTCTGCCCTCCGTTACTGTCCACTTCTGTGTGCTAGTGCGCATGTGCGCACACACAGACACTCACCTTCTAAGACCTCTGCTTATTGGCACACATATCTTGGCTCTATCATGAAGAACATGGAACACTAAAGTATATTTAGTGTAGAGCAAAGAAAATACACTTAAATTTGAAAATAACAGTCTGAGTGGTCATCTCCTCCATGTGTCATGCTGCATGTGACAACAGGCTCAGCTGAATGTGGCTCACAATGCCTTAAAAGATCTTAGTAGGAAACACTCAAGAGAGGAGGGCACCACCTGTGAAACACCACCATCGTAACCACCAAACTCTTACATTCTAAAGAACACTCCCTCTGAGCCCACTCAGTTAGCTGTGGAAAAGAGCTAAGAAATACATAGTAATCACCACTCCCCCTGCATAATTAGACTCCCCCTGAAATACTCGGGTAAACCTACAATATCCCAGATCAGTGGCTTTCTGTGTATAAACCACTTTACACAGTGCCATGGGCAGACCCTACAGAGGCCCTGTCTCATGACTCTCCAACCTGCGGTGCATTCTGACACGTCCATCGCTTCAGCTTCCAAAAGCTCACTGTGACCTACTAAACTGATTCCGTGACTGAGGACCCACCTGAAGCTCAGAAGATACTGTCCCAGTTAGTTAAACATGAAGGGTAGAGCCAGGCTCGGGGGCAAATGGCTGCACTGCCAGCCGAGGAAGTGGAAGCAAGAGGATCCAGAGTTTAAGGTGTGATTTCACCGCAGAGGCATATCACACATGCACACACACAGAGACACAAACACACACACTTAAACTAATAAGTAAATAAATATTTTTAAAAATAAATTTGGATTCTTAGTTGAGTCACTATATTTTAAGAACTCTGAGAAGTTATTTTTGAACATTTGATTACTGTAGCTGTTTTTTTATTTGTAAGTAAACTTCTGACACTGCTTTTAGAAACATCTTAATAAATGGCAGCAAAACAACAAAACTCTCTCAGTCAGTCCGCTCTTTATCTTCCATCATGGAGGGAGGAGGCTTATATCACTATGAACCAATATAATTCTCTCAAGATAATCTTTAACCTCCTCCCTGATATCCATACAGATAAAGGCAAGTGTGATGATTCTGTTAGAGGGGATTGTTTAAGGGTTGCATAGTGGGGCTGATGGCAGTGAGATCAGAGCTGCTACAGCCAAGCATCTGCTGTTCGGAAGAGATGAGGCTCAGCAAACAGCAGCTCTGCTGGAAGTTTCCATGTGCCTCAACGAGCGGCCAGGCAATCCCGCCAGCATTTCTGTTGTTTTGTTTTTATAAGACAGGAGCTCATGTAGTCCAAATGGGTCTCTCCAACTCACTGTGTAGGCCAAGCTGCCCTGAAACTCAAGGTAATCTAGTCCCAGCTTCCCCCGTGCAGAGATGACAGATGAGGGCCACCATGGCCAGTACTAACATCCATTTAACGCCAAAACAACAATTCTATCTGTGTAACTGTTGGGGGAGGGAGGAATAGAACCCAAGGTGTTGAGTATGCTAGGCAAAAGCACGACTTGAGCAACATTTCCAGTCCACATATACTCAAAAAACAAAAAAGAAAAAAAAAAAATCTCACGAAGACATAGCCAGCAGGGGGCAAAGAAGTTCCCCAGAATCAGGTGTCAGAAAGCAAACATCAGGCCACAGATCCCCGCCACATGGACAAGTGCAGGGAAATGGATGGTATGGGGGAAAGTAAACGAAATGGGGGCATGATAACAGCAAAAGAGAGAACTTAATAGATGAGCCAGGCATACTTCAGGGGTACAGCTCTTGCCTACCATGCATGAGACTCTGGGTTTGATCCCAAACACCACACACCGAAACCAGCTTAAGAAGTTTCAGCATCTGAACAAGTCAACCCAGCTGTACCACAGATCAGCTAAGCATACAGCTTACAGTGAGTAAACACTGCTGTGCACGGTGCATGCTGACGGGGCTCTGGCAGGACTGAGGCTGAGCTGCCTGCCCTCTCAGAAGCAGAACCATCAAGCCCTAGTCCCTGCAGTGAACAGAACCAGCACCGCAGTCCAGACTCACTTTCAAACCCTTGTGGTGGCCCAGGGCCCTCGGAGCTTGCCTTACCTTCACCCCTCAGCCTTGTTGTGTGGACTGCCATCTCTGGCCTGTCCTCTGTCACCACACACAAGCTAATCGTGTCTGCCCAGGAAAGCCAAGCCGGCTCTGCCTGTTCTGGGATCAGCAGTAAACTTGTCTCTATCTTTTCTCCTTCTACCCTCCCACCGCCCCACCCCTCAAGCATACCTCCCCCACAAATTCCTTCCACTGGCCTTGAGAAATAGGGCCTATTCCATCAGGTGCAAGTAATATAATACTTAGCAGTGGTATATTTACTAAAGGAAGGGAGGTGGGTTATCTAACATTTGTCAAACAGACAAAGTTGTCAGGCTGACTTCAAAGCCAAGACAATGGCAGCAGAAAGCCATAAAGTCCGGGACACCAACCAGGTATGGGAGTGCCCTGGAACAACCACTGGCCTTAAGCATACTTACATAACAATGCCTTTGGCACAGTCAGCAAGAGGGCAGGGAGGAGGTGAAGGCGAATTTTGCTGGTGTGAAACGGACTGGGCCAGTTGTGGCTTGGGGAATCTGGCAGAAATTAATAGGGGTAAGGCCTCAAATATGCCAGGAATTCTGCCCAGGGCAGTACAATCTCAGTGTGGCGTAGGACTGCATGAACTTAGATTTTGGAAAGAAGAAAACCAGGGAGAGTCGCTAATAAGTTCCGACCAGGCTTTTCCAAATAGGGTTACCTTTTCTCTTTCTGTCTACACCATTAGTCAAGTCTTCAATCCTTTACCAAGAAAGTGGGTACAGAGGGACACCTGACTATCAACTGGAAGCAGGCTAAGTATATATATTAGAGTTAACTAAGTGGGTGAAAGGCATCTTCCTGTGGGAAACAACGCTAAGCATGAGACTTTTAAAATGTCATCCTTGGTTGCAGAACACAGAAAACTCAATCTTGAACTCAGGAAACTCTCCCTGTGGGCTAGCTCTCACAATGCTGTTTGGGGCTAGGCAGGCTGCTTACCCAGTGCTGGACTCTCCAGGCTACAAAATCAGCCCTCCATGCAAGAAGGGCCCCACTGGTCAACTGTGACAAGACTCTATGCGGCTATAAACCTCCCTCTTCGCTGGATCTGAGGCCTGCACCTCAGGAGGAAATTCATGCTTGGTAAAGTAAATATGGTCAAAACTCATAGCTAGGGAACATTCCAGGTCCAAGGTGAGAAGCTAGTGATGATGTTTTGCTAAATATCTGCAATATTGAAAACGCTAACCATGCAGGACAATCTCATAGACATTTATGTCTACATGCATAGATGAATGCTGCTCTCAACCTTGGTCAGAGAAACGTATTATGATGAGTAGTCACTTGTGTAAAAATAAATAATAAAAATACATTTTAAATGTTATCATAGCCATAGTGTATGTGTATCATCACCAACCATAAAGCTCCCTGCTTTATCTCTTACATACAGCATTAACTATTTTTTTTTTTGAAGTCCATCTAAAACATTAAGAAATCTCCACTTATCTCAAAATAGGGAGAACAATACCCCAAAGTAATAATCTTCATTTGGAAAAAATGCACCCGTAGCCTATATTTAAGCATTCAGAAAATAGGACACTGTTATTATAAATCTACTTAATAATGTGAAGAAATGTTTGATTTTTTACCTTAAAGGAAATATTACTGACACAAGACAAGATCAGCTTAAGCAACAAAACCTAACAAAAGTAGATTTACTAATGTATCTGTTACTTAATTAAGTACTAACACATTATGAACTTGGAATCATCCTGCCACAGATATCAGAGTTTAATTACAAATTATAAAACAGAGTATCTGAGACTAGTATTTGTAATAAAAAGTTTGAGCATTTTAATCTTTGCCTTCATGAGAATAACATTTTATTTTGGCTTTATTTCACCTCATTTTTAGCTTTTAATATAAATTATATTTCTATTCCATCAGGAAGAAATGAATTTAGTTTTGCTTCTAAAGTGTTCACTGCAAAGATAAAAAATTTCAGCTCAGTAACCTGGAAAAGTTGGGCATTAGTGTTTTCTCATTACATCTGCTCCGGACCATTTCCCTTACACTAACTCAGATTCACAACCTCATTCAAGAACACAAGTCCCAGGGTCAGAAACAGGAAGCACAGACCAGCTGTGCTTCAGGGTACAGACCTTAGATCCTGTACCCTAAGAAAGTCGTCCACCCTTATATGTGCATACGTACGTGTACACACACACACACACACACACACAAGCAGTGTACACACATGCAGGTACACATTTTCATTGCTACACCAGGCAATCCAATTAGGCTTTGTGTGACATCTTTCAGCGCCACAGACTTTCCCTCTCCAGCAAAGAGAATCAAGAGAAGTCTGGTTTTCCCTGTCTATCACACAAAGATGCCTGTAATCTACAGGAGTCCAAAGAAAGGCTTATGCCTGTGATGCAGCTCCACACCAGTACTGGGGTTCTCCGAACTTAGAGAGGACCAGGAATATACAGAAAGCATAGAATATTTCTATGTGGCATAAAATATTCTATTTCTTTCTCAAGATTCTGTTTTACACATACACACACACACACACACACACACACACACACACACAACCTAATACTGCTTAAGTATTAGCAGTATCTAAAGGGTCCTCCTTTCTATCGTTAGAACTAACCACATCAATGACCACTGATTTGGTAGTGAATTTGCAAGTAATAAGGTTTCCCAAGTGATTCCTTCCCAGTGCACAAAAGACTTAGAATTAGAAGTGCTGATACTGAGTTCCTAAATTGATCCTGGCTTGGCCAGGGCTCAGGGGTTGAAAATGGAAATATACCAGTCAGCACCCAGCCTGCCAGAATCAACCCAGGTCTCACTGACCTCCTCTGCCAACAGCGTGACCCAGTGAGAGCCCTGCCCTGGACACTAGAGGGTGTGACCACTTTCAATCCATACATGACTGAAGCCTATGCCATACTCCCTGCTATTGTTCCTCTCACAGCAAACATCTGGGCCTCGCTTGGCTTCAGTACCAACCATTCCTGGACTGACAACAGTACAGTCTTCAGTGTAACTGCAGGGTAAGAACATATCCACCTCTGCACTGTTACCTCTCAAAGCTCTAGTACTGATAGCTCTGTGCAAACAGCCAATAACAAAAGAAAGCATCCACATTTTCCTGTAGCAGGAATTGGCTTTCTCTCAATAGTTTGTCATGGCTCTGTCCAGTAGGTCCTCTGAGCAAGACCCACCACTCTCCGCCCACCCTGCCACCTTTCCCACCCTGCCCACCCTGCTCCTCACACTTCACTGCTTCACCATGCTCCTACCCTTCAGCCAACTTGAGAACCCTACCAAACTCCACTGTACACTAATACTCCTGACCTGGAATGAAGCCTCTCAGATCCTCCCATCCCACGCCTCTCCCATCATGACATCTGTTACCTGACAGTGACATGAGAACACAGGCCACCATCTAACTTATACATGAATGTATCTCCAAAGCAGAAAACAAATGTTGGATTGTCATTTGTGCACACACATGCGTGTGTGTGTGTGTGTGTGTGTGTGTGTGTGTGTGTGTATGTATGTATGTATGTATGTGTGTGTGTGTGTCACATTTAGGTCAGAGGAGGACCTCTCGTGTGTTGGTCCTAGCCTGCCATTTACCTTGTTTGATCTTTGACCCTGTTTGAGGCAGGGCCTCATCAGCTTGACTGACAATTTATGTCTCTCATCTCCGTGTGGGAGCACGGAGACTGCAGACGTGTACTAGTGTCCAGCTTTTACATGGGTTCTAGAGAGTCAAACTCAGGTCCTCGTCCCTGTGTGGTTAGTGCCTTACCCACTGAGTCAGTGTCACTTACCTCACCTGTCACTGTTAGCAGGATGAAGTATCTCAGTACATTTGCTATGGAAAAAAAAGTGCAGTCTGTGAGCACTTTTATTAATCCTGCACTGGCTGGCAGTGATACAGACACAGTTTTCACAGGTCTTGAAAAACATTCATTTCTAGTCTATTTATTCCTATGAAATACTCACCCTGGCTGGGCCTATTCACTACTTACAGTAGGTTTTCTATCCGTTCTTTGAAACTTGTCACAATAATTACATTAGCAATGACTGCTTGGTCTACAAGTGGCTCTCTGAAATACTACTCTATTACCAGGAAACTCTTGAGTGCTTACAGCATCCCAGGCATTGTTTGCAACACTTGGGTTTCATCTCCTTTAAGCTCCCTGGTAGTTCTATGCAGAAAGTATTTGCGTCCTTCCTGATGGGGGAGTAGCAGAACTCAGGAGATTAGCAACTTACCCAAAGTCATGCAGCTTGGAATTCCGAAAGGGCAAAGTTCACGTTTTAGCCCCACTCCACTTGAGTCCCGGTAATGCCCTCCCAGTTCCCAAAGCTTTTTCCTCCTTGGTCTGCTGCAACCTCTCATATCCCTGAGCTATGCACCTCTCCACTGTGGAATTGAGAACAAAACCTATAATTACTGACCTCCCCTAGCTAAACACAGACAGTCAACCTTCCAAATCCCCAACACCTCTCTAGCTCTGACCTGATTCAAATGTTTCATCCTGGGATATGAAAGGGAGATTCCTGGCCTTGCTACAGATGCCAAAACCTGTAACTAACAAAAGACTGCTTGCTTTTAGTAAGTGTATAATTTGAATTTCTAAAAAGCCAGAAAATGGACAAAGTTGGATGGGAATTTCCAGAAGTAGACAGGGAAATTGTTAACGAGGCCAGCTGGCTAACGAGCTCCTGACCCTGATTCTCCTGTGTTTCTGCCTCTGTCTGTGAGAGTGTAAAGTAGCTCCTGACTGCCTCTGCTGAAGGCAGGGGACATGGCAAAAGTGGTGGGTTGCTGAGCAGGGGCTCTGCCAAGTTTATCCGGTGGAGCAGACCATCCAGGCTGGGCTGCTCAACTTTCAAAACTGCATCAGCACCTGAATAATACACCCTGCTGAGTAGAATCGCATAGTGTCTGAGGAACTCAGATTCTTCTTCTCAAAAGCTAAACAGAAAAAGGTACTCCAAATTAGTTCATGAAAAAAGCCAGAAAAAAAGGCCAACCTCTCAGTAGTAAAGGTTCAACTAAAAAGTAAGAAAACTGTACTCTTAAGGGCCGTGCTGATTTTACTGCCACGTGAACCAGTTGGCATAAGGACATTCAAAGTGAATCAATCACCATGGCCACAACTACAAAGGGTCTGTGCCACAGTATCACCACGCAGACAGGGCAGGCTCACAGAAACTACACTAGCCACTGCTCACCAGGCCTGGTGGGGCAGGCCTCTAATCCCAGCTACTCAGGAGGCTGAGTGGATCAGGATCACAAGGTCACAGCTTGCCTGGGTTTCTACTGAGTTGAGGATAGCCTGGGTAATGAGATTTTGTCTGGAAAGAAAAACCATAGGGGTGGGGGCGGGGCAAAGCTCAGTGGTAGAGTACCTGCCTAGCATGTTCAATACCTTAGGTTCAGCCCTGGTTGAGCTTAGGCAGACACAGCTATGGATTTAGTGTTTTGCAGTCTTCTGAAAATTTGAGTCCATAGTTGTGCCTACCCAAGCTCTTTTCAACAGGCAGGCTGGGCAGTACACAACGCATTCATTCAATCAACAGAATTTCCTCAGTGCTCCTAAATGTCCCACACCCTCTGACTGGGTGACACGACAGCTCAATTCCTAATGTTTGCCCCATGAGCATCCTCACGTGTGTTTGGCTACACAGACTTCTCCATTCAGAACAAAGGCCCTTCAAAGGCTTAGGGGCACTAAGCTAAGGGCTGTGCAGGAGTCCACATTAAGACTGCTTGCTCTTTTGTAAAACTAAACTAAACCCGCAGTAGCCGTGAATACAAAATGAATTAAGAACCAAACTGTGTAAGGCAATGGGAAAAACAGCAGTCAGAATGAAAGCTCTGCTTACATCTGTGAACAAGCTGTAGCCAGTCCTGGCAGGACAGTTTTAGAGGACTGGGAACACAAAGGGGCAAAACCAGTGTGACTGACAAGGAGGCCACTTGGTTAGTAACAGGAAATGCAATGCGGCTGAGTAAGGTTCTAGAGTCCTAGACGGTTCATCTGTGATGTGGTCAGTAACGGACACCTGTGGTGATCGATCCTTCAGAAGGACAAGGCATGATGAGAACTGTTATAGTGGCACGTCAGAAAAGTGACCAGGATCTAGGTCAGGAGAGGGGCTTCCGTGGTCTCAGCATCACAGGCAGGCAAGGGTAAAAAGGTCCATTCGGTTGTGGTTACGGTAATACAATAATAACCCTCCTTCTCATCCTCAAAGTCTGAAAATCCTTACAGGCCAGTTCTACTTCATAAAGACAACTACAAACTCAAGAAGGAACTAAAAGTAAATAACAGCCTCAACTTCTGAAGAGAAACCACTAGGCATTCTTAGAGTACATTTTCTATTCTCCAAAACCTGTGCTAAAATCAGATGGATGGTAAATTAGCCTATTTCCAAATATAATGATAATTAAGAACACTGTCAAGTATAGCATTTATGATTGTTTTACACAGAGGTTCAAGTGGTCTTTTCATAGAAAACATGATTAGAATATACAATTATGTGGTACAATTTTCCAGCACTGAGCCATGTCTTCCATAGTGGCCAAAAAGTCACCAACACATCCTGGGAGTCACATTAGCAAAGCCGCAGCAGAACACAAGCCTGGAGCTGCCCACGCAGTGATGCTCTCTCGGCTTTACCATGACAGGTGTCAGATGCAAAGCTGCTTTGTTCTTGCTCCGTGGGTGCTGTGTGGAGTCTTCCAGCATCTTAGTAATCACTAATTATAGCATAAAAGATGTAAATCAAGGAAACGAAAACAAGATAAACTGCTCCGTTTTCAGGAGAGTGACTGCCATCAGACCTGGAATCCTGCCTGCACAGGACAAAACCCCAGGAGCCGCCTCCTTTAGGACAATGCTGCCTCAGCCACACAGCTGCCAAATGTCCCTTCCAAACCCAGGAGTAAGCAGAGAGTGAGTCCTCATGTTTCTGAAACCACTTCAATTTCCAGCCATAAAACTGTGAAGTGACACACTTGTCGCCAGCAACTGACCCAGACACTAACCCACGGAGTGGCTGCTAGCTCGTGTCAGGTCATTTCACAGCCATGAAGGAATGTCATCACCACAGGACAGACATCCTCTGCTGTGCTCTTAGGGAAGGAAACAGTTCCACCTGCACCAGAATAGAGATGAGCAAAAGGCAAATGCTACCCCAGTGTGCTAAAGTTCACCTCACATCACTTCTTACATCTGAAAGGCTCACTGCCTGCTATCAAAATAAAAGGAAAAGCTAGAACCTCAGGGCAGCCATAGGAAGGCCACACTTATCTGTGCAGTAGAAAATTTGAGGAGGAAAAATAATATTTCAGTCCCAACTGGAATCAGAGTGTTTTCCTTATAATGCAACCTATAGATAAGGGAATAATAGGCTTATTGGGCATGTGTGTTACACACACACAGACACACACATACACACACACACACACACATGAGCAAGAACATTTAGTTTTGCTCTGACTTTAAAAATGATAAATCATATAAAATTGGAAAACATAGAAAAGTATATAAAACAGACATCAGCATGTTACTAAATGCATTCATATTTTGACAAATGAAGATATTTAAATAAGCTAGTGCTGTCATTTGTAGGAATGAAGAGGGACTGTTCTCCAACAATGAATGGAAAATATGCAAACTGAGGGTAGGGTCCAGGACTAGGCAGAGGTGTCTGAGATCAGCAGAAAGAACTGGCAATATCAGCGTTTACCTGTCTGACTTGTGTGTGGTGGAAAGGTTACTGACTAGAGAATGAAATGGGAATGAGGTGTGAGAGTGAAACTCCAGAACTAAGCAGACTTGGTGTACTGAGAGGTAGAGGATGTGTGTGTTGAGGGGGTGGTACCCATGCCCTCCCCTTCTCCTCAGGGGGAGAATGGGAGAAGAGGAATGTGAGGGTGGGACTAGGAGGAGGAGGGGGGCAGCAATTAGGATTTAAAGTGAGTAAATAAATTAATGGGGGTGGCGAGGTGGGGAAGAAGCATAGAGAAAGTTAAAAGTCATTGGGCACAGTGTGAGCCAAGGAAAAAAAGGTTCCATTTCCAGACTGCCCTAAGGCCCTCCAATGTGGGAACAGGATCTCAGTTATGGAGTGACTTTCCCTGGCTGGGCTCAGCCATCTATGAACAGGAATAGGTGGTGGGGATGAGGATGAAAGGGATGCCAGAGTGTCCATGGGGGTACATGCAATATGGCAGGGCCAACTCAAGGGGAGAACAGAAGGAAAGGACAGTAGGAGGTGTGTGCCTGAGTCCAGCATACCCCGGAATCACCCTTCCTAAGTGAAGCACAGAAAGTTCCATCCAGCAGGTGAGATCTCAGAACTTTGGACCAGAGGCCGTTGTTACTGCTAACAAGATCTGGAGCAGTGATCCCTAGACCAGCACCCTAGAGAGTAGAGTGAGCCACTCATTCTGATCTGAGTATTGAAAGTCACATGTCCTGTGCAAGTAAGTCTTCAATCCACAGACTATGCCAGAGCTGTCCCAGTCACAACCAAACTGAGGCTTCTGGTCCCCAGTTCATGCTGACTGAGGAGCTGGGACTAACAACACACATGGCTAAGCCTCCAGGGAGCTAGAGATAGAAGAGGAATGACCACAAGGGCAGGGCTTCTATCTCCTGCTTCCAGACCAAAGGCCTCAAGGTGTGAGAGACATGGTATTCTCTCCTAGGCTGCAGGCTGGCATAAAAACAGAGAGTACAGAGGTGGCATAAGAGCTGGCTGACCACAGGATAGGAACAGAAGTGGACACGGAGCAAGAACAGAGAAAGCATGAACATGGGACAGGAGAAGAGCACACAAGACAAGCCAAGATAATGGCATAGAAAAGCACTCAAAACCAGGACCCAACACTAGTTGGGTTGAAGAAACACTCTGCTACTGAAAACCAACAATTTGGCTGCAGAGAGACAAGTACAGGACTCAGATGGCAGGAACTTAACAACTTAGTGGCCTCATATGTCACAAAACCAGCACAAAGGATGCAAAACAACCAGTCCCAAACCAGGAGCAGCTATGATTCTTCCAGACCTACAGCATACATGCACCATCCCTAACACTACAAGAAAAAGTCAGTTGAGCATGCAAACCTCATCTCTACTGAAAAGCAAATACCCTCAGTGCCAGTTAATTGAAACCTATTTACAAAAGCAAACATTTGTCCTTGATGAAGTAGCTCCCTTGCTCTGTGACAATATACCTTATAGCTAAGTCACACCTACTCACAGTCCTGGATGGATGCCACCCTCAGCCAACATGCACACTGCTTCACCATCTGGCACAGGCTGAGTCACTTTGACTACTTATAAACACTATCCCCAACTAGAGAAGGCTGCTTGGATCTGCCTTGTAATGTCACCCCGACGCCTAAAGTACACAGGCTCCAGGGCAAATCAGAAATGCACACCTTAGGGTGTGCTTATGACATCAAAGCTCACTTAAAATATTCAGACCTTCCCATGGAATCTAATCACATGGGAAAACTACACTTGAGCTGTATCTCCTACCAACCCAACACTAGTACATAGTCACCACACATGCCCAAGGATGCTGCTTGCAAACCACAGAGCACCATGGGATTCATAGGTCCATGAGAGATCCTGAAACTGAAACGATGCTGCCTGGCTCCTCTGCGTGATCCTCTCGTATTCCTCCCAAGTGTATCGCTGGACATGTGGGATTTTAAAAAGCAACTACGCCAGTGAGTTTATCTGTTCTTCCCGCCCCTCCTCCTGTACTTTAGTCTTCTCCCACACAGGAAACACTGCACAGCTGCCAATGTGAAAGGTGTCCCAAGACCTGCAAGACATGGCTAGCATATTTCAGTGCCAGTGTGCTTGTTAAGAATAATAATAAAGTAGAAAAACAAAACAAAATTTAAAAACCCAATTCACTGAGAACGGAATTCAGTCACATACACTCAACTCTCCCCCGACCCCCACAATTGAATTACACCCCTTCTCCAAAAAAATCTTTTATGGCTGCGTAAAATTCCCTTAGGCATCCTAATGTAAGTACCCCTAGCTGAATCTGTAAGTGTGAACCATTTGTTATAAACACATGGCAGATAAAACTTACTCGGTATCTCAAAAGCAAGCCATGGCTTTGTTGCTTTTTCTATCTGGCCATTCTAGGAAGAGCCCCCAGACAGGTAGAGGATAACGTGGAGGAGGATAATGGCATTTGAGACACTCAGTTTACACCTGCACTTGATGAGTTCTGTTCTAGGCTTCTACAGATCAAAGGCCACCACAGTCATCTAGTCTTCAGGATAGTAGTTGGCATGACGACAAAGGCAGTAAATCAAACTAACAGACTGTGATACAGTGATTCAAAACTGACCAACACAGGAGACTGAAGGAAAAACATAAGGACCACAAATAAATCACTTATTAAACCCACAGGAAAAGCAGTAGGTAACTATATCTGTAAATTTACATGAAACAAAAGAAATAAGATTATGTGATACTTTAATAATATTACATCATATATTTCCCCAATGTATCTTTACACAAGTCACCTATGGTCCTTTAAATTCTTCAAGAAGAAAAGAAGTTGCTTTCTAATTAGTGCATAACTGGTCACAACCAGCCAGTAGCAGGAAGTCTGTGTCCAGATCCATTTTATCCCAGAGATCAGAATAGGCTACACTACTCTGCACTCCATCTGTGCACAGCAGGAAAGGAAATACGACATCCTATACTCACAATGCAGCTTCATGGTGGCCTTTCATGAAAACAGACTTTGTTGGCCTTTGCCATAAGTTGCTCATAAAAATAAATTATCCAAAGGAATCAATAAAGAATTGGACACAGTTTCATGCATGGAACACAGATTCTTACACAGAACGAAGTAGGAGCCAGAGCTTCTAGACTTTCTATATTAGACATTTATATCACCCTGTACTAGGCCTCACCTACTACGAAGCATTAACAACTCAGAAAAAAAAATTGCTGTGTGGCACCTGAGACACCAAGCAAACAGCAGCCACAGGAGCGGGTTACACAGGTGCGCACTTCCCAGCCAATCCCAGATGGTAAGGAAGCATTAACCCCAGGACTCCAGCCATGAGTGCTGGCATGAGAGGCAAAGGCAGGGCATACAGCCTGGTTGCAATGAACTCAATGAATCTGGTTGCTGAATGCTGGGACTGCACAGCAAGATCCTTTGTCAACCCCCCCTCTAAAACAACAGACCCTAACCCAGACCCCAACATCTATACTTCATAATTACATCACACAGACATACATTTTCTACTGCATTTCATGTCTTAAAGTAGATTTCTAACACACCTTGCAAAAAATAATGGGATCCAGCTCCAGGTAAATGGACAAACAAAGCGTGCTATCTGCATACAATGGGAAGTTATTCACCCAGAAAAAGAAAATGTCTGACCCATGCTATGACCTGGATGAAACTTCACAACAGACTTAGTGCAATATGATGGTGACCGAGAAACAAATATTGTACCACCCTACTAATGCAAAGCCTTTCACATAGTCACATTTATAAAGAAGACAGACCAGTGGTAGCCAGGGATGGAGGAGAAGAGAACCCAGGTTCTGTTCCTAGTAGCCATATTGGAGGTGGAGGGAGGCTCACAACCATCTGTAACTCTAGAAGATATGGCATTCTCTTGTTGCACCAGGGACACCACACTACATATGACATATACTCACACAGCAACATGCACATATAGACATAAATAAAAAAAAAAATCAAATGTTTAAAACTATATAGCTTTTTAAATAGTATTTTATTTCCCAAATATATGTTGCCTACTGTGTTCACCCTTTGGCTCACAGTGTGGCAGCTGCTTGATTTCTGCTTGATCCCAGATGTAGAGCCCTTTATACTCGGACTATAACCTGTGCTTATCAAAGCACACACCCACACTGACCCCGCTGGGTAAAAAGGAACTTCTTTTTAAGGAAAAATACAATCTCCACTGGTAAGCCACAGCCATAACACCCCAGGAGAAAATGAGCCACTTTTTTCTCCTAAACATCTTTGGACAGTTGATATCTCTGTGACTACTGCAGGTCAGGAAGTACAGTTAATTAAAACCAGTTTTCTTTGAAAGGTACACTCATTCAAGAATGGCTCCTAGTCAACATTCTTCCCAACTGGATAGCCCCAAAGCTGACATCTATGCTAAAATTTAATAAAGTAAGGAGCAGTTACAGATTAAACTGATATAAAGTCTTCATTTCTAAAGTTTAAAGCTTTTGTCAATTTGAAGTAGCACCCAGCTTCCCTCAAGACGCTGGCAGAGAGCAAACGGCTCGTCCTGTGTCGTGCAGAGGATACGACCCTACTTAGGAGTTCACTGCGGTTCACAAACTCAGTCTGATCTTCACTCATCTGTCTTCACTTTGCCAAAGTTTTCTCAGTAATTTACTCAATGTTAAAAATACAGTGAAGAAAATTCCAGAATAAACAAGCTCCTTCCTTGTCGTCGCTACGTGTTTCCTTTAATGATTCTGAAATAATAATGGTTTATAAATATGACAAGTCTTCACTGGGGGAGGGGGTTTCATCTCAGAGTTTCTGAGAGATGAGGAGCTTGCCAAACTGTTCACTTTCTAGTTCTGTTTATGAAAGAAATCACAGCAGCCCTCAGGACTTATTTTCCATTCAGGAAGCCATTCAGAAGGCAAGAAAGCTAAGAACTATACTTTCACAAAGAAGAAAAAAGTCACTTTGGAAATTCCTGTTACAAAAAGAAATTTTAACTACTGGGGTTGGAGACATGGCTCATCAGTTAAGAGGGATTGCTGCTATCCCAAAGGATCAGAGTTCAGTTCCTAGCACACATATGTGGGGAAGGCTCATAACTGCCTATAAATCCAGCCCCAGGAGATATGATGCCCTCTTCTGGACTCTGGCAGCTGCACTTGTGTGCGCACATGCACACGCACTCGGGTATACACACTCACTCTCTCACTCACCTCTCAGTAAAGACAACTATAACTACTGTAGAAGAGAGTAAAATGAGGAGAACTGGGCAGGAGGGAAACCTGTACATCCTGCCTCGTAAATCACTGCTAAGGGCTGAAGGTAACAGAATCCAAATTCTGTCCAGACTGTGCTCAGTGACTTCAGCTGCACTTCAAATAATAATCTCTCCACCAGACTCCCCAAAAAAGACAGAACATTTTCATTTAAACTCAGGCAAAACATAAGAACTCTGATCCCATGTTTTCTCCTAAGGGTGCTATTGTTTGAGTCTGAAATGTTCCCCACAGACTCATATGCTTGAACATTTGCTCCCCAAATGGAGGGGCTGTCTGGATAAGTTGGGAAGCCTTTAAATTTGAGGCTTCACTGTGGGAAGTAGGTCACTAAATATGGACCTTGTGATTCTGACTCTCAAGGCAAATGCAACCTCACACTCTCATCTCCCAGGGCAAGGCCATTCAAACCACATCTCCTACCACCCCAGAGCAAGCTGCAGTCCCTCTGAAACTGCAAGCCAAAAGAACCTTTCCTCCTGCAACTGGTTTCTCTCAGGTAGTCTATCTCCACAACAAGAGAAGTAACTCATTCAAAGATAGTGTCAGAATTATACTGGGAAAAAGTTATTATCTATTAATGTCCATGGCCTCTCATAAAAATGCACCCTAACACAAGCATCTGGAAAATGTCTACAGTGTGGTAAGCATTAAACTCAAAGGAGCAAATAAGCTAATTTTTGTAAATCATCTCTTAATTTTCAGCTAAAATAGTTACCCACTGACACAACTTAAAAGACCAATTAAAGTGCAGCTCTTTCCTAAGTGGTTTACGCACATTAAGTGCCATTTGTAAATGGCCACAGCAACTGGTGGGTTTCCAAAAACAGAAGTTACTACATTACCAAGGAAAAGAACCTCAAGTCCTAGAAACAGCAAAATCTGAGAATCACGTTACTATTCAGAAGGTAGGTTTCTAACTGCACTGAAATACTGAATATTTAACTTCAAATGGGAAAGTGACTAAGAATCTCACAATTGGAATAAATCAGGTAGAATCCATGAGAGCTGAACGGATTACTGGCCAGCATACACCTCACCTCCACGCTCAGCCTGACAACCCTAAAACTGCTATCCAGAGCACAGTCAAACAAGCACAAAGTTTACCTGTGCAAACACAGGCATTCCTGTATTCCAGACCCACTCTCTGACCAAAAAAAAAAAACAAAAAAAAAAAAAGCAGCAACAGAATTTCAAATTCAAGTTGGGCTAATCCCAGAACTTGGGATGTTTCAGGTTAACATACATACATACATACATACATACATACATACATACATACATACATACATCATGACCTTATTGTACCTGCTTGTATTACAAATGCTAATTATGTTCCTCCCAAAAACTGTTTGCACAAGAGGATCTGCATGTAGCTTCTGGGAACCTGCCCCCAGTTTGTTCTGATTGGTAAATAAAGATGCCAGCAGCCAATAGCTAGGGAGGACAAACAGAGGCAGGATTTTATGATTTCTTTCCTGGGCTTGGGTCCAGGAGGAGAGAAAGGAAATCCACCATGCTTTAGGAGAGAGGAGACACAGAGGCTGCCTTGAGGTGTAGAAGCAAGGAGAGCATCCTGGACTCTGCTCTAAGAAAACATGGCCCAGAGGGCTGACTAATTGGAGTTAAGAGCAGCCAAGATGGAATACAGAAACTAGTAAGTAGTAACTCAGAATTATCTGAGGAAGGTAGATTCTAGCAGCATGGAGGTTAGGCAGTTAACTATCTACTGTGTTGTTTAGGGCATATTAAAATGTAAAGGGTGTGTGTGTGTGTGTGTGTGTGTGTGTGTGTGTGTGTGTGTTTCATTCCAGAACATCAACCATTGAAGTGGGAAGGAACCCAGCATTGGGATTTATTAACTAATTATTAATTCAACACCTTGTAGCAAAACATTAAGGAATAGGGATGTAACTGAGAGCGCTTGCTCAGCATGGGCAAGGCCCTGGTCCAGTTGGTCTCACTGCAAAAGAAGTTTGGCTACAGGGCTTGAGAGACGGCTCAGCTGCGTCTAAATCACTAGCATCCATGTAAAGCTGAGGCTAGTAGGTCTTTAGGAATGGGCGTTGATGGTTATGCTCCCCTGTAGTTCTGTCCTCCTCTGTTTGTGTCTATCCCAGTGATCCACCAGCAAGATGGCAGAGAATCCTCTGAAACCTAAACCAGCTAGCCTAGAACACACATGAAAGACAAAGAGCCTGTCTCCAACAAGTGACAAGGTTGTTCCCAGACCTCCACATGGGCACTGTGGGTATGCATTTGCCCACATAAACACGTACACACACACACACACACACACACACATTGTATACACCATCTATACCAAAAGAAAGAAAGAAAGAAAGAAAGAAAGAAAGAAAGAAAGAAAGAAAGAAAGACCATCTTCAGTGCCCCATGTAAGAACACAAAATGACTTTAAATGTTTTGTCATTCCCTAAATTCTTTTCCAAGAAAACCAATGGCATTATACATGTTGAGTTGTGCATATAAATAAAGTTAGATATACAAGTACATAAATAAAGTAGAATTAGAAAGTCAAAGCATCCAATACACACTCAAAAAAAAAAAAAATACCCAAAGTGCCACTGGTCAGGAATAATGTAATTTCCAGGTCTGAAAGTTAACTGAATTACTTGCTTCCTGGTGTCCAGAACCAAAAAGTTACATATTTTTCATTTTCAAGGAAAAAAATAGCATCCAATTTTTCTCAAGGGAAAAGAAAAAAAATCATAGCATTCTAGTCTAGAAGACATTTCCCACATGGCTTAGATAAAGAACAAAGAGTAACAGTGCAGACAATATCCTCCATTCATCCACACACAAATGCAAGTGCAATGAGCACATGGCTATTTTCCTAATTTCTATATTTTAAAAAGCTGTTAAAAGGCCAAAGGCACAGATTATGCCTGTCCTTCAGTTTACTTTTCCCAGGATCCTAATTTCATACCAAGATGAATCTCAAAATAATGTATTCTGCAGAATTTCCCCACATATCATTTCCGTCTGCATGCTCACTGAGACAGAGGAATATTCAGCTATCCTCAGGGATGAAGAGCTAGAGAGCTCATGTCCTGCTGCTTTGGCTAGTGTGAGAGGAGGTTTCCCAGGCCGAAGGACACCAGAGGCTCCAGTAACTAAGGACAAACACACCACATGCCTGTGTCTGCACAGGGCAAGCTTGTAGACTACCGGATGGAAGGGCCAGCAATAACAAGAATATACATTGTTTACAATGTACCCGATAAGGTTTCAGGACAGAAAACAAAGCAGGTGAAGAGGGACCAAGGCCTTTGCAGGGCTTTCCAGAGAAGGATCTAGAGAACAGGAAAGGCCTAGGCAAGTACAAGAAGGGACATTAATGGAAACCACTCCAGGGACAGAGCTGTGTCAAGACCAAACTTGGACTCACCCTTATACCTGGAGAAATGGTTTAGCCTCAGACCACTAGAAACCAACTCTTCTAGAAAATGTCTAAAATGTCCATCCCTTTCAATGCAGTCTTATATGAACCTAGATGTGCCCTGGGGACGTCTACTTTGGGCATCACTGCAGGTGACCACACAAGCCAAGTGTTTAAAAATGGATGTCCATTTGGTAAAAGACATATTGTTTATGGTTCCATACTGTCTACAATCACAGAAGATGTCTGTCCAGGTTGGCCATTTCAATTTTAGCTTACTGCTGACAGATCCTTTGTGATTCTTCTGGTTGTGGGACACTAGAATAAACCTCTGTCCTCAAAATCAAGAACACCTGTTATTATCCTGTGTATATCAAATCTGGATTTGGAGGGGATGGTTCTATAGAACATGCCATCAGCTTCAAAATACCTTTGATTTGCTGTCCCCATAAATGCATGTAAAGTTTCCATAAGACTCACTCAGACATGATTAGAAAGCAGACCAAACACCCAGGCGAGCCTATGCTCAAGAACAGAGCTTTGCAGTACATGCTCTCAATGCTAAGCACCCCCAATGCTACCAGCTGTTTTACTGAGTGCTTTCTCTACACGGGCACATGATGGGTGAGTGACTGCATTGCTGTAAATGCACTAAAGGGCACCATTCCTATTCTACTAGCAAGGAAACAAACTCAGGCAGCTACTTTACTTGCCTAGTGAACGGCAGACCTGGAAGGTGGACCCAAGCAGTAGAGTTCCAAGGTCCATCCTCTCATACTGTGTCTCAGTTTAAAGAACTGGGAAGAGAAAAGTGGTTCACAAGGCAGAAGTTCCCGAGGAAAAGAAGCGAGGATAGATCACTTGGCTAAGAAGAGAATCAGAGTCTCACTTAAGATCCAGATATATGCAACCCAGAACTGAATATACTGCATGGCATCTACCTGTTGCTAATAAGTGACAAGGGACATGAAATGTAGAACCACAGGACAGACCACAGAACTCTGCAAACAGGATATGGGTGCACCTTCGGAGCATACACCACCTCCCCAGCTGCCCTTCTGGATTATAGTGTGTTATGATCGCTGCACTAGCGCAAGCTTGCTGCATGGCTCTCCATCTGTCTTTTTTTTTTTTTTTTTTTTTAGAAAAGGGTCAAGAAACTTTGTAGCCAAACATCACTCTACTTAAATCATAAAAATAGGGTGGGTGGAGGCGGAAGACTCACTTCAGTTATCAAGCAGCCAGGGAGGAAAATGGGCAAGTTCATGCTAGAAACAATCTACAGAGGGAAGGAAAAGAAAGCCAAGTCCATCTGCTTGCTAGAATGACCTTCTGAATTTCTGCTTTGTGGGACACCCCCTACCATCACAGTCACTTTTTTAGGAGTCAGGCTTGGATGCTATGGTTTAGATGCCATTCAAAGAGCAGGATGAGGCTTTCTCTCTAAGAGGCCCACTGATATCACCGCCCTTAGGGAAAGGGGTTCAGGATGTGTGGAACAAAAATGATAGAAACACGAGAGGAAATACCGTCTCATAAAAGAATTCCCAGCTACTCCTGCAGATCACAGCTTCTGACAAACACAGACAAACACCAGCTGAGGGGAGTGAGCTAGACAGGGCTTTCTGAAGCTCACGGAGCTCCCATGGAGATAAGCCCACATCCTCCTGAGTACTACCAGCTTAGTGTCAGGCGCAACTTCAGGAAGCAGGAAAGGCCTACAGGGCCTCAAAGACTGGAACAACAGATTCCTGTTTCCAGCCAGACCTGGAAAACCTCAGTGCATAATCACATGAACACAAGAACAACCCAAAGGTGGGAAAGCAAGCGTGTTCCCATGGGAATGCTCTCTCATCCCACAGCATTCAGGCCCAGGGTCTTCCATCCCCTTTCACCATGAACAACAACATCGTGGGCATGGCAATAATCTGCACATGGTGGCCTCCGAATAAAATGGTCCAAATAAAAACCTCACTCTTGATTCCCACAAGCACCACAAGCATGGGGCACTCTCTGCATGGAGAAGCAACTCTGAGGACCCCAGACTCCTTCCGTTGACCTTACTCCCTTCATGCCTACTTTCCCAGAAGTCAATGAAAATAAGGCTTCTCAAACCAATTCTCATTGGGGTAGAAAGTAAAAAGACTCAGCGTCCTCTCCTTCCCCTTCCTCATTCCCCTGCCTCCTTTTCTAAACAGTCCTAGCCAGCTATGTCTTAAGGGGGTTAGTGTGCTCCTAGGAGCTCCCAGGGAAGACCACTGTCCCCTAAAAGAATCCAGAAGAGCTACAATAACAGAAACTGTGGCAATGTGATGTCCTCGAGTTTCCAATATTAGTTGAGCAAACAGTCATCTAAAACAAACCCAGAGAAGAGAGCTCAGGGAACCACAAGGCACAGTGTCTTTTAGAATTCAAACAGTATATATGCAAAGAGAACAGCAGGTCTCTCTAATGACAGTCAACACACCAAGAAAGCCCTGGTGGGACAAATCTTTACTCAGGATTTTCACAGACACATTTTCACAGACACTTGTGGGAATCAATGCAATGAGTATCTCTCTGCAACCATGTGCATGTAAGCTGGGTGTCTGTATTATCAACCACAGCCACATCACTGCTTTTAGAGTGCACAAAGGCTCTGTTACTAATTATACTTGGACTAACCAGTCAAGCCTGGACAAATACTGACCCTGCACCAGTTTCTTTCCTGCTCTCTGCCTGCCACTAACAAGTGACTCTGGGTGCCACTTGCTTGAGCGTAGTGCTAATCTCAACCAGCAAACAATTCTTTAATAGCAGCCTGTGAGAAACAGCAAACACCCTGGACAAGGTCACCTCTCAGCATCAGTGCTCTCCTGGGCTTGAGTGACCGGTTCTGGCTGGTCATGTGCTAGATTCCTGACCTCCACCAACACTGTTACTTCTCTCACTCCCCACCTTCACCTCCACATCCACCCTGGACTCCTGCAGAACACCTCCGTGCACCTCAGAACCAACCTTGCCACCTTCCTATGGACTCTAACTCACTGATCGCCTTGACTACACCACACATCAGTTCTTGTGTCACTCCTAAAATCCCTCCTTTTGAACCCTAACCCAGAATGTAACAGCAAGTAGGACACTGTGAAGGAAATACACAGAGTAGAGCCCTTGTGATGAATTCACACCTGTGGAGAGGGGATGAAGAAAAGTGGGGCTTTTTTTAATTTTTGTTTTGGTTTTTCGAGACAGGGTTTCTCTGTGTAGTCCTGGCTGTCCTGGAACTCACTCTGTAGACCAGGCCTTGAACTCAGAAATCCACCTGCCTCTGCCTCCCAAGTGCTGGGATTAAAGGCGTGTGCCACCACTGCCCAGCCTCTCTGTCCACACTTATCTCTATATTCTACTCTTATATTTACTTACAAAAACAACTCACAAATACATTATAACCCACAGGAAGTCACTCAGCTCTAGAAGTCAAAATGGAAAGACAGCAAAGAAAGTTCTCAACTGTGTAAACAAATGCCTAGGCTTTTGTGAAACTATTCTAACACCTATTATGTTTTAGACTTTCTACCAGATAAACAAGAACTTGTCTCTTCCACATAGAATTTCAAACCTCATCACTCTTCCTCGGCAATAAAACCATCCCCAGCTCAGTAACTAGTGACTTCCGTTTCCTGTTCCTGTTTGTATTCTTTGTGGTGGCAAGCACATGGGCTAGGTATGATAAGGCAAGGCCACATGTGACAGTCAACAACACTATTTTAAGTTAGAGTTCAAGGCACAAGAGTCCTTTAGGTCCTGTGTGACTCTGCAGCTTCAGCACATTTTATAAAATAATAGGACTAAAGAGAGGTCTCAGCAAGTAAGATACTGGCTGAGTAAGCATGAGGACCTGAGCTCAAACTCCCAACACACTGACAAGCCAGGTGGCCATGCACATACCTGTATCCCAAGCACTGTGGAGTGTGGTGGGAGGAGAGGCATGTATGTTCCTGGGGCTTAATGGCTACCAGGCTAGCTCAGGCTCAGTAAGAGACTATGTCAAGGGAATACAAATACAGTGGGAATGACATAGTAGGACTTCAATGTCCTCCTCTGGCCTCCACATCCATATACAGACACTATAGATAGTCTCCCTCCAGCCCTCCCTCCCTCCCCTTTCTACACACACACACACACACACACACACACACACACACACACAGTTGTGAGTTCTCTAAAGCACCATCCCACATTGAATCCAATGCTAATTGTTGAAAACTCCTCCCTGGGCTATTACTGCAGTGACACACTTCAGAGACACGGTTGGGGTATGAATTTATAGAGAAATATCAAATGAATCACCCACACATAAAAAAACAATTTATCTCCATTTAAAAAGCCATGTTGAGCCACATGACGTTAGCAAAAGCGCACAGACCAAGTGTTTGACAATTACTCTGAAGAACTATAAATAGGCTGTTTTTGAAATTAGTCAGCTTTGCATGCTGTTCTTCTCAAAGCACATGTGTGCAACATGTTCCAGACAGTACACAGGCTGCTTGGTTTCTAGCAGAAATGGACTGGAGTGAAAAACAACAGTCATGTTAGAGTCACAGATCTCAGCCATTAACTGTGAAACAAGAAGTGCACAAAGAATTGTAATTTAGGGGCATTGAAAGCAAACAAGCATTCTCTGGGCACATCTAAGGAGTACTGCTGCAAAGCCAAGTGTGTTTTTATTTTACCACAAACTGTATGAATCATGGACCAGAGAATAAACCATATCCAAGTGGGCACTGTTCTCCATTCTGATCCTCGAGTGCTCCTGTAACAGGGTTAAGTAGTCTAATGAAGGGCTCTGGGGCAAGCTCTCTGAGCTTCCTGTGCTGTATGGGGAAGGGATGCCTGCAGCCTTTGCAGTCTTTGCAGTCTCTGCAGTCTTTGCAGCCTTTGCAGCCTTTGCAGTCTTTGCAGCCTTTGCAGCCTTAAGGAACTAAGGCTAACCTCAGGAAGTCGACATTAGATACCTTTTCTCTCCCTGCCTCTCACCAGAGTGGGTGATTTAGGGCCTGAATTCCTCCCCACCTACCATGCACACACTTCCCCAGAGGTACCTTCAGAAAGCCTCAGGTCTAGAACTGTCCATCGTAGGGAAAAGAAGGTGACGAGCAGCTTCCTGACGGCTCCCAAGTCAATTCCCTGGTGATGTTTTCAAGTATTTAAAGGCTAAGTGGTGATTTTATGAAATAAAAATGATCAGAGGAATGGTTTGTTTGTTTTTCTTTTTTATGTGAGTTGGCCCAAGACACTTATTAAAACATACTATCAGTTCAAATCTACCTAGACATCTTCTAGGAATCTTGAAGCATGTGGCAGCCCAAAGCTCTTTTAATGCCTTTTTAAAGCTGAAAGAAATTACCAATTTAAAAAAGAAAACCATACAGGTCTTCGGGGCACATGGAAGGCCTGGAAAGAACGTTTATGGGCAATACAATATTATTCCTTTGACGAAAGAAAAAGACATTAAAATAGTAAGAGGGATGGAGGGAGGAAGGCAGGACCATAGGATGGTGGGTACCAGCACGCCCTCTGTTATTAGTATATAGTAAGAGGGATGGAGGGAGGAAGGCAGGACCATAGGATGGTGGGTACCAGCATGCTCTCTGTTATTAGTATAATCAAGTATTTGTGATCTGGTAATTATAGAATATTTCTGCTTTGGTGAAGTCAAGTTAGTTATAGTCCTATATCATAGTTGTAAGGATGCATAGAAGGCATTTATCATTCACATAAACACCCAGGTATTAGGGTGTTTTTCTAGTGTGAGTTTAGACTCCAAGCAATCACCACTAGCTGTGCAGACTCAGGAAAGCTCCCTGAACGTCTAAGTATTAGATTACTCACCACTGCCCGACCCCCTCAAAAAATGGAGACTAAATCAGATGACCTCCTGTTTTCTGTGGCTTTTGTAAGTATCACTTTACAATGTCAAAAATCTTTTATCAGTCCAGATTTCATCTTTTTTCAATACCTTCTGGTCAGAGCCAAGATTTACTTGATACCAATTGTCTAGTCAAAAGCATGATCTTTAATTAAGGCACTGTGGGAGGGATGCCCAACTCTTAGAACTGTCATATGATCCTTGTCACGATGTGGTTTCCAAAAGCACACTATGGTATACCAAGAGAATGATCATCCACACAGGAGGAACCGTGCCCTTCAAATGCTGAGGGTATCTTCAGATCTGACTGTCGTGTCCACGTGCAGCTTGCTGGTAAAGTAAGCCAATTTCATTTGCTATGACGTGGTCCTTTAAAAGGAGTACTCTACACTGGAAAAATGGCAGTAATCCATCTTTCCAAACCACTCTTAAGACTCAAGTTGAAAACTGCAATTTCGCCTGTGTTTTAGAAGAACTAAAAGAAAATTATCTCATCTTTATCATTCTCCCCTTGTGTGTGTGTGTGTGTGTGTGTGTGTGTGTGTGTGTGTGTGTACATGCATACATGGTCCTGTGTGCACTCAGGTATATGTGAAGGACAAAAGCTGATGTCAGGTGTCTTTCATAATCACTATCAACCTAATTTATATTTAAAGTGAGCCTGGAGCTCATCAAATCAGCTAGACTGACTGGCCAGTGAGCACCCATGATCCTCCTGTTCCTGTGTCCCCAGCACTGAGACTGCAGACACGCAGGGTGCTCTGTTTTTTTTTTTGTATGGGTTCTGGGTCTCACATTCAGGTTCCCACGCTTATACAAGTATTTCACCAGCTGAGTCATCTCTCAAGCCCATCATTCTCTTTTATGTACATCATGTGTGTATGCAGGCATGTTGTATGTGTATATGTGCATGTGCCATGTGTGTGCCATATGTGCTGGTATCCACAGAAGCCGGAAGAAGGCATTAGATCCTCTGGAGCTGTAGTTAAGACGGCTGTGACTCACCCAACATAGGTTATGGGAACCAAACTTGATCCTTTGAAGGGAGGTAAGCACACTTAACCACTGAGCTATCTCTCTAGCACACAGCCCGCCACCCCCCACACACACCTTTTTAAGTTTATTAATGTCTTACCTTCTCTAAGAAAAGTCTGGTCATACATGTCCATACACATCAGAAAACCTCAACTGGTTACTGAAGAAGATAACAGACAATGGTCTGTGCTACCACATGGTACTGTACCTTATAACCCTATACTAGAAGTTCCTATGCTATAAGCTATAAGCAACATAAACACACAGGAGTTAATATTATTATAAAACTAGCCTGACAGAATAACATTTTAAATAGCAATTAACTTTGATGGTAGGAAATACAATAAATACATCAGTAAAAGGAAAAGCCCAGCCATTCTGCTTTTCTTTATTAAGTCTCCATTGTCCTTAAGTTGCTACAACAATGACTTTGCCAGACACTCTGTAGGTCTCATCTCACACTTGCTAACTTGTTCATCACACGATCTCCAATGAAATACTTAATTCAAAGAACCATCATCAATAGATGCTAACAACATTAGGAGAAAGGCCAACGGGGGAAATTCACAATGAAGGATCAAGTTGTCAACATAGAAACCGACTGATCAATGTTTGCATCGCTCTGAGTGACAGTGGACATTGTCTTGGGATGATGCAACATGAAGCCGATGTCACTACCAACAACTTAGCCCTTTCTAAAGAGCTGGCCATGACCCAGGAGAGCAGTAGGGCTAAGCTCCAGTTTACAGCCCCACAAAAACCTGTAGCCCAACCAAGGAAGTGGGCCTTTCTACTAGACAACAAGCATTTTAAAGATTTGGCTTCAAAGAAACCAGGTATGATAACTCTATAGTCACATTATTAAGAAACTAAGCCAATATTAAGATGGAGAAAAATTCAACAGGTCTATGGGCTTCTCCCACATCTTGCCTGAGTTTTTGGCTGACATCACCTTCAGTCACCCATTGGGCAAAGGGCAGGCCTGGCCTAGCAACAGAAATAAGCAAGGATGGTGGGTTCTACCCAGCTCAGAAGAGGAAGCCTCTGAGGTCAGAAAAACCCGGGACAGTCCGGGGGATAACCCCAAGAGGAAACGTACAGATCTTACCACCCAGATACTTTTGCAAATACGTTTGTAACGGCCCAGGATTTTAACTGAAACTTATTCTTGTAGAAAGAAAGTCAGTGCTCCAAGAAGAGATGTCAGAGGAGAAGTGAGCAGAATGCTGGGAGCTGAGAGACAGGGAGACAGCGATGCTGAAAAGCTACTTAGATTTTGTCTATTGAACAAGGCTCCACTCTAGCATCTACTTCCGGGAGCTGAGGTGGTGGTTGGGGAGGTGGTGGTAAGAGGTGGGGGTGGGATTTGATTTTTGTCTTTTTCACTACCTTCAGAGTCTAGCATCATACCCACTAATCTCTTAAGAAAAAAAAAAAGCAGAACATAATATCCAATAAAAAAAATGAAAAAAAAGCAGACTGCAGTTTGAAATAAATCAAAAGAAAACTTTTTAAATTAAGATTGTTACTTATTTTCTTCTTAAAACCAGACATTCTAAAAAGAAATGCAGGGTTTTAGTTGTGACTGTGAACTAGTAAGCTAGATTACACAGCAAAATCCTAAAAGATGGACGGTGTACTACCTTTGAGAAGCTAGTGTAATGATGCTACAATTCCATTTTAGAAACTTAGAGAGATGTGGAACTAGCGAATGGTGTCTTAGCAGATACCAAGGGTGAAATCTGGGTGTAAAGTGTGTCCTTATTAGTTAGCAAGCCATGGCTCATCAGTGCTTATCCAAGATAAACACACATGAGCTACTGGTGGGAATGAGTTGTTGAACATGTCTTCCACAACTCCAGAATGCTTGTAATCCATAAGGAGTCCTTCTTCAATACAGGATATGAAATCTTCTAATAGGAATGTCACATAAATAGAAAAAAAACTGTTCAAATATGTACTTGGCAAAAAGAGGAAAAAAACATTAATATCTAATGCAATTATATAATCATCTTTTAAAATGTATGATGCCTAATTAAATTCCATCTAGTAACAGTAAAGTTATAAATAGCCTCAGGGTACTTCATACAAAAATGTATTTCTGGTAAACACCATATTTAAAACATAACTCAAGCACGCAGCTCTGCCTAATGGCATAATTATGTGCTTTTAATCTGGTGCCACTCTGATGTTATGCCGAAGAAAATTGCCCCGTAGAAGAATTGCTTTAAGATGCCACAATCTCCATATGGTAAAGCCAAACTGAAAATTCAGGACAAACATTTTTCTTAAAGCTACAAAGTCAGGTTTATCTGCAAGCCTATTTTCCCTACAGGAAGTCTCAGCCCTCTCTGAAGCTGAGATGGGCAAGCTTTAAATATGGAGTCAAAAGAGCCCAGCGGGATGGTGAAGAGCCAAAGCCTGGACTTGATCTCAGCCTCTCATCCTGGGCAACCTTTTTAGTTCCTCAGTACTTTAGATCCCTCCCTGGTCAAGCACTAACCACAGACCCACCCTCAAGGAATCACTTAGAAGATCACAAACCCAGATGATGGCTGCCAAGCCTACAAATTACAAAAAAAAAAAAATATATGAACTACACGCTGACACCAGGTGCATTCAGTGAAATGTAAATTAAACTCAACAAAGGTGTGTTGTGAAAAAGACAAGTTTTCAAAGTGTTCACATTAACTTCACATCCGTCTGCTATCCTCATTCAGACATGGACAGTGGAGCCAACGTGAGATGCAAGGGCAGAGCGTTTCAGGTGGGTCATATCCCAACTTCCCAGGCTCTCCCAGGACAGCCTCTTGCCTTCTCTACTCCTTGGTTTCCTCATCTGTGATACAAGAACAAAGCAATACTAATGTCTGAGGCTACAGTGTATTATAAAGATAGTTCTCAGCCAGTCTTTCTTGTCCAGTAAATGACATCATCATTTGCCTGGTGGCTGGGACCAGGTGTCACACTCATGATTCTTCTGCTAGCCAATATCAACTCCAAATGATTAGCAAGTCACTGTGGCCCTATCTTCAAAATATATCACCCAGCCACTTGAGCATCTACGTCCACTGACTTTCTTGCACCTATGTTGGATCCTGAGATGCCACCACTACGTTCCACAGGCAAAGACAGGCATAAAATGCAAGGCCATCTCTTCCAGCCCCTTCACAGGATCCTCCCATGGCGTCTGTATAGACCAGTTTCCTCACCATAGGACCTCATCTGGAAGCCCCCCTCCTGACCACCCACCTGGCTCCATCCATATTAGACTTCCTGTAGTTCCTTCTATAGCAAGTGCCCATGGACCTCAGGCCCTTTGCTTCACTCAGAGAGACTGGAGCTGCCTTTGTTCAGAACTCCAAATAGGATCCTCACCTGATTAAAAGCATCGCTTCCTCTCCAGCAGGTTGCAGCCCTGAGCCAGACTTGTTTCCCTGGCAGCACAAGAGCTACCTCGTCTGTGTATTCATTTCCTGTCTGTCATCCACTAGCTCGCTAACTCCAAACAAGAAGACTTTGGTCTGTTCAATCCCCAGATCCTTGAGTCTGCCATATGGACTAGCACAAACCAGCATTCCTAAATGCTGAATGAACAAGGTTCATTCTACTACACAGGACGCTACCAAAACCTGTGAGTTGGTAATAACTGTTGCTATCATTATATTTTACAGATAATATAGGACCCCTTTCTACACACACACACACACACACACACACACACACACAGAGTTATAGGATGCATTATCAGGTATAAAGGACGTGGGGGTAACATAGGCAGAGAGGTGGAATGGGAGGGAGAGAGGGGAGGGAAGAGTGAGGGAGGGAAGAAAAGAGGGAAGGAGGGAGGGAATGAGGGAGAGACTGCGGATGAACTTTGGTCACACTTGAGCCCACAGTGGTACCTATTTCAAATGACATCAATTTTTTTTAGGAGAAGAACGTTATACATCTACATAGAGATGTCCACAGTGACATTCTTCACTTTGACCAGGACATAGGAATTTTCATATCTCTATCTTGGACACTCACAAATAACCTGTGCTCACTTAAGACTGTGGGGGTTTGTGCTATGAGTATGTGAGTCTTAAAGTCTCCTTAGCATCCATCAGGCAGCTTAAAAACCTGACTTTTCACTTCCCTCTCAAGAGTGCACACATTTATGGACGTTGGTGTCAGGTTTCCACGGCCTTCACTCTTACACACCTCATTATGACACTTCGGGAAGGATGCCAAAACCTGGATCCAAGAAAAAAGACAACGTGAACATTCTAAGATCACAACCAGCCTATCTTTAAAACTCTCCAGGGAACGTGACAAGACGAAAAGCCAGGTGAAAAGAGGGACGGAGCCCCTGCCCTCTCCAGGCATCCCTGTGGCACATGCAACATGCTGCCTTACTAAAAGTCACCCTCAGGTACAAGGCTGCAGGGCAATGCTGACTCTGGTCCAAAGCCCATTTTAATAGTTTTGTTTTTCTTCACTACTGAAGTTCTTGACAGACTTGGAGATGAGCCCTCTTTAACTAAATGGCTGGCGAATTCTGCAGGCTGCCCTCCCTCTGCACTCATAGCTTTGCTAGGCCGAGGCCATTGCTTCGACAGGGGTCCATTTACTCTGGAGACTTTTGCTATATTCTGGGTGTCACATCAATGAAATCACCACGAAGGCCAACAGCATACAGGTTTCCTGTTCTCATCTAGAAGTCTTGTGGAAACACCTAAATATCGACCAACAGAGGTGGGTTTTGGATAAGTATGGTATACTCTTACAATAGAATACTCTTCGGCCTACAGCATGCTACAACCTTGATGAACCTTGAAGGTGTCATTGAGGGAAGAAAGCCTGCTGCACAGGAGCCAGTGCTGCACAATCACATATCTACAAAGTATCCAAGAGTCGAGTTCACAGACTCAAAGGGAAGAATGACTCACAGACTCAAAGGGAAGAATGATGGTTGAAAGAGGCCAAGGAGAAAGGAAAAGGGGGACTTCCCAGTCAACAGCCGTAAAGTTTCAGTCAAGCAAACATTTCTAGAGAGTTCAGGGTCAAGCCTGTGGTCAGCAGTAGCATATATGATCCAGGTCATGTCTCTGCCTCCCTAGACCTGAGTTACAGTCACATACTGCCCAGGAGCTTTGAACCTGGATGCTGGCAATCTCAACTCAGGTTCTCATGTTTGTGCAGGAAATGCTTTACCAACTGAGCTATCTCTCATTGCTTTATCATGAAAACCTTTTAAGTATATATTTACAAGGCCACAAACACTGACAGGAAAATATCAACAGCCATTATTGGCCAAGACTCAGGGACCATGCCTTGGAATGCCACTGCCTCAGGATGGTCTCTACTGCATCACAGGAGGTCAGTATTACCAAGTTCACGTCAGCCTCACAAATGACAAAAGTTCACAGAGGCTATGTGACTTACTTAGAGGTCATCAAACTGTAACCTGTATTCTCTCCTGTTAGAGACAAGTCTTAATAACTCATTCTTAGGAAGCTTACAGAGGCACAGCAAATTCCCTAACTAAAGCTTTCTATGTCTCATGACTGGCAATGGCTTAGTCAACAGCAGCCCAAGGATGGGGGCTGAGGAGGGCCTCCTTAACCCCTGCAGCATGCTCTACCACCATTCCACGCCTGTGCAGTGTGGAGTGAGTATTACTGTCATCAATGCCAGCGCACATGTCCTTCGTGACCTCATGTAAGTGTGACTCACGCTCGCGCATGCGCGCACACACACACACACACACACACACACACACACACACCACTACAGAGGGCAGACCAACCACGGGCCCAGCTGTACAGCTGCTTGTCGCCTGATACCCCACTTTGAGTGACATCTTTGGTAGAACAGCCCTGCGCTCCTCTGATGTAAATGCAGCCCCATCCCCTCTTCCTTCCTGTATTCCAACTGATGTGGGAATACTCTCAAGCCAGTATCTATTTTCCCACGAGCTCCTCTAGCTACCTCTTGATCTGTAATAGAATTTCCAGAAATAAAGGGAAACGCAGCTGTAGTCAGCTGATCTCTGTGTGACACCAGGATTCATTTCTCAGAATCTCTGTACGTTAGGACACCGCGTCAGTACAACAATTGACTCCCTGCTGGCCCTGCTGACCCCTTCAGTGGGGACAATAAAAACGTACTGTGACATCTCTCTGTCATTCCTTAGTCCTGCACTAGAAACTGTCCCAACATCCCAGCCAAATTACAAGGTACACAAAACACAGCAGTCTACCTCATCAGTTAGTTCAGCTAGCCCCAGCTAGCCCTGGGCAACTCATGCTCACAGCCCCAAGTGTCTGACTGACAACATCAGACCTTACAATGTTAGGAACTTATTCCCCATCTTTCCCTGTGGTTCTCTCATTCTTTCTAAAGCAGCTTAAATCAAAAAGTGCTAATTTCTACTCACAGCTCTGAAAGTAACAGCTATTAAATAATGTGGGGGTCACTTTGTACAATTCTTAAAATATTGCCCTTACTTACTCTGCCACAAAGGCCAAGTTCATCCTGTTAACTACAACAAACTCAGTGCCTGGCCCCTAAGGCATCTATTCAAAGCCTCCCCCAACAACCTCAGAAACAGTCCCCATCCATTTAACATGTCCGAAGCTAACCCGAGTCACTTTCCCAAATAAATACATTCTTTCAGGGATGAGGTGCAGAACCCATGGATAAAAGCATCCATTTCTTTAAGTGCACTCAGTGTTCATACTCAGGGTGAGGAAAAGTTCAGATGGAAAAGGCCCAGCACTTCTCCACAGAAAGGAAAAAAGAAAATAATAGATTGCTTCAAACAGGAAAAGCAAGAACAGGCAAAGATTAGGCAGGGGAAGACACAAGGATATGAGAAGTTCCCATGGGACCATGCCAAGGTCTATACTATATATGTACATGCTATATATGTATGCTATAGATACATAGATCTTCACTCTACAGTAATTTGCCCAGTATGGAGCCCGTGAGCTCCAAAGCTGGTCAGATTCTCTCCCTAGCACTTTTTCTAGACTCACCAAGGTATATATGGACTTCCACAAACATCTTAAAAGACCTCACTGAACCTAACTTCCATCTGAGTTCTCAAACCACTCCTTCACACTGAGTTCTAGAGGGAAGGGACTTTTAGACACTAACACCACCAACTAAGCCGCAGTAGTCATCTGTGTTCCCCCTCTCAGTGAAAGGAAAAGTCCTCTACTCCTCAGTCACCACAGAAGAAAACAAGAAAAAAGAAAAATCCTTTTTCCTTTGCTTGCAGCATTTTAAACAAACAACAGAGCAATCAGTGAATTAGTAACAGTACCTGTCTTCCTTTGGGTCAGAAACGTGATTTCTCCGAGTGTATCTCTCAGGTACAAAACAAGTCTGTTATCTACTTCAGGAGTGGCTCTTCAGCAACAGGCTCTAGTCCTACATGGGACTCCTAAACTCTGACCTGAGGTTCAAGCTGCCAGTACTGCTCCAAAGCACCTCAGAGGGGGTAGGAAATGAAAGTTGGGCACACTGCTATTTCCTCCTGGACCCTCCATCCCACCCTACGTTATGGGGAAATGCATGGCTAGGAAAGCAACTGAGATCACTACTGAAGGGGCTGAGTATTCTGCCCTCCACCTAGGGAACAACCCTGCAACTACTCCAAGTGTGCATGCAGACTAGGGAACCCAAAGGACAGATGAACAACTCCAAATGAAACCTGGTAGCACACGGTCACAACCTCCTCCTATAGTGTCTCCTGGCTTCAGAAACAACTGCATCATCTTCTGAGCACCCTGCTTCTACAGGGCTGTCTCAAAGACCAAAATTTTTATAAGGGGAAAACATAAGTAATGACAAACATGTCCATAAGCCAAGTATACAGCTGAATGGGCTTTTAGACACTCAAAACTCTTCACCGTGTAATGGAAACAGATTTTACTTTCTCAACACAAACTCCATCTGAAATGTGCGTGGGACATACAGAAAACCACTTCTAGTCTTTCTACAAAGCAGCTCTTTCCATTTTGTATTTCTCATGAATCTCAGAATAGTTTCTACAGTAAGATGTATTTACTTTTTAAACAGTCCCAAGCGGCTCCTGATATCTAAAGTGTGTGTGTGTGTGTGTGTGTGTGTGTGTGTGTGTGTGTTCAATAAAGTCCATAAAGTGAGCTCTCTCCAGCGAAGTGCAAAGCACATTACTTTTCCTTCAACTTCCCTCCTTCCCTTCTGAATAAATAGTTACTGGCAAAGCTCTGAGAAAATATATTCCAAAGCAGGTTGTTCGTTTAATCCTCTATGAAAGTAGCAAAAGGAACATTACAAAGTTATCATCACTAAATGTCATACTTTAGACAAGTATAAAGGTTAGAAATTAATAATGTGTTCATTTAGTGTGTGTGTCTCAAACATACACAAACTTCCCTACCATGACTGAAACAAATACTCCTTCATCCTCAGGGTATGTTTGGGTGGTGGCCACATGAGTGAGCTATCTTCTGGTTTTTGAATTTGTCACAAATATATATGATCATATAATTCAAAGTATAAAGCCTGAAACTACAAACACTAAGAAACCGTCCCTAGACGGGCATCTCTGACAGGACTTAAAGCAACTTTAACAGCTAACATGTCCAAATGATAGAGAGGTGGCACACCTAGAGAAAGCTTACTTGTTGGCAAGGAGGCTCAAATCCAGAAAGTCAAGCCAAACATGCCTCCTTCTGGCCTCGTGTTGGTCCCTCCAGTATCACCCCCCATTCTGAATATGTAACTTCACTTAGCAGTCCTGGACAAAAATCTTTCTGAGAAGGGACTGATATGGTTGGTTGGTGTGTGCACTCCATCCTCCCAACAAGAACCCTCTAAATTTCAAAGAGAGCTGGAGGAACGCTTCACTTCAGCACACATGTCAAAACTTGGCTCTAATACATCAGATTACCTCCCAGTCATCCAGAAATGTTTCAGGAGGCAATCACGGAACCCGAAGAAAATGTGGAGACTTCTGCGCAGACATCACCCAATCCCCTGGCTTTACCGGACTCAAAGAAGCACAGCAGAGTCCAACATAGAAAAGTTACTTGCAGACAGGAAACAGTGTCACTACCACCTTTCAAAGCAGCACGACCCCGCCTTTGTCTGCCGGGCAGAAGCCGGCTTCGGGACACTGACCCCATCCTGCCGCCGGGGCAGGCAAGGCGGGCATCTGGCCGCGGGCAGCGCAGCCGCTGCAGCCTGGGTCTCAAGGTCTGGGTCCGCAGGGCCAAGGATGCAACAATAAACCAACTGAGCGGCAGACTGGATTCCCTCCTCTCCAGGGGGCCCCTCCGCCCCAGCGCCCCTCGATTGGGGCCGCCGCCCGGGCCCTGCACCCTCGACCTCCCCAGGCAGCGCAGGGCCACCAGGCTCCCCGCCGCCCGCCTGCGCCCGAGGGACCGCATACCCCAACCTGCTCTGCAGGCCAACGACAGGGTCCCCCGGGCCGGGGTCAGGCACGCGTCGCTTCCTCCTGGCGGGCGGCCGCCTCACAAGCCCCTCGTCTTTGTGTGAGAAGTAAGTGTGGGGCCAGCCTACCTCGCACAAAGGCGCGCTGCTCCCTGGCGCGCTCCGCTGCTGGCGTTGGTCCCCGGCACCTTAGCCACCGAGGTAGCTAGAGGGCGGTTCCGACAGCGGTTGCAACGCCAGAGTACGAAGCCCGTCCGGCTCAGGGCGGCTCTCACACCCGGCGGCCTCGCGCGTCAGAATTAAGTGGCGGGGCGGGCCGGGGGCGGGGCAGGGCCGCTGAGTCATCGGTGGACCACGCCCCAATGTCTAGGCCACGCCCCCGGGTGTTGAATCACGCCCCCCTGAGCGTTCAGCTTTGCTTGGCCCTGGTGGAGTCAGAAGAGAGCTCTGGATCCTAGGTCCGGTGCCAGGGCCCTCTGTTGTTGATTTACTTTCTGTTCGCTTGAGGACCCAGGAAAGGAGCAGGAAAGTGGAAGGAAAAATTGTCACCTGTCTAATAGAAAGTGACAGCTGCAAATTCACCGGGTCCACAGTTTAAAATTTATTATTCATCTGCTTGTGTGTTTATCTCTCATCTTTCTGTCTCTGCTTTGTATATGTGTGTCTCTATGTCTGACTCTCTATTGCTCTGTCTCTCTGTCTGTCCCTGTTTGTCTTTCTGTCTGTCTTTTTTTCTCTATGTGTCTTATGACTTTATGTATCTGTAGCTCTCTTGCTGCATGTCTGTGTCTCTGTGTGTATCTCTCTTTGTCTCACTGTGTTCTCTCTCTTTTCTGTTCTCTCTCTCTCCCCCTCTTATCTCTCTCTTTCTCTCCAGTCTGTTGAAATCCTGCCAAATATTTTTTGGAAAAAATCTAAAAAGGAGTTTGTAATAATTACACAAAGTCACACTCAGCTGAATTCTCAGAACCCATTGACCCGGGTTTTCCTCTCCACCCTCATCAAAGGGCAGTTGGAGATTTAGATCAAGGAAGGACTGGTCTGATCTTTTTTAAAAAAAAAAAAATCTCTCTAATTTCATTCTCTAGCTCTCTCAAATTGTTTCCCCGCCCTACCCAACAATTCTAAGGGTGCCATCTACATGAATCAGAATTTCAAAAGCAGGACGTGTCTCAGGGTGAGAACAAGGCCAGCAGGTTGATGGATTCTGTACCAAAAGCCTTTTAATTTTCTTGGCAACAGATGACTAAGGATTTATTTATTAGGAAACTCTTCTGACTCAAAGAGCTTAGGTCATATTTGCACAGGGAGAAAGACTGCTGTCAATGGATTTCAATGAGCAAATTACCTATTCCAAAAGTTTCAGTCTTACCCAGTACCCTTAGCCAGCTTCTGGGCATCCTCCCAATCCAGAAGCAATAGACTCACTCACTCCAGGATTTACATTACTTCGCATTGGTCTGAAATACAGCATGTAATAATGATAACTTGGCAATATCCCTTTGCCACTTTCTCATAGAAGTAAGCCAACAACAACTCTCTCAGAGCCTTCAGTTCAAGGGGCTCTTCGTTGTACCTCACACACAGTCTCCCGCCATTCACCCTCATGCATGGTGTTTCTTCTCTCCATGATAGCTGCCTAGTCTCCAAGCAGAGGGATCCAGTCTAGATTCCCTACTCCTCCCCACACTAGTGTCAACTCCTAAGTTCTGAATAGGATGAGCAGACCACTCCCCCATCTCCTGGAGTGCCTGCCACATCTGCCTCTGGGCTCTGTGACCACAGGATGGCAAGGGTGTTCTAACCTGTCCTAGCCACCATTGCGTGAGTGTCCCAGCTGATTTCTGGGCGAACTTTTCAATCAAAACTTTGATGATGGTGGTGATGATGATGATGATGATGATGATGATGATGATGATGATGATGCAATATCTGTTGTTTTGGCTACTTTTCCTGTCATTTTGACAAAACACCTGATAGAAACAGGGGAAGGAGGGTTTACTTGGGCTCAAAGTTTCACAAGTTTGTGTCCTTCCCGGGTGCTGGTGTATCCAATGGTAACTTTACAAATGAGTGTCTAGGAGCAGACAAGTAGAATAAGCTGCCAGTTGTTATTTCAAATTCCCACTGCTAACAATCTACACCCTGAAAATACCATAGCCCCCAAAACACCACCACTGACTGTGAAGCACACATAGAAAGCATGAACCTCTAAGGGGCATTATAGATCCAGTGTTCTTGCCAATTCCTGCTACAAGGTGACTTCAAGCTACTTAGAGCAGTACTCCGAAGGAAGGCACCCACCCTTCCCTGAAACCACCTTGTCCATGGTCCCATGCTCTTCCTACACCCCCTAAGCTCCCGGGACTCTGTTCAGCACTGTACCACATTTGCAGCATGGCCCAGCTCTGTGACTATTGACAGCAGGATTCTGCCTCTGCCTGGTACACCTTTAACCACTCCCAGCATCCAAAACCCTCTCCGAGTCTAAGGCTCCTCTGAAAAGCTTTCCCTGACCTGCTCTAGCTGAATGGGTTCACTCTTCCCATCTGTACTGAGCACAGCCTTGCAGTTATCACATCATTTAGTGTGAGTTCCCTCAGTACATTTTGGGCTTGACATATATACCTATCTCTACATCCTCAGGCTTAATTTAGCACGTGGTATACATATAAGAAGTGCTAGGGTCTAGATTGCATACTCTCCATAACATACAAATTAAAATCCTAACTATCCCTATCCCAATAGAGCAGTATTTGCCAATAATCCCTATATAGAGGAAATTAATATAACTGGGATCATAAGTTTTACATTAGTGACTCGTCCTGTTGCTGAAACAAGATGCCTAGAAGAAGCAATTTCAGGAAGGATGTGTTTATATTTGACACATAGTTCAAGGGGACATAAATATCATCATAGGAAAGGTACATGACAGGAGTGTGAGGTGGCTGCTCACATTATGCCAACCATCAAGAAGCAGAGAGAGATGAATTCTGGGGCTCAGCTCTCTTCCTCCCTAAAATGTGGTGCCAGACCACAGCCTACGGAACTGTACCAGCCACACTGAAGGTGGGGCTCCTCACTTCAGTTAACCTAATCTTGATAACATCCTCACAGATGCACCTCAAGGGATGTCTCTGGTGATTCTCGACCGTATCAAGCTAACAATCACTATTAACTATCATGATGATCTTACAGGAAGGAAAGTGACAAGCTCCCTCCTCCCAATCTCTCCCCCTCCCCCTCCCCCTCCCTCTCCCCCTCCCTCTCCCTCTTCCCCTCCTTCTCCCCTTCCCCTCTTAAACAGGCACACAAGGACACAAAGAGAAGGCAGCTATCCAGAAACCAGAACAAGAGATCTTACCAGAAAACAACCTTCCTGACTTCTTGACTCTTTCATTCCAGCCTCTAAACTGCATCAAAATAAAATAAAGGGCCTTATGACTACCTCACAGTCTGGTATTCTTGTATGGCTGCCTGGTGACAAAAGAAGCATTATTTGGACTCTCACTTTGGTAAGACACACTGCCAGTGTACCTGACTTGTCCCTCCAAAACAAACTGGACCAACTTCCATGATGCCAAACCATTGGGTAGACTGCCTGAATGTGATAAGTGACCACATGCCCTCTTCTTTTCCTGCCCTCTCAGAGAAATAGAAACATGGTTTGCTCGGCCATCTGAGATAAAGATAAAAAAAAAAAAAAATGCCTTCAGAGCCTGTCCTGTGGTATCGAGTTGTTGCTGTAAATCTCCAACCCAATAAGGACCAGTTAATGAAAACACAACTCAGTAATTGTGGTTATATTCTGCACTCCTAGATTGGACAGATTCACCACTCCACTACTCCATTCCCCAGCTATGAGACCCTTTTAACTTGCGGGTTTTCCAAGTCATCATTTGTCCTTCCACCTCCTGTTCCTCTGTCATCTTCTCCTCTGTTGTCTTCCTCCTCCATTGTCTTCCTCCTCTGTCGTCCTCCCTTTCCACTCTCTCCCACCAACCTTTATTTCTCCACCTCCCCTTCTTCTGCCCAATCACTGGCTCCAGCCTTTCTTTTACAAATTAAGCTGGGCAGAAGGTTCACTAGAATTCACCTGTGTAATGACTCACTCCTCCTCTGCAGCCCTTCACAGGAAAGGGGAATTAGTATCAAAATACAAAGCCGAGGCTATCCACAACATCGGGGTACCACGTTTCCTTTAACCCAAAATCAAATAAGGATGAGAGCAAATATGTACTTTGTTTTTTTTTAAAAAAAAAACTCAATCAACAGTAGACAATACCCTGGTATGAAAACCACTTTTGGAAGCTAAATGCTTCACAACCCTGGGGAAACAGAGGGTTCTGATCCAGGTAAGTTCAACTAAGCTAATTTAATTTGGTTATCCCTGGAGCCATTGTGGGAAGACTCTGGAAATAAGAGCTTTAAAGTTAGAACCATTTATGTTCAGACCCTTATCTATCACAGCGCCTGCCCCACAGTTAGTATGTGATCAGTGCTTTTTGCACAGGCGAACCTGGAACTTCTGAGAATAGCTGGACATTCTAGGGTACCCACTCCATGGGGTTCCACACTCCAAGATGGGTCTGAACATCGACATGACCCTGGGAATGTCAGGGAAACCAAGGACATAGGAACATATTGAGCTATGCTTAGACTTTCATTTCTGGCTGACTCATTTTTTTTTATCAGGGCATGGGAGGCCTTGGTAGACTGGCTATCACCATGTAAAGCACAAGAGGAAAACTCCTCTACAGTGTATTCTGAGTCACCTAGCCGACCATGATGACGGATCCTATAATCTCTCATTACTGGGAAATGTATGCAGTCACCTCCAACTTAGCACTCAACCAGAAGGTCACTTGTGAACTTGGTATTAGTCTTGTACTTTTACTGTGATGGGAGGAAGTAACCTCAAATTGATTCCCCCCAAAAAACTAAATAAAGACAAAATGAGCATTTGGGTGCATAAAGCATAGGAAAATCAGTTTGGATTAAGACATGCTAGGTTTTGTCCTCCTTTTTGGTCATTGTCTTTCTGCATCATCTTGCAACCCATACTTTGTATCCTAACCATCATCCCAGGGGGCTCTAAAGAGACAAAGTGGGAATAACTGTGCCCTAAAAAAAAATGAATCCTTGCATGTGCACAAATCTCATGTATGTCTCATGTGAGTCAATAATTCACTCAAAAAAATACAATTTTTATTTTGAAATCCTATGTAGAAGCCATGACTTTTCTCCATATCATATTCTAATGTCTACATTCATTACCTAATACATTATAACAATATGTCAAAACCTAGTGTCTTAAAATAAAGATGAGTAATTTTTCTCGCAGTGCTGAGACAGCGTACACGCGGCTCAGCTGAGATGCCTCGATCCTGTTCTGTGCAGCCTCTGTTTGGCTCTGTCATTGAAGATCCGCCAGCAATTGGCTTGTCCTAAGAAGGCTTTAAGGCCAGAAACTGACTAACATTGTCAGCTTGGACACTTCTGACTCTGCTCACTAGTTCCTCAGCAGTCTTCTAACTCACTGGTGACAGAGCTTTTCTTCCCATACTACTTTGGATACATAGCCATCTCAAGCTCTTCTCTAACTCTAGATGTCATTGTGTAGCAATCTGATAAAGGCAATTCTTCAACTGAGGATAGCTCTTCCCAGGTGACTCTAGTTTATGTCAACTTGACAAAAGCTAATCAACCCAAAAGTGGAGGGAAACAGTCTCCAGATATGTATTCTAGTTAATAAATAGCCCCAAATCATTTGCCATTATACTGTAAACCCATAAGTTGGATAATTTATTGTTGGTCTTATGTCCTAAACTGATAGACCAACAAAATATTAAATTTTTATGTATTTGTTTCTTATTTAATAATAATGAGAAAGGAGCTAAAGAAGAAAGACTTTAGACAGAATATACGCTACGACTGATTGGGTTGTAAGCCAGTAGATATCTAAAGTTCATTCTGTGGCATGTTAAATACCAAAATTGTAAAGCAGAGTACTGGAGACTAAGTGGTTTAGAATACCACTCATATATCCCTCAGTCCAGATCCAGCCTGGCTAGTTTCTCTGCTAAAAAATTCCAAAGATAATTCAAAATATTACAGGGTATATGGTCACCCTCCCATACCCACCCAGTCATGGAGCCTAAGGTCTTCTCCTGAGCTCATTCAGATTGGTGGCATAATATCCTGCCTGCGGTTGTTGCACTAAAGTTCTTGGTGTTTTGTTGTTGTTGTTTGGATTTTTTGTTTTTGTTTTTGTTTTGTTTTTTTGCTGGTTGTCAAATGGGAGTCATTCAAAGCTCCTCAGATCTGCCTACATGCTTCAGTGCATGGCCCTTTCCATCATTAAGCTAGTGGTGACTTGCAAAATTCTTCAGTACTTATAATCAGTGACTTCCATTTCAGCCTCTAGTGAAAGGTCAGATCATCTCTGTGTCTTACAACCAATCAATAGGAGGCCTTCTCTGAAGCTTCAAACTCTCATCACAAGATGAAATGGTTTGGAAATGCTTTGAGCTATGTCTTCCCAAAAGCTCATGTGCTGGAGGTGTAGCAGTGGGAGGCTGTGGACCACCAAGAGATGGAGCCTCTTGGGAGGCCCTTAAGTCATTGGGAGTCTGCCTTCAGAAGAGATTCTGTGAGCTCGGCCTGTCTGACTTACTGTTTCAAGATGTGATCTCTTCCTCCCACACATAGCCCAGGTTTTGATGACATTTGGTTAGCATTAGTTCTGACAGAAATCAAACTGAGCCCAATCAATTCTGAAATTTTAGCTGATCGACCCCTGAAGTAAATAAAACTTTTTTCATAGAATTGTCCTGTCTAAGATATCCTATTATGGTAATGCAAAACTAATACACAGAGGGCATAGTTTATGGTAGAAGAAGTGGAGAAAGATCTGGGTACTCTATAGGCTGGCAATCTTAGAAGACACTTTAGACTTCCATCCACACAATCACTCACATTGGTAGATGGGTACAGAGGCAGACAGACATTCTCTAGTATAGGAATTCTAGAACTTGGATCAACAAGTTGGGTTGGTAGGTAAAGGTGTTTGCTGCCAAGCCTGGCAACCTGAGTTTGATCCTTTAGAACCCAAATGGTGGATGGAAAGAACAAGTTATCCTTTGGCTCCCACAGGCACACCCTGGCATGCATGCACATAAAATAAATAAATAACATAAAATGTTCTACTTTAAGTAAAGAACTCAAGATCAAGCAAAGAAGGGAGTCCTGGGGATGTCTTCTGCACATAGTTCAGCAGTTACTCCAGAAGACCAGAAAGCCAAGAAGACTCAGAATGTTTGTGGTGGTGATAATTGGTTAGAAATATGTCTATTCAGTCACCCAGATTCCACAGTTGGACATGAGGTAGTGTTCACTGAGCCCTGGTGACCTCAATATTGAAAAATAGGAAAAGAAACACAAAGTTAAGAATATTTCACCCTAATTTTATCGCTTAAATAGCAGAGTGATGTGAATACAGTATGTTCTGCTTATTTTGATTGCCGGTTTGACACAGTTATTATATAACTGTAACCCAATAGTCTATCACCCTGGGACTTCATTTATAGAACTCACTTGTGGAATATTTTGTGAAAAGTTCTGTGGCTTGTTATGCAAAGACAGTGGACCCATGCCTTCTAAAGTGAGGGGTTTTCTAGGTTAGATTAACTGAAGTAGGAAGATCCATCTTAGATGTGGGTGTTACCATTCTATGGCCTGGGGTCCAGGACTGAGTAAACAGAAGTAAGCCAGCTGAGCAGTGACGTTGATCGCTGATTCCTGACTGTGGATGCAGGAGCTGCTCCAGGTTCCTGCTGCATGCCTTCACCATCATGATAGATTGTATGATCCGATTGAGAGCCAAAATAAACCCTTCCTTACCTGAGTTGCTTTTATTGGGTGCTTTGTCACAACAAGAAAACAAGTAACTAATTCAGAAGGGATGAAATGGTATAAATGAATTGGCTTATATCCTGTATGCCAGATATTATAACTTAGTACATAATCAATCTCTTTCGTGAGCACTTATGAGCAAAGGAACAGAAACATTTCATTAAATATGCAAAATATGCTAATAACTAATGACATGGTAACAAAAATAAATATTCTCCCAGTAGGACCCACCCACTACAGAGCACTTCAGAAACTTCCTGCCTGACATACATCCCATAAGCTGACTGAAAACATCATGGCTTCTAGGGAGCCAAAGAACTAATTTCAAAAAATTTACTCTACCTATTTCTTAAAACATTTCATTTCCTTTTTAGAAGACACGTGTTCTATACTACTTGGGGTCTTAAAAGCAAGGGGGCTGTGTAAAATCTTAGTTCAGATTTGTAGCTATCACAAAGAATCAAGAGAAACAGCTAGCAGCCTCATAAACAATTACCAAATGGTACAAAGATCTGAGTTTCACATCTTTTTCTTTACATGAATCTAAAAGCAGAAAAGAAGGATTTCCTGAGGTCTTCCTGTGTGTTTAAAATGAAAAATCTATTTTAAAAAAGTGGGGTGGTGCTTAACTGCTCATCCTGTCAAAAACATTGAGAGAGCCAACGGTAAAGGATAACAGATAATTGAGCTGTTTCTCCATCTGAATGGTGACGCTCACCCCTCTGTAACTCCTGCTTCACATGAATGGCACGAGGACATTTAGATCACAGTCTACTGAAGAGTTTCTATGACCTGTTCCAGTTTGTTTTTTCTTCCTCGTGACATTTGTTGTAAATACATTTCCATCGCCAGGAATATCCCTTAGAATGTCTGGATAGGTAATAACTAGCCCCTCGCCATCTTTATTCATCCACCTTGGGTTTGGTACAATCAAGCAAGTCCATGGAGTGAGGAAATGGAAGCTAGACCAGGATAAAGAAGATGAGTTCAGCCAGGAGCTATGGGCTCAGCTGTTAGGAGTGCTCGCTCGCACACTCAGCAACCAGCATTTACATTGACACTGCCCTCTCACGACTGCCTGTAACTCCAGCTCCAGGGGATCTGACTCCCTCTTCTAGTTTCCAACAGCACCTACACATACATGGTGTACACATATATGCATAAATATAAATAAATAAACAAATAGATAAATAAATGAACAAACTTACAGAGATCTGTCTTCCCTGGTTTCAGCTCTGCCGCCAGGTGACTTGGTATTTAACCCACTGAGTTCTTCATTTTCCTCTGGACCCAATAAGTGTCTCCTCATATGTACAAAACGTTCCCCAGTAGCAGTGCTGCCATCGGACTTGGTTGGGGAGCAAAGCTATTTGATCTACTTAAAGTTGACTAGCAAAGTCCAAACTACAGAGAATGTGAAATCTTGCCAGAGAAGGTTTTCTTATTAACTCTGCTTCCAGAAGAGAGTCTCCCACATTTAAACTGCTAATGATTACTGGATTTTTAAAGTCCTTTCCCACTGATAACATTCTCCTGTCTGCTCCAACCAGCTATAAATGAAACAGAGCTCTAACTAATGTCCGCATTTACTGGATGGTGTTAGGAGGAACACAAATTAGAAGGGGTGATAACGGCCAGAGTCTAATCCAGGGTCACTCACGAAGTTTCATCCCAGACATTTGCCATCAGTGCTTGAGACATGCTGCCCTGTCCTCAGCTTACAGCCTGTTCCATGACCTTCCTCCTCTAAATAAACAGCTGAAAGTCACTGCAGGCCACAGGGATGCACACCTGCTTTACCCAGCTCAAGTTTCCTCACAACTGTTGAAGCCATTTGTTATCCATCCTCGACACCATTCATATACGAGTTCACGTAAAGAAATGTTAAGCTATCATAGACGCTGTCTCATTCTGTGAGGGACCTGGAGAGTTAATAAATTTTTGTCCAAAATAATGAGAGACAGAGAAGCAGACACAAGATGGCAAGAGACAAGACCTCTTTTTTTCAAGATGTGGAAAAAATCCACAGAAAGGGAACAAGTTTTTTTTAAAAGAAATAGAAATGAAAAGGAAGGAAACAGCTACAGATACTCAAAGCCAGGAAAGGGAACACAGATATATTCCAACTCCTTTGGTCTGGAAACTGACATGAAGTAGAGAAATAGAACTTGCCTGTGCATGCCCACGAAGCAGGAAACCTGGAGACATCTATAAACTTTCAATAAACGAGTCAGCAATTACAGTTCACTCACAGAACTAGAAGAACATAGCACTGCGAAAACCAACTTCCATTATTGTGGTTGTTGTTTGGTTGGTTGATTGTTGTTGGTCGGTTGATTGTTGTTAGTTTCTCTGTGTAGCCCTGGCTGTCCTGGAATTTTCTCAATAGACCAGGCTGGCCTGGAACTCACAGAGATCCGCCTGCCTTGCTTCCCAAGTGCTGGGATCAAATTTGTGTGTCACTAAGATTTGTTTATTCTCAACTTGCTGAGAGATCCTTTAAGAGATGGCTTATCGGTGTGGCTTCTCTTCTTGCTCTGGAACTGGTTTATCAAGGATATCCTAGATGGTCTCTCTGCCACACAAACTTCAAGACAAAACTTTCCTATCACAGGCCAGAGTCTCCTTAGGCAACCACACCAAGCTAGTGTTTTCTCTACACAGGTCTCATGGTTTCCTCTCTTGCTGAAACTCTGCCTGGGAGACAGATGCATCCTTCATGGAGGGCTATCCAGTCCACCTGCCTTTCTTCCCGTTGTTTCTGGAATATGTACAGTATATTATACACAATTCCTCAAGCCAGCTTGCAAGGCGGTCACATGCTAGCCTAATCAAGGAAAGCACTGCTTCCCCAGTTCCTCTGAGCCAGACCACTGGCTTTTCTTTCATTAAAATCAAAGTACCATGAGAGGCTCAATGGGTAAAAGCTCTTGTTCTAGTCTGGGGACATGAGTTTCATCCCCAGAACTCAGCCATAAGTCAGACATACTAGTGCACATCTGTAATCTCAGCACTCCTGCAGAGGGGGGAGTCACATGACAGAAGAATTGGCTGGAGACAAATCATTAGCTAGACTGGATGGAGTATCTATCTGAGTAGTAACAGACAGACTCAGCCTCAAAACAAGGAAAGAGAAAACCAACTCTAAAAATCTTGTCCTCTGACCGAATGCTCACGGATACACAAAGATAAAACATACACACACACACACACACACACACACACACACACACACACGCATGTGATCAATCAACAATTAATGTTTAATGATTTCAAAGTTGCTTCTTTAAGAAAGGACACTTGTGCTGGAGAAGGACTCAGTGCTAGACACCTTGACCTGTATCTTTGAGTCCCCAGGATTGATGCCCAAAACAGATGGAGCTGGTTTCTTCATTAACCATTGTCCTAAGGAGTTGATGTTAATGATTCCTTACTGGCTTTTTAAGTGATTCTGTGTGAAAAGGAGTAAGCTGGATTTGAGGAGAGAATTATGTCAATTAAAAAGTATAGTAGCAAGCCTGTCAAAGCACCTTAGCAAGTAAAGGCACTTGTCACACAGTCTGGCCACCTGAGTCCCATCCACTTAACCCACATAGAGGCAGAAGGAGAGAACTGAGTCTATCAAATTGTCCTCTCATCCCCACACATGTCCTATGGCATGTATTCTACCCCCCACAAATCACGCAGAGACATACATATACAATAATAGCAAAAATAATAAAAAGTTCAGTGTCTGCACTCATGAAGCTAATAAATTTAGTATATGTTCTATATTTTTGAGACAGGGTTTCTCTGTATAGCTCTGGCTGTCCTGGAACTCACTCGGTAGACCAGGCTGGCCTCTAACTCACAGAGATCCACCTGCCTCTGCATCTTGAGTGCTGAGATTAAAGGTCTGTGTCACCACACTTAGCTTCTATATTGTAATTTTAAAAAATGTTATTTTTATCTCCAGGGCCTCAAGTCTCTCAAGGATTAGGTACCTCTTCTCCCACTGAGGCCAGACCAGGCAGTCCTCTACCATATGTATGTGGGGGCCTTGGACCAACTCATGTATGCTGCCTGGTTGGTGGCTCAGTTATTCTCATGAATTTTGCTCTTAATTAGCTTGCAATTTTTGAAAGTAGATGAGACAATGTTTAAATTCCCTCAACAATCAGAACTCCATATTAGAAGCTAAACAGCCACTTATTGAATAGTCACAACATCCATAGATGGAGATAGAGAACACAGTGATCAAGGTTGAATAGAGGCATGTGTTTAGGATGTAGGAAGTCCTTGGCATCAAAACTTAAACAAAAAAGTCAACATGATGGAAGAATTTAAGATATCACTGGGGACTGGAGAGACGCCTTAGTGGTAAAGAGCATATTCTGCTTCTGCAAAAGAGCCAAGTTCAGTTCCCAGCACCCATGTCAGACGGCTCACAACCACCTGTAACTCCAGGGACATGTGACACCTCTGGCCTCTGTGGGAACTTATACTCACATGAGTATAGTCACACAGAGACACACAAAAATATACATAATTTTAAAATAAAAATTTTTTTTAAAATGTACAATTATAATTTGAGCAGGGTAGCTCAAACCTATAATCCCAGCACTTGGAAGGTAAAGGCAGGAAAACCAAAAGTTCAAGGTCAACCACGCATTTATAGCCAGTTCAAGGCCAGCTTAGACCAAGAAAAAGTAGATATCACTATATTATTTTTCAATTATATAAACTAATAAAACTTAACTTAGTAGCTTATTCTCTCAAACTTTTAGAGTAACATATAATAGATTCTAATATAGGTTATTTCCCTGCTGCATTGAATAAGAGCGCTGAAAATGTAATTTATTTTATTTTAGTTCTTAAATTTTATTTACTTTTACTCCTAGTTTTTCTTGGGATTTTCAAAACTACATTTGCTTATTTAGTTGCAGATACTAGCACGTGTGCCCTTTTACTCCTAGTTTTTCTTGGGATTTTCAAAACTACATTTGCTTATTTAGTTGCAGGTACTAGCACGTGTGCCGTGACACAAACGTAAAGGTCAGAGGATAGCCCGTGAGAATCAGTACACCCTTGGTCCATGATGTGGGTCCTGGGGATGGAACTCAGGTCACTGAGCAGGACAGCAATCACCACTACCTGCTAAGCCATCTCGTCAGCCTACACGATTGTTAAATCATGGTTATGGTCTGCTGTGGATGGCAGAACTGAGCATTTCACTGGGAGCTTGATAAAGCTGAACTTTGTGTTCACTACACACTTTCCAGCACCATTGTTCTCAGGGTCAGTTTTATAAATAACAAAAAGAACCCGATCCACTCCATGGAGCTGCTGGAAGCATCTATGTCCAAACCGCTAACAGCAAATGAAAAGAGAAAGGCCGTTGTTCTAACTGAATTTTCTACTATTCTCAGTGCCTCTCCCATGACATGCAGTAAACCCAGGGGACTGCTAATGATGCAGGAAATTAATATGCATGAGCTGGAGCCCCACCAAGATGCTGATAGAAGGTATTGTCCCTCTGCCTAGGTAGGCCTGGTATTACAAAGTGGAGAGACCCAGTTGGCATCTTGCTGGCAAGTTCCAGGCAGACTTCTTTTTTGGCTTACTGGAAAACACAAACTTTCATTGAGTAAGAGAAGATGTAGTGACAGATATGCTTGGGTCCCTTATAAAAAGCAGTAAAAATGGTGGGTGAAGAAAGGATTAAAAATAAGGGAGCAGAAGGGTGGAAAAGACATGGAGAGGAAGAGAAGACATGGGGCAAAACAGGACACTATGAGAAGAAAAACAGGCAGGAAGTGTTAACCACAGGCATGTTTGGAGTGGGAGGGAAGAGAAGGAAATGAAGAGGCAGGAAAGGAAAAGGAAATGGGCTGGAAGAAAGTGTATTTTAAGGCTGTGTGTGTGTGAAGGTCACGGACTTGTTAAACTGTGAACTAAAGACTAAGGAAGCAAACTTTCCGTTGGGAGATTCTTGCTCTGTTCCTCCCAGTCATTGTTGTGTACCAAGATACCCAAGATACCAGTATTCACAAAGAGTACAGTTGCTATACACTCGAAGCTGGGACTTTCATGGGTTTAAATCCTTGGAGAACAACCCTGAAGCTATAAATATGGGTGAGTCTAGGCCTTATGCTTGAGAGACCAAGCCATGTGGGAGACGACGTGTAAGTGGACAAAAGTTAAAACCCACTGACATTCCTAGTTAGCATACAGATGCATAAATTCGTACATGTTCAGATGCTGTGAAAGTAGACTTAAAAACTGTCCAGGGGAACAAAAAGGACAAGAGGGAGGAAAGACGTGGGGGTCACAGGTGTAAGGAGGAATATGGTGTATAATTATATGAACTGCCATGCAACCTTTTATCATGCTCAGTACACACAAAGGGGGTGAAATAAATTAAATAATTGCATTTTTCTGTCTTCATTTCTGTTGGTGTGACAAATACCCTGAACAGGAACAACGTTGAGGGAAAAAAGAAAAAGTATTTGGCTTTTGATGCCAAGTCCTGGACCATCACTGAGGGAGGTTAGAGCAGGTAGGTGCAGGCAGGCCTGTTTGCTATGCCACATCTCTGTCACCTCCAACCAAGGAACTCAATTCACAGCCAAAGCGATACAGTAGGGACCGTGGAGGATGCTGCTTGCTGCCCAGCAGTAAGACTTGCACTCAGCTAGCTTTCTTAGATGGTTCAGGACTGTCTTCCTAGGGACCATCTGCCTAGGGACTGGTGCCACCAAACCTGCAGTGGACTGGGCCCTCTTACATCATTTAACAAACTCAAGACAATCTCCCACAGACATACCCACAGGCCAATCAGATGCAGTCGATTCCTCAACTGAAATACATACACTAGACAGTTCTTGTTAACAGTTAAAGCTAACCTAGAAAGGCATCAATTGAATAGGAGAGTATAAAATTGTTTGCTTTTTTTTTTTTCATTTGAAAGTATAATGTATCAAATTTCCACAACTGATCACTTCTTAGAACTGAGGAAGCATGGAAGTACTGATATATATTTGAATATAAAAGTGAAACTGTGAGTTAAGCCAAACTGGAGAAAACCAAGCACAGGCTGTCCTGTGAGTGAAGGCAGGACACAGCCTGTCTGAGAAAGAGTGATGGGAAGAGGAGAAACAAATAGGGAAGGATCAGGTGGGTAGCATGGCAATATACTAAATAGACATGGACAGGTGCAGGAGCCTTGTTGCTGTTTGGATTTGAGAGTTTCTGCAAACCCCAGATTGTCTTAAGAGTGGTACCTTGGAAAGATCACAGCCCTGTCACTAGAAGAGAAAGTTCAGGCTTGTTGGGGTTTCCCTAGGTGTCCCCTGGGTTTTCACTTGGTGTCTTAATTCATCCAACAATCTCCATGCAAACTTTAAGTCCCTGGATTAGAAGTATTTATGATAATGAATTTGGGGATCCATTCATCCCTTGGATTGTGAAGAATCTGGGGTCCTATATTTTAAAGTATTCTTGGTGTTCAGTTTGCAGTTTATCATATAAGGATATCTGTAAAAGTTTTCTTTTTATTTATCTTTGATAATTTCACACATTCATAAAATATATTATTATTATACTCATTTTTATTATCCTTTCCTCCCCCCCCTCACTTTTCATTCAGAGAATCAATGTTACACTTTAAGCATCTATATTCTGCCAAATGGCAAAATCTAAAAGAAACTGATGTATTTCTAGATATAATAAAACTACCAAGGTTAAACCAAGAAGAATGATTTTAAAGACCCATAACATCTAATGAGATAGAAGCAGTAATTAAAAGTCTCCCAGAACTAGATGGATTTTACATAGAATTCTACCAATCCTTCAAAGAAGATTATCAATACTCCTCAAATTCTCCATAAAATAAAAACTGAAGGAATACTTCTAAATTCTTTTTACAAAGCTAGTATTGCCCTAATACCCAAACCAGACAAAGACTAAACCACCAAAAATAAATAAGGTTATAGAGTAATATCCCTTGTGAACATAAATTCTCAATAAAAGTTATCTACCATATTAAGGTTGGCTTTATCTCAGAGATCCAAAGATAATTTAACAAACAAAATCAATAAATGTAATCTACCACATACATAGACTAAAGTTCAGAACCACGTGATCACCTCAGTAGGTACAGAAAAGGCCTGTGACAAAATTCATTTTTCATGTCTTTGTTTATAACCCATCAAGTTTAGTTAGTGTTACATGTGTGAGCATGTATGTATGGTTACTTTCTGGGCATGTGGGCAACTGACCAGTGTCTACTCACTGAAGAAAAATGACTTCCCCTTCCCTGGCCTTCATTTACCACCAATAGCTAGTGTTTTCTTAAAGAGTAATTCAACACACTTTAAAAATGTAACTGTACATAGCAAAATTAATGTTTAATGAACTGTTCTATAAATGTTGACAAATTCAGACAGTATGTAACAATAGCACAATCCTGGTAGACAATATTTCATCACCTTAGAAGGTTGACTTTCACATCTTTGTGATCAGTCCTCTATGAAAACAAATTGGCCCAAATCAATATTCCGAATACTTCCTCTTGCGTTTTCTCCTAGTGTTCGAATATTTTCACCCGCGCTCGACATGGTGTCCCCCTTTTGCTGTTCCTTTCTTTCATTGTATAGTCACTCGGTTGATGTGGCTTCATTTATTAAAAGTGCCCTGCACAATAATTGTCTTAGTCACGTTGACACACTTCAGTCAGTTGTGCACGTGCAGGCGCGCTTGGGTCAGCTTCTAGACCTCTCTGTTCTGTTCCTTGAGTCTACGGAGCTGTCCTCCCATTGATGTCGCAGTGATCTTTGCCTTGCTGTATTGAACGCTAGGAAATCAGGCCATGTGGATTGTCCACTTGTGTTGTTCAGAAATTGTTTTTGTTGCCCAAGTTCCTCTGTCATTCACACACATTCTAGATTTACATGTTTGGTTTTCCAAGTATCTGTTGATTGTTTGCTTGTTTGAGACAAATTCTCACTATGTAGCTCTGACTGTCCTGGATGGAGCTTATTATGTCAACCAGGCTGACCTGGAATCAGAGCTCTGCCTGTCTCTGCCTCCAACTGTCCAGCGCTGTTTACTAGATTTTAATTAAATCTGTAGGTCATTATGGAGAAACTAACATCAACTAGCATTATAACACTATTTACTCATTTGGAAACATGTTTTTTTTTTTTTATTTTATTTTGTTTTGTTTTTTGCTTTTTTTTTTTTTTTCTTCCTCCTCTCTAAGACAAGGCTGAATCCCAGACTGGCCTTAAACTCACTATATAATCAGAAATGATCTTGAACTCCTGCTCTTCCTTCCTCCACCTCCCAAGTACTGATACATCAATCATGCATCACCATACCCATTTTATACAGTCCTGGAGATCGGACCCAGGGCCTCATATAATGTAAAAAGCAAGCACCCTTCCACCTGAGCTACATCCCCAGTTCCGGTATCTTCCCATTTAGTTGGTCTTCTGTATTTTGTCACTTTGGGCATACAAACCTTACACACACTGTGTTAACCTTATTTCTAAGTATTTCTTGGGTTTAATGCTATTATAAATAACCCATTTTTTAGCTTCTCAATTTCCATATTTTTCATGCTAGTATATTTAAAAACTAGTTAGAGTACTAGTACATTTCTATAATCCCAGCACCAAAGATACTGAGGCAAAAGGATTGAGTTCAGGCCAGTCTGCGCTACAGAGGAAGTTTAAATCCAGCCTGAGTTGCAAGCTCCTGTCTTCAGCAGATCTGTATTTCTTTCTATAGAGTGCACTTATGTCTTATAAACTTGGCAGACTCATACTACGTGTTCTAGTGGATTTTGTGATAGACCTTTGGGAAGTGTTTGTATAGACTCACATGCCATTTGTAACAAAGATAACTCTGTTCCTTAGTTTTCTGTATTTTGTGCTTGGGATTCTTCTCATGGGACTCAAGGAGAAGGACCATGCCTTCAGCCAGTAAGAACGATGACATTCAGCTCTATTGAAACTCTTTGAAAGCACACATTAAGTGACTGTATATATTAGATTCCATTCGTGATTCTACTGAACTATATTTTCACTATTTGCAACTGACTCCTACTACAGACTATTTGGCCTCGGATCTGGAATGTTCAGTCTCTTGTGATCCTATTGAATGAAATACTTCCTGCTGTGGTCTGCTTTTTTAAACTTAGGTAAAATGGAGCATTCTGTGGGCTAGACAAAACCAAATGCCAGAGGGACAAGGGCAATTAAAGCAAAGCATTTGATTAAAGAGTTAAGACCGAAGACTGAAGAAAATAAGACAGAAAGGGGAGTTAATGCTTACCTTAGCTGGGCTATGAGTCTATTAAAGAAAACGGGATGCTTGGCCTAAAGAACACCCGGAGGTTCCCAAACTAGAAGCATCTGTTGATTTGAGGTTCAGGAAGGAAAGGAGCACAAACCCAGACTGATTATTTGAAACTTCCCCAGACAATCAGGGGAGGGACAAGCCTCGCTCAATAAGCCTTACTTAGCTCCTGGAAACAGGAGATAGATAGCACACAGATTGAAAGACACAGAAGGAAAAGGTCTTCAGGGTGGAAAAGGCCACACGACCATCCTGCAGCCAGAGAAGGTGTACTACAACAGTGAATGCTTGACTAAATCAATCCAAAAACACTATGGTTCCAAGGTCTTGATTCCTCAGCTAATGACAGAATATAGCCGTTGACAGAAAAGCCTTTCTCAATCTCCTGTAAAATAAGGCACCTGCCATTTTAGCATGCTTTTCCTACCAACACATTTAATAAAGTCTATCTTTCATCACTGACTCAATAAACATTTGTGTGTTCACACTGGGACTAAGCAGGACTTCATGACTTAAGAATATGGAGATTTGAAATGGGTCACTGTCCTCCCCTAGCCCAGAGACTTCTAGAAGAGACAGACAATGGAGCAAGCAGTTATGATGTCATGAAATGCCACAGTGGGTAAACAGCAGGGGATTCATAACACAGATGGGAGAGGGGAGTCAGAGAAAGCTTTGCAATGACAATCCTGTGTAAGTAGCACACTAAATAAAGAATGCATTCTAGGCCACTAAAAACCCTTAATGTGACAATTTTGGCACAGGTTGGTTGATCAGAGATGAGAACTTTGTAAACATAGTAAATGCTTTAAACAATTGAACTTAAACTTATATTGGGTTTCTACTTCCTGGGTCATTTGACTGTCATCTCAAGGTTTTGTTTGAAGCGTAAACCTTCTTCCTGATAGGCTCTCGGTTTTCTTTCTTGCTGAAATATCACCCAAGTTCATCAGCTACAAAACATTTACACTATGTTTCTATCTTTCTTTTTGATTGATTGATTGATTGATTGATTGATTGATTTTTGTATGAGTACACTGTAACCCTCTGCAGACAAATCAGAAGAGGGCATAGGATCCCATTACAGATGGTTGTGAGCCCCCTTGGTTGCTGGGAATTGAACTCTAGAAGAGAAGTCAGTGCTCTTGACCGCTGAGACATCTCTCCAGCCTTACACTATGCTTCTTTAAAAAGAGAACAAGACTATGGATAGAGAGTCTAAGGAGATGGCTCAGGAGGAAAGCGCTTGCCAGATCTGCACAAGGGCATGAGTTCAAACCCCCAGAACTCACACAAAAGCCTGATAGTGTGTGCATCTGTGACCAAGCGCCCTTATGCTGCAATAGAAGACAGAATCCCAGAATTCCCAAAGAATTCTTTCTCAGGAGACACTTGGCTTAGCAAACAGAGACTCTGTGTCAAACAGGAACGAGGTAGATGATTGGAGACTAACACCAAAGTTTGCACCTGACCATGCATGCATGGCATGGCATGAACAAGAACTCTGCCACCCCCACATACAAACACACACACATACAGAGAAAAAGACAGAGAAAGAAAGACATGCAGAGGGAGAAACAATGGGGTGGGGGGAAATAGAAGAGCCATTGAAACTTTTTTGAATCTCACTTCTTTATTATCTGACCCAATTTTTCTTGCCCACATCTAATTTGGCAGTAACCTGTCTTAAGCAACTCATCTTCGTGTTTTGTTGTTTTGTTTTGTTTTTTTTGTTTTCAGGCATCTCACAAATGCCTATACTTCCAGCTCCTGGGGTTCTGATACAATCTTCTGGCCTTCAAGGGTACCTGTGCTCATGAGCACATAACTCCCCTGGCCTACCACATACATATAATTTTTTAAAAAATCAAAAAAAAAAAAACAATAATTATGCAAACACAGAGACCCACAGTCAAATAATATGCCAGGAAAGACCTCAGAATCTTCAGCCCTAAACGTGATGTCTCCATGAAATCCCTCCCCTCAGGGCTCAGGAAACCCTACAGAAAAGGAGGCATAGAGAATGTCAGAGCCAGAGGGGATGGAGGACACCTAGGAAACAAGGCCCTCTGAATCCACAGGATCTACATACATAGGAACTCACAGAGGCTGGGGCAGCATACACGGGGCCTATTTATGGGTCTGCACAAGATGGGGTCCTATAGCAGAAAGAGAAGTGGATACATGTTTCTTTAACTAGCCCAGAAGCTATCTCTAATGCAACCACTTGTACATGAAAATTTAGTTTTTTCTAAGGGAATATCATGAGAAGCAAACTATTCTTAAGCATAGGCTGCGAGCCCAGCAGTAGACGACCAACTGAAAATGAACTCAACGCCATCTTATGAGGTTCTTATCCCATGTCACTCCAGGTCTCTTCCTTCCTTTTCTCCTTCCTTTTGATTTTATCTTATTTATTTATTTTACCCTATGGTTACACATATATTATAGCTTCAAACTGTGTGTTTTTATGGGATTCCTGGGTGTGCACCCAAGTCTTCGCATCTATATTTGTTCTGTGCCCTTCTTGGGCCTTTTCTCTTCTGATTATTGGTTCTGTTTGATTCCTTTTTGTTTGCTTTTGTTCTGTCATTATGTTTTTTTATCTTACTTTATTATTATGCCTTGGATGTCTACTGTTTTTTTTTTTAAGGAGAGACAGAAAGGGTGAGGATCCAGATGGAAGGGGAGGTGAGAGGTGAACCCAGAGGAATATAGCCAAAGGGGAAACTGTGATGGGATATATTGAAGGAAAACATATCTATTTTCAATTTTAAAAATCATTAGAAAAGACACAGACATCTAAAGGAGAATAAACACTGTGGCATGGACATGGTCACCAAAACCCACAAATATATTAAAGGACAAGGACAGAGCTTGGGCTTCACACAAACTGTCTCCCAATAAGGCTCTGCTCTTCAACAGTACATATGACAGTCCTTTTTCCTTAATTCTCCCAATCCTCAACAAAATGTCAAGATCATTTTCCCAATGCAAACACTACATATGTCTCCAAAGACGTTGCTGTTTTTAATGATCTGGCCAACCTCCCTGACATAGAACTCTTCCATGTAACAGGGCTTTATGAATTACCAGTTACTTGTGTCAACAGCTTCAGTACCCATCCTCAAACAGGTCCTAGTGATAACAGACAAAAGAGTGACAGGTGTGGGAGGCAGGAGGCCCATTCAGAAAACATGTGGAGGTCCATTCAAAGCCACCGGAGTATAGAAGTATTCTACAAATAGTGAGAACAATCGAGTGACCACAATGATGATAATAATAAGTCCAGGAAATCTACCAGATAATAGAAGAAGTGTGGAGGCTGCTGGTAACCTGGCCGAAAGTCCTACCCAGAACAATGAGAGAGCCAGTTCTCACAGGGCTGTTGTTGAGGCTACTCTTTTATATCTCAAAGTCAAAAGAACTTGACAGTCAACTCCCAGAGAGCATGAACATACAAAAGTAGGATTCTGTATTTTGGTATAGTAAGCCATGCTTAAAACAAATGTGGTAAAATTACATGAGCAGCCACCAAACATGGGAATAAAGACAAAGAGGTGGCTGGAACTGTTGACTAAATAATATAGAGATCAGATAAACAGAAACATACATATATCAAAGCTTATTTATACTGACCAATATTTAAGAGTAAAAAATGCATCCTGGGGAGACAGCTCAGTTAGAAAAGTGCCTGTCAAGGAAGTGGGAAACTCCAGCACTCATACAAAAAGCCAGGTTGGGGGTGTATGTCAGTAACTGCAGAGCTGGGGGGATAAAGAGGCTCCCTGGAGTTTGCTGACTAGGCAATTGTGTCAGTGGACTCCCGGTATAGGGAGAGGCCCCACCTCACAAATACGGTGAAAGCTAATTAGATGGCTACCAAGCCTGAGGAGCTGAGTTCCACCCCAGACACTACACGGTGAAGTGAGAGAACTAATGCCTGCAAGCTGGCATTTCACTTCCACCTAGGCACCATTCATATGAGCTCGCACATGTACATGCACACACACACACACACACACACACACACACACAGAGAGAGAGAGAGAGAGAGAGAGAGAGATTCATGACAATAATCCTTTCAATCTATTTATCTATTTGTGTGCATGTGTGTGTGTGTTTGTGTGTCTGTCTGTGTATCTTTCTCTTTGTATCTGTGTGTATGTGTGTGTGTGTGTGTGTCCCCTCTGAGCCCCGCCAATTTTCCAATCTGACACTAAATCAGTGCCTTGTCTCGGGACCATCTTTTGGTTTTTTTTTTTTTCTCTGATCCTTAGATGAAGCATCATCTAGTCCCAGACAGTTCCCCAGGGCAGCCAGAAAGTCTTCCTTGGCCCAGCTCTGTAATGACTTATTTTAGAACTGTTCCAGCCACCAGGGCCTGCCAGTCAAGAATATGAGTCTTCTGGCAGACTCTGCAGGGAGCTCATAAGAACAGAACAGGAGGGAACAGCCCTGCTTTGCAGCTGTGACATGCTGGGCCAAAATAGGCATTAATGTCGCGTGTGAGAGGAATCAGGCAGAAGAGACAGAGCGGATTTGTCTCACATTAGAGCTGAGCTGTGTTTTACAAGTCAGGTCAGATTTCTTGATCTTTTTCATGGGGGACATTCTAGTGGTTACAGAATCCAGTGCCACGGCTTAGAAGGGGGGTTCCCCCAAGGAATAATTGAATTAAATAAATAATCAAAAGTGCTTCCTCCCAGACTCACTCTGTGACATAACCAGCCCAACCATGCAATCCTGTATGCAGCTGCTCCCAGATAAATGAACAGCTAATTTCAACAGAGCTGCTGAGTAATGAAGACTTAAAAGGCGAAATCCGAATGGAATCTGAGCCTTTGCATCCATTGTTAGAAAACATACAGCTGAACATCAAAGCCAGTTTATCTTCCTCCCTCATTCAGGCTAAGGGAGCCTCAGGACACTGGCTCCCTTCAAGGTACAATCGACGCTTAAAGCAGTGATTGTTTGGAAGTTGGCAAGGCTGGGGAGAGGAGAAAAGCCACCTGTCATGTTGATATTGTGGAGGGCTGGTCACTGCTGGTCACGGCTGGTCACTGCTGTCCACTGCCAGCCCCTGGGTGGACTTGGATTTACACAGGACTCTTCTTGGAGCATGAATGGAGCTGAGACTCTTCCCCTCCTGTTTTCAATATACAATTCATTAGAGAAACAATGATGTTTTGTATCTGAACAGCAATGGGGAGGTTTCCATTGTACTGTGCAATTGTCTCAGTCTGGAGCTTGGAATCTTGGAGTGTAGGTGCCAAAGGCTGCATTTCCCAATGCCTTCATTATCTGGCTTCTACAATCTTCAATCTCAGTTTTCACAAAATCTGACTTTGTGGCATTAGAGATGGAATATTGTATGGCTTTGAGTATCCTGTAAGACACTGTGCATCTCAGCAAAGGTCTTTGGTTCTTGCGTTGAAAAGGTTACAGGGCAGGTAGCCTCAGAGTCAGCTTCTAATCTGTGCCTGTGTGATCTGTTTATACCACATTCCACTTCTGACCCATCTCACCATCTGGAATGCTGGGATTACAGAGGTATGACTCTGCATCTGGCCTTTCAGTTCAGCTCCAGGGAACCAAACTCAGGTCAACAGGTCGGTGTGTCCAGCACATTTACCCACTAAGCCGTTTTCCTACCCCTATAAACTCTGTCTAAAAACTTGATTTTCTTCTGAACTCTTTGGCCAGGGTCCCTGTTTTCATCAACCTCTCTCCTTTGACAGGATGTTCCTAACTAGATCCAAGGAAGGCCTGAAAGTGAGCCAAGACGTTTACAAGACAGACTCTGGTGGGTCTGCTTTCTTCCAGGTACCAATTGCCACACAGGCAATTTGGGTAAATTGTCATGACTTGAACTGCAGAGTGTAAATTATGGTGAAATGATTAAAAAGGAAACGTTCCTAAATGAATGGTATTAATTCTTAAAACATTGCCATCCCATTCTACAAAGAATCCCTTAATCACATTCCTGCTTATTTACATATCCCAGTCTGTTTAACATTAGACTGTGAAGGAGTCATGCAGAAGATAACAGATGTCGTGCAAATAGCAATTAAAGTACCAGCTCATGTCTCCATAGAAAGAATGGAGAAAGAACTCAAAACAGAAGCTAACATTAAGTAGATTGAATCCATTTAGAGAACTGAGCAAAAAGGGAGATGATTTAAAGTCACATAATACCATTTGCCCTAATCGTCAGAGGACACAGTTGACAGCCACGACAAAGAACAAGAGTATAGGGAGGGTAGAGAATGTCCCAATGGTTAAGAGCATTTGCCGCTCTTGCAAAGGACCTGGTTTGGTTTCCAGCACCCATTCGACAGCATACAACCATCTTTAATTCCAGGATTAGGGGGCCTCACATACATTTCTGACCTTCATAGGCATCCACGATGCACACAGTGCACAGATATACATGCAGTCACATACCCATACACATAAGATAAAAATCAGTAAGTTTAAAAAAATAACAAAGAAAGAGAATGAATTCAGAAGACCTGGGACACTACTTTGGAGTCTGGACCAATTTGATGTAAGCCATTGCTACTCAAATGACCAACAGAAAAGTCGACAGATGAGATGGTGCAGAGAGACAGCCCTTCATTCCTCTTCAGTTGATGTGCGACTCAGCCTGTGCAAAGTTTATCTTAAAGTACTTGGGATGGGACTCTCATATTTCCTGAAAAAGTATCTCCACATTTCTTGGGAGATAAATGAATGAAGATAGGATTCTATAATTGCTTCCTTGCTTTATATGTATATCCTTTTGGCTTTTTTTATCAGTGCATATTAATTAAACAAAATAATGGCTTTTTTATATTTTTATAATGCATATAATGTACCCTGAGCATATTCATTATTCCATTTAAAAAGTCATTTCTTAGTGATGAAGTTAACTCACCGAGAGCTCACAAAGATCTACTGTGTTTGTGTAATCAACTGCCAACTATACAAAATAAACACCAGGCAGAGCTCAGAACAAACCACAAGTCTAGTTAATGTATCTGACATTTTTATTTCTATTTTTTAATTCCCCTTTAAAAACAAAATTCCTTTCCCTGTTTATATGTATTTTAATCTTAAGAAAAATTAGAATTAAGTACAAATATGATTCAGTAAATAAAAATCATACTATTAATATTTTATGTTAATATATGGAGTATTTTATGTGTTATATTTTTAGTATTTATATTATCCTAAGTAATTTGCCATGATTAATAGATTTATACTCATGTTTCTAAGCTGACACAGTAAAGCCAATTTTCAAACAGTAATGAACAGCTTAGGGGAATCTAAGATTTTGTACATAAATATATGTGAATATATTATCTATGTTAGCTTTATATTACAAGTCTTAGTAGGGTCTTCTACAATATTTAAAGGAGTTTAATGTCTTCTTTGAGATTACATACTAAATGAAGTGTTTTCATTATGATAAATCACTTTGATGACTCTCTCCTCCGGCCAAGCAAGATGCCCAAAGGAAAGAAGGCCAAGGGGAAAGAAAGTGGCCCTGGCCTCCATCGTCATCGTGAAGAAACTGGAGGCCAAAAAGGTGGTCAATCCTTTGTTCAAGAAAAGGCTCAAGAACTTCGGCATTGGGCAGGGCATCCAGCCCAAAAGAGATCTAACAGGCTTCGTCAAGTGGCCCCCAACACATCAGGCTGCAGTGGCAAAGAGCCATCCTCTATAAGCAGCTCAAAGTACCTCCTGCCATTAACCAGTTCTCCCAGGCCCCAAACAGGCGAACAGCTACTCAGTTGCTTAAGCTTGCCCACAAGTACAGGCCAGAGACAAAGCAAGTGAAGAAGCAAAGGCTATTGGCCCGTGCTGAGAAGAAAGCTGCTGGCAAAGGGGACGTCCCGACTAAGAAACAGCCTGTTCTCCGAGCAGGAGTCAACACAGTCACCACCTTGGTGGAGAAAAAGAAAGCTCAGCTGGTGGTGATTGCCCATGATGTAGACCCCATTGAGCTGGTGGTTTTCCTGCCTGCCCTGTGTTGAAAGATGGGGATGCCTTACTGCATCATCAAGGAAAGGCCAGGCTGGGGCACCTGGTCCACCAGAAAATGTGCACCACTGTTGCCTTCACACAGGTTAACTTGGAAGACAAGGATGCTCTAGCTAAGCTGGTGGTCGCTCTTAGGACCAATTACGACAGATATGACGAGATCCGCCGCCACTGGGAAGGCAACGTCCTGGATCCTAAGTTTGTGGCTCACAATGACAAGCTGGAAAAGGCAAAGGGTAAAGAACTCGTCACTAAACTGTTGTTAAATGTACACTGTTAAGTCTTCTGTAAATAAATATAATTACAAAATTATCTTCCCCCGAAAAAAAGGAAAAAGAAAAGAAAAAACCACTTTGATGGAGTTTAATCTCCTTCTACAAGTACTGAGCAGGAAATTCTTCCTTAGCTGAAGAATTTTATATTCTGAATGTTGAATCTCATGACAATAATCAAGGCTTTTAAGAAAATATACTTTAACACTGTGCTCCAAAGTAAGTCCTTTCTGTCCCATCTACAATACTAGCATTTGTTTGTAGCATTTGCTATTGCTATTGCTATTGCTGTTGCTATTGCTATTGCTATTGCTATTGCTATTGCTATTGCTATTGCTATTGCTATTGCTATTACTATTTACTATTAGCCTTCCCTTTGTCCTATTGGAAAAGTAAACCACAGAAACAGAATTATAGGGAAAACATGGCTGAATCATAATGATTACCACAGTAATCATTAGCAAAGTGGGGAACTGCCCGCAAATACTCACTGCTCACAAATATCCTAACAAGTAAGAATTAAAATAATGCATTACAGAAGATATATTGAGCTCACATTTTCAAAACTATGATTTCAAAGTAAATCTCTTCAAAGTAATTAACGTATTAAATATATTAAATATAACATATTAAAAACGGGGCACCGGCAAAGAGCCTTCAGATGCTATTGTTTGGCTTATGTGAATTATAACAGAATCTGGTCTGTTTGGGACGCTCAAACTACAGGGATTTTATTACTATTTTATATTTTTGGAGCCAACAAAACCCAACAGAAAGGCATACAATAGTCATTTCCACCTGGCCCTCTTTCTGTTGTTTTGTTCCTTCCTAGATCCATAGGCATGATTTTCCAGGACAATATAGTGGTCTCCTAAGTTTTCCATACTTCCTTCTCATGCACAAATCTCAGAGATTTTCTCATACCCTGCCTGGATACCACTCAAGCACCTCTTCAGCAGGCCAGCACTGCAGTCTTTTTAGGGTTTACCAGAACTCCTTTCCTGAACCACCACCATCAATACTTCTTTATGGTCCATGTCCATGATAAGGACTTCTTGCTATAGCAGGACATGGTTACAAATGACCTTCCTGAGATAAAGATGTCTATCGTTCTATATCAGGGATTCTGGTTCAATGGAAGAGACGATTCAATGTGTAATTTCTATGGTACAACTGTTAGACTCCATCTGGTTTTTAGAGACAGATATCTTTCCTGGAATTCAGCAGAGAATCCTCAAGAGTAGATTAGACCTGATTGTGATCATTTAACATCTTTCTAATTTAATTACAAAAGAAGACTGTCACTGTTGAGCCCAGATCTGTTCCTCAAATTTAAGGAGGTTCTCAAGGAAAGGAACTACAGAAAGTTGACCCTCAACCTCTAACCTTTCATCCCAGTGACTGTCATTACCATGGATTCTTCTCTGTCCCTCTGCAGTGAACTGTGTGTCTCTTGATTCTAAGCTGTGGAGTACAGTGTCAGAATGATTAACCATTCCAACACGGTCCCTGCATAAGCCAAACGTGGGCTCTTTCTGAGAATAGACTGTACTACTGTATCAATTGTAGTGAATGAAGGCAATCACATTGAGTCGTTGTACTCTTGTGACGGGATTCAAAATTCCGTAGGAGAATTATTTCACACAGAAATTGCAGAAGCAACCTTTCTCAATGACAAGGCAGATGTAAAGTAAGACTGAGAGAAAAAGGGAGAGGTTTGAGTTAGGGATAAGGGAGGACAAGAACAAGGCATCCACAAGGACTGCAAGTCAGAAGAACAGAAGACAGAGCCAAGGGAATGCAGGGAAAGAAGTATCTGATGATATATCACGTCAAAAGCATCTCCTTGAGGTCCTAGGGAGATGGCTCTCTCAGTAAATTGTCATGCAGGTATGAGAACATGAGTTTGAGCCTCTAGGATCCACATTATAAAATCCACTGTGAGTCCCTACAGTCCCAGTACTGGAGAGGCAGAGACAAAAGGATAGCTGGAATTGCTGTGCCCAGCTGGTCTAACCAAATTGGTGAGTTCTGGGTTCAATGAGAGACTCTATCTCAAAAAAAATGTAGGAAGTGATGGACTTCCAACATTGACTTCTAGTTTTGACATGCATATAAACATATGTGTATACACATCCACACAAAATATATAATTGGGTGAAGGCTTCTTCCAGGAATTCATGTGTAATTCAAACATAAGTCTTTATTTATGAAATTAACCAATAAAAACAAATTTACAACACTCTTTAAAAGAATATATATAAATATATATATATATATATATATATATATATATATATATATATTATACATGGACTCTCCTGGTTTTTAAATAATTCAAGAAGATATCATGGATGAAAAAATCCCAAAGAGCAAAACGCAACTAAGTTACTGCTATAAGAGATGTCCCAGGATTGTGAAGTGCCCTGAAATAATCATGAGAATTATGAGAAATGTAATGATCAATTAAATTATCTCATTGAGCTATATATAAATTAACTCAATTTGTGAACTAAATTAGTTTATTGATGAATGAGTGTCTGAACACACCAGTTAATCCTAATGGACAGAAGACTAAATTAGCTTTCCATTAAACAAACTAAATTTAATAATCTATAATAGGAGACCTAACAAACATGTATTGAGCAAATGAACAAATGAGAAAATGTAAGCAATTTTTTAATTAACCCTCAGATTTCAGGAAAGCGAGGCATAGAATACGGCAAAGAAATTGCAAGGTTGGATCAATAGAACACAGAGTGAAGGAACTCGTTTCCCAGCCCTGAAACTTAATGGCCTTTTCCACACAGTATGCAAAGAAAATACTAATTCAATGGGTTTGCAGGATTAAGGTCATCTCTCTCCTACTTCCAACATATCAAGAGATTTAGAATGTTTCTACTCGATGCTCTCTGAATTTTGCGGAGCACACGTTCCATTTAGGGAGGAGATGACACTACTTGTAACACCCGCCAGCTGTGTAAGAATGTTTTGACTGCATGGATGTATGTGCACCATGTGCTTACCTAGTGACTGAGGAGACCAGAAGGTGTCAGATTCCATGGAACTAGAGTTATGGATAACTGCGGGCCACCATGAGGTTGTTGGTGCTCTACACTGAACCTGGGTCCTCGGCAAAGGCAACAGGTGCTCTTAAAGCTGAGTCACTCCAGTCAAGTATTATTTTTTTTAAAGTAATATAAAATAACATTTAAGATTTCAAAGCAGGAATCACAAGATGGATTAGAGAGTAAAGGTACTTGTTCACAAAACTGACAGCCTGACTTTATACTCAGTGCATACATGATGGCTGGATGGGATGACTCCCATGATATCTGTATATCTGTCCTTTTCTGGCTTCTGAATGTGTGTGTGTGTGTGTGTGTGTGTGTGTGTGTGAGAGAGAGAGAGAGAGAGAGAGAGAGAGAGAGAGAGAGAGAGAGAG
>JANHMN010000006.1:50682142-50711698 GCA_030674055.1 Rhabdomys pumilio
TAGATAGATAGATAGATAGATAGATAGATAGATAGATAGATAGATAGGTGGACAGACGGACAGACAGACAGACAGACAGACAGACAGACAGACAGACAGACAAGATGGAGATATGCCTGGGGCAGTGGCAACCTCAGTCTCCACAGTGACTACTCTGATTCTCAGCCACTTCTTTATTTGCATCCTCTGAGATTTTTCATTGTTTCATTCAAGCTATTAGCAGTGTATTTACAAAAATCAGGGTATGGTAGCTTCTGCCTGTTATCCTAGCATTGAGGAGGCTTAGACAAGAGGATTGCTGAGAACTCCAGGCCATCATGAGGTACATACCTATTTCAAAACAAATGGAAAAGCAATAATAACAACTTTGTATGTGTTTATAGAATATTTATTTGTCTCTACCACCTGTGGGTTCTTCATAGGGCTAGAAGTAGAAGAACTCACACAAGATGGCTAGGCAGCATAGAAGTATTATGTTTCTTCCTTCATATATTCTGTCACTAAGAAAGCACAGCCATTGATGATTTCTTCCCTCCTCCTGTAGTGTGTATAGCACCTTCCAACACTATAGAAGCTAGACAGTAGGGACAAAGGCTGGATTTACAGGTGTGTGTCACTATACAAGGTTTGGTGGTCTTGATTTGTTTTCGGTTTTTCGAGACAGGGTTTCTCTATGTATCTCTGGCTGTCCTGGAACTCATTCTGTAGACCAGGTTGGCCTCAAACTCAGAAATCCACCTGCCTCTGCCTCCCAAGTACTGGGATTAAAGGCGTGCACCATCACTGCCCGGCAGGTGGTCTTGATTTTAAGTGTGTTACTTTCTTAACTCTCCCAATTCTACAACTTAATTTTTACAACGTATAGATGCATGTTTTTCTTTTTATAAGATGTTTATCTTTTATGTCTTAGTGAATATCGGCCATGTATCTTAAGGCCTGAGTAACTGTTGCCTGTCGAGCTGGTCATTTTAGGCTGTTACTACTGTTACAAGGAAACTTTTCCACATACTGTCATATTTTCACATGTTTTACTGCTGTGAACAGACACCATGACCAAGGCAACTCTTATGAAGAACAACATTTAATTGGGGCTGGCTTACAGGTTCAGAGGTTCAGTCCATTATCATCAAGGCAGGAGCAGAGAAGCCTCTAGGCAGGCATGGTGCAGGCTGAGCTGAGAGTTCTGCATCTTCATCTGAAGGCTGCTAATGGAAGACTGACTAGTCACAGAACAGCTCATCTTATCTACTTGGTTACTGAACTCCTCCTCAGCTGAAGTCACCTTTTGGTGAGCATTTACACGAGACACAAATATCTTCACATTCTTTGCCCATTTGGAGAGATCTATCCACATACTTCTTCTCCAGATGTCTTTCTCACCAACTTTCCAATCATGATATTTCCATGTCCCTGACCATTGGCTACAGCCCATGAACAGCTGGTGAACAATTGTACATCTGGCCATTTCTTCTTCCAAACAAACTGTAATACCATGTGCACTGCCCAAAGTTCTGCCCACTATGAAGATCTTCCTTCACCTGTATCTTTTAGGGTTGTCCTGGAAAGGGGTTGTGATGCTGCAGCTGATCACTTCTGGGTAGTGCGTGCAGAGCCATCAGTAAACCAGGTTCTCATCTTCTCTTCTTCAGTCAGCTGATCACAGGGAACACCTCACGAGGCAATCGATGCATGCGCGGCAGCAGATGGCATTGTAACAGTCATAGAAACCATAGGCATTTGAGCAACTTCTCATGTAACTTGCTTGTGCCTTCAGGACCTGCTCAGGCCTGATCACGTATATACCACTTCCATTTGATAATAGACTGCTGCTGTGCACGTCTTACTTTATGACTTGGAGGGTCTGTTAACACCCAGCTCATGATGGGCAGTTCAGGTCACAGGGTAACTTGATGTCCTTTTGTCAAATGTCCAGTTTCCACTATGGCCCAATAGTAGTTCAAAAGCTGCTTTTCAAAGGGAGAATAGATGTCCACAGATGATGGTAGAGCTTTGCTCCAAAATCTCAAACGTCTCTTCTGTGATTCACTTACAGAGGCCTGCCAGAGGCTCCAAACAGCATCTCTATCTGCCACTGACACCTCAAGTACCGTCTGATCTGCCACATCATATGGACCAAGTGGTAGAGCAGCCTGCACAGCAGCCTGGAGCTGTTAAAGAACCCTCTCCTGTTCCAGGCCCCAAACAAAGCTAGCAGCTTTCTGAGTCACTTGCTAAATGAGCCTGAGTAACACACCCAAGTGAGGAATGTGCTGTCTCCAGAATCCAAATAGACCCAATAAACATTGTGTTTCTTTATTGGTGGTGGGAGGGGCCAAGTGCAATAGTTTATCTTTTACCTTAGAAGGAATATCTCTGCATGCCCCACACCACTGGACTCCTAAGAATTTCACTGAGATAGATGGTCCTTGAATTTTGGTGAGATTTATTTCCTATCTTCTGATACGCATATGTGTTACCAATGAGTCCAAAGTGGTTGCTACTTCCTGCTCACTTGGTCCAATTAGCATAATGTCATCAATATAGTGCACCAATGTGATATTTTGTGGAAGAGACAGACAATCAAGATTCCTTCTAACTAAGTTATGATATAGGGCAGGGGAGTTAATATATCCTTGAGGCAAAACTGTAAAGGTATACTATTAGCTTTGCCAACTAAAAGCAAATTGCTTCTGGTGGTCCATATGGACAGGTACTAAGTTTGTAACCCCAGGCTACCCCTCCTCTCTCTTTGGCAGTGCAGTTGGTTCAAGATTAACCCTTTCTCTAGAAATGGGCTGTTTCAGCTTTTCTTTAACCCTATTGCCCTGCACAGCCTCCTCTTCCTCCTCCTCCTCTTTCTCCCCTTCTTCCTCCTCCTCCTTCCCACATACTCAGCTCCCTCCCCCACACAGATGGGTCTGGGATCTGCCTTCTTGCCCAGTTTGTTTCCTTCTTTCATCCTGGGGGAACTCCCAGTCTCAATCACCAGGTCTGAACCTCTCATTTCTCCCTTTCCCAGCACCACTCACTTTCCAAGTGCTTCATTTGTACCCACAGTTTTTCCAGTTGTACAGCCAACTCTGCAACCCTTTCAGAAACAAGAGAGTAGAGTGACACTTTTGGCTTTTCCCACTTCAGCCATTTTTTTGTTTCTCAGGTCCTCCATTTCTACTCGCAACTTTTCCAGTTGCTTAGCCATTCTTGCAGCCTTTTTTTGAGGCAGAATATAGGAAGCAAAGCAGGGGGTTAACCCAGAGGTAGAAGCTGCAATAAATCTTTTGCTGATGTTCTGAAACAGAATGTCCATCACTTACTTCCCTGCTATTTCCTCTACGGCAATAGAAATCAGATTTCCCATGCTACTGAGTCCTACACATGGGTGTAACTTGTAGCTGAACTTTTCACTACTTTATAGGTTCTCTTTTTCAAAAAGAAAGAAGGTTAGAGGGGGAAGGTGGTATCAATATGTTAGACTAATTCCCGATGATTAGTGGTATCTAGTTCCTTGGACCAAGTTTGATCTTTGTCATCAGGATATCTCCAACAAGCAAACAGAGAAGAACAGCAGCAGCAGCAGCAGCAGCAGCAGCAGCAGCAGCAGCAGCAGCAGCAGCAGCAGCAGGAAGAGGAGGAACAGAGAAGGCAGCGGCAGCTGCGGCAGCAGCAGCCATGGCAATAGCAGTAGTAGCAGCTGCTGCTGCCTCAACCCCTTTCAGGGTTCTACCATTTTTATGCCCTAGCAAGAGTCCCCAGAATTCCAAATGTCATACACTTGCAGAAGCTATCTGCAGCTGCCAAAATCACTCCTCTGCTAGAGCACCAGGAAAATCACAGTCAGCTGCTGTGGACAATCTAAGGCAATCTCATGTCCCACACCTGGGATTAAAACAAAAACCTATTCCCATTAAAATTTCTATGCTTTTAAAGAAAACAAAATTCTCACTACACTAAGACTAAAAACTCTAGGATCTACCACACCCTGGATGCAAGTCCAAACTTTGAATTTCTTTGAATTTCTCTCTTCCAGTTCCAGTTTTGCTCCAAACCTGGGAACCTCCAGATTATGCCTAGTGATGCCTTTAAACTTTTTCCCATCCCAAGTTTCCATGGAACATGGAGTCCCTCCATCTAAATCCTTCATGATATATTGACTCATACTGTGACATTTCCCCTTCCTCCCATCCCAGGCATCTTCTGGCACAATATCTTAGTAGAATTCTCCCCATTCCTTCTTAAGAAAACTATCTGCAATAACCTTTTCCTTGTCCAACAAAGTCTTATGTCAAATCTTTAGTTTTTTGCAGTGTTGAAAAGACCCTAGAGCTCTGGGGTCTGGCAGGAAAGTGCTGTACCATTGAGCTGTACCCCTAGACTGCTCTCAACTTGAAGACTCACTGGGATGATCATCTCTTTAAAATTGTCTCTGACTGACACTCTCCTTCCTTGCTAATAACATCACTTGTGGTCCTGCTCCAAGTGTGTCACTCATTTCCTGTATGTATTTAGCATGGAGTATGGCCATGGTGCCACATGCCATTTTTAACATTCTATGTTCCAGACAAGGTGATGAAATCGTACCTGTATTAACTCATTAATTCTCATAGCAAGCCTTTGAAATGAGGAAAATATGAGCCTAGAGTCAAAGGACAGTTTGCTTAAGGTCACAAAAGAAGTAAGTGACAGAAGCAGGATTTAAAATCACAATGCTTGACTCCAAAGCCTAAATGTTTAACCCAGTATATCAAACACCCTTGCACTGTGACTCCCCTCCCTAGTGTGGGTTCATGCAACTGATGTGGAAGTTGTGAAAAATCTGGCAACAGTAAAAAGTTTATGAACATACAATGAACCAAGAAGCAGCTCAAAATCAGATGCATAATGAACACCCTTGGCTCTGAGCACACGACCTGTGCTCTTCACACTGTGTGTGTTCCCACACCATACAGCAACAAGAAACACTATCAAATGCTGAGATTCCAGAGTTCTTCATAGTATGAACTTCAGGGTTTTGACTGTACAAATCAAGTTTTCCACTCTCATAGAAACATGATGATTTAAATACAGAAAACAAAACTTGGTAATATTTTCCTTTCCTCATTCCATCTCTGGACTGAGTTGTGTTCAGCCAACAAGCATATTCATCTCGTTGATATGCAAGTTTGCATTTGCCCTTATTAATTGGTAAAATTTTAGACATATATGAATTGTTTTAAAAATACATTTCCTTGTGATTTATTATCCATAAATGTTTGATCTGAAGGCTTATTTCACACACCTTTGTATCCAAGGGTGCATGGAAATACCTCAGGCTAAAGGTGGTCTGAGTAGGAAAGTTGTAAGAAGCCCTGTGTCCCAATAAAGGCTGGCTAAACAGCAAGTAAAAAGTTTCTCCAAGATGGTGGGAAGCAATCTGCCATTATTTTCCAGTGACTCTGTGAACAATGATCTCTCAATCTACACCTCTCACAGAAGATTACTGCATGCTTTAATTCCCTTAGATAAAAAGCAAAAAAGTGACCAATCTTGTACTAAAACAGTACTGTAAGTTTCCTATGACCTAGCTGGGCATCAAATACTAAACGATCAAGAAGTTCTTTTCTCCAAGCCAAATAAAACCGGAGTTTTTGTTTTTGTTTTTGTTTTTTTTGTTTTTGTTATTCACTTGCTGGAGTTATTACAATAGAACCTTGTGGATATCCTAGCACGGAATCCTAACATCAAGGATTTTCAGAATTAGATGGACTTTTTAGATCACATATTCCAACCCCTTAGTTTAATGACAAAGAAGTTGAGGCTCACAGCAATGACATATAGCAAATTGGTCCCCTGGTCAAACAATTAATTAGTAATTCTCAGACCAGAATACAAATCAAGAGAAAAACATTCCCAAATCTATTACTAAATTCCTTTCCTCCAATGAAAATGCTCAATTCTGACATCTTTCACCCTATTCTCTAAAAAATAAAAATAAATAGCTTGCTTTGAAGGAATTCTAAGTCAGAGTTACTTAACCTTGACCTCGAACAATTCCCTACAGCTTCTACATCCAAGCTGGCTGAGAGTCAAAGGATACCACCTTCTTAAATGAATGTGCTTCTGTCTCACAAAGAAAGGGCCACTTGGCATTCCTAATCGGCAGCTTTAGCAGAAGGGGAAAATGTGCTTCAGCCAAAGTAATGAAATAATGTAACTATCAGCCAAGCCTACCAGACTCTAGGTTTTTTTTTTTTTCTCAGATAAATAGAAGAACCACATTGGCACTCTCTGTTCCTAACATGCCCAATTACCAAGATGTGTGAGAAATGCTAATTTTTCTTTTCTTTCTTCCTTTTTTTTTATTTTTTTGAGTGGGGATCAGGGGTGATTTCTGAGATTAGGTTTCTTTGTGTAGCCCTGGCTGTCCTAGAATTTGCTCTGTAGACCAGGCTAGCCTCAAACTCACAGAGATCCACCTGCCTTTGTCTCCCAAGTGCTGGCACTAAAGGCAAGAAATACCAGTTTTCCCAGATAAAGGCATAAAACACATTTTAAGACATAAAACACATTTTAAGACATAAAACAGATTTTAAGAATTTTGAGCCTCTCAGATTATGAGATGTTTTGTTTGGGAAAACACAAGTTGGTACATTGAGCAGTGTATGTGGGTTTGAGAAATAAATGGTAAACCCAGTTTAACTGACTGACTGGCTGTCTAAGTCCACTCAGGTTTCCACATGAAATAGCACATGTGTCCAGGTGGCTCAAACAACAGACACTTGTTTTCTGGCAGAAGATGCCATGACACCAGAGTTTCAGGTGATTACAAACGGCCTAATGTGGGTGATGGGAACCAAACCCAGGTTCTCGGGAAGAGCATCAAGCATGCTTAACTCCTGAGCCATCTCTCCAGCCTCTGCACTCTATTCTTAAGAAGAAGCCCAAAAGAAACATTCGATTACATTTCCCACGCAAGTATACCACCTATCAACAGTTAAAAAAAAAATCTGTTAGATTATAAGAGTTGGAATACTCTTTGTGGCTCAATGCCCCAACATCCATCTTTAGTGCAGTTGCAACAATTCCCATGGTGGCTTTTCTATGACACAGATTCTGTCAGAAGTTCTTGCCACCGACAATGCTCCCCTGATTGACCCATTTCCAAAGTAGAAACTGTAGGGTCCACTGAATTCAAGGCAGTAGCCATCAGCATAATTTTTTCCTATTCTTGGCAAATAGTGAATGCTTGTAAACGACTAGCTTTAAAGCCCCATCTTATCAAACCTAAGAAATACAAAGACTGTAAGTGAAACCACTAGTCTTCTCTTTAGAACACATCATCTTTAGGAAAGTTAGGCTGGATATCCCATGTCTTCAAATCCTGGTTCTTTCTATCTTAAACACTTTCATCTCCATCCTTTTATGCTTTACTATAAGAAGTTGGGAAGAACTAAGCCCCTCCTCCAACACTTTGCTTAGAAATTTCTGCATTTGATTTCATTGCTCACAGTCTGTAGCTTCCACAAAATATTAGAATACAGTTCAGCCAAATTCATGAGGATAATCTTTCCTCTGGTTTCTAACAACACGATAGATAGATAGATAGATAGATAGATAGATAGATAGATAGATGTCATAAGAATGTCCCTTGTGTCTGTAGTTATAATAGATGCCTCATAATTTTCTATGTCCATTAATTAATTTCACATTTTAAATGTATTTGTTACAACAGCCCCTTCAACTTAGTTCCAGAGATTTTGTTTGTCAGGTTTTTGCTGAGAAATAGAGTAAGCTGGGGAGATATATGGGTGGATATAGATGGATGGATGAAAAGATAAATAATAGGTAAATAGATGGTAGATGATAGATTAGATAGATATATGGATATATGGATGGATGGATAGATGATATAAATAAAAGATAATAGATAGATAGATAAATAGACAGACAGACAGATAGATAGATAGATGTAATTATAGGGAAAAACAACTTTCAAAATTTATAGTCATCATGCTGGACCTAACAGTATAGTTCAAACCTGAAAACAGGCTTCAAGCTCAATAAAAGCGAGTTTCAGTCAAAGTCTGAAGTAGGAAAAAAAAATCAATGTCTTGACTCAAGCATTAATTACTCAGAGGAATTCTCTTGTACTTAGTTTGGGGGGGGTGTTGTCTGTTTGTTTTGTTTTTGGTTTGTTTGGTTTTGTCGTTGTTGTTTTCCGCAGCTCTTCAGTTGATTGGTTGAGGCCCCAACCACAATAGGGAGATCAACACATTTTATTCAGTCTACTTATTCAAATATTAATTTCACCTAGAAACATCTTCACCGACACAGACACAGACGCACACGCACATGCACACAGGCATGAACACATGCACGTGCACAGGCAAACACACCAAGTCCACCAACCCGGAGTTGGACTACATCACTGAGCTACATCTACAGCCCTGGAACAATATTTCACCAAGTGTCTGATATAACCCCTGGCCCAGTAAAGTTAATAACTATTGACCCTTCAGGGCATGACCTCTGTATTTAGCAGCATCTGCAGGCTTCCAGAAATAATTCTAGAGGAAAATTTAAGCAGCTTCAGACTGGGCAAAGACATAAGAAAAACAGCTGATCACTTTAGGATTACTAACACTGGCTTGCGGTATTTGTCTACAAACAGCAATAAGGGAGAGGGGTGACGTATTCAAATGCAGGTTGTTCCTGCTCCGCGTTTGTAGCTTTCCTCCCTTTGGTTACTTCATCTTGTTGTTGCAATAGTGTAGCAGATTTGTGAGAGAGTCAAACTCTGAGACTTCATAATGATGTAGCAATAGTGACCTTCACAGATACCTACTGTGTTCCAGACACATCTCTCGCTTTTTACTTCTGTTTATCTTTTACAGTGCCTGACGCTGCACCTCCCATAACGCTGCTTGTTATCCTCACCCCTACCTGAACAGGTAGGTCTTATTATAGAGCTGAAATTTCCCAGTGAAACATGTACGACTTGAAATGCTCTGTGGATCAGGAGATGTCTGTCTTGGAAAATCATGCCGTATCTCTTGAATGTTGCTTTCTGCTACTGCTGCTCACCAGTGCCATGTTCATTAGCAAAAATAAATACTACAGCACATGGCATTTTCTTCTACATTAGAAACCAGGAAGGGGAGGCTATTGTTTTGGTCTTGCTTCTCACTTACTCTCTGACCTTAACTACATCACTTAATTCCACTATGACTCAGTTTCTTATTCTGTAAAGTAAAAATTATTCTTGTCTCACCCTGTATTGAGGGATTTTAATAACAGATTCAAGTAAAAGGATTATGAAGACATTTAGAAGGTGCAGGCGTGGGTGCATGTGCAGGGATAATTGTGCTTTGTTGTAAGATACAGAAAACACCCTCTTCTCTGTGTGACAGACAGGAGTTTTTCTTTGTGTTCCCACTGGCTCATCATCTTCATGTCCACATCATCTTCAAAGCAGAGAACAAACTTCTTGCTAATTATAGGATGATATATATGAAGGATGTCTGCTCTAGCAGGCACTCAGGAAGTACTAATGCTCTTAATCTGTGTGACAGAGCATAAGAAGCAAAGCCTGGTCTCCATTGGTCAAGTATCATGAAGAGTCCATTTACCACATCTTAAAAGTAAGAATCAGCTAGGAATATTTAGTGTGAAATTAGATCCACAGTCAAAATATAACACAGGGTGAGAGGAGGGAATTGTGGAACCTGGGGAGATGGTTTCAAGGGAAAGATGTCTGAACTCCTGAGCCCCATCCCCAGAACCCATGGACTAACCTGGATGCAGTACTATGCATCTGTAATTGCTGCACCAGAGACCAAGACAGGAGAATCGTTTATAAGTTAGCAGGCTAGACAGCCTGGTAGATACAGTCACAAAACCAAGAGAGACTGACTTTAAAATGAGACAGAAAGGTAAGGACCAAAATCCCAAACGACCTTTGACCTCCACTACACATGTGCATGCCCTGCACTTAAGTATACATCACATATTCATGCATATACAAGTATACCATACATATATAGCATGCATATACACACCTACACACACACAGATAACATACACACAAGCATACTACACGTATAATACACAAACACATATATGCCATATACTCATGGAAGGACAAAAGGAAGAGAGGAAGGGAGGGAGGAAGAAAGAAAAGATAGATAAATGGAGGATGGATGGATGGACAGACAGACAGACAGACAGACAGACAGACAGACAGACAGATGAAAGAGAAAGAAGCTTAGATATGCCAGAGTCCCAGTCTCAGGAATCAGAACATAGGGCATCTTTTGCCATTTCTAGAAGCCCTGGGGCACAAGGCATTTCTTTGGCTACAGACCATCTCCATTAGCTGCCTCATATTCTCCACATCCTGAATCTTCACATGAACATGAGGCAGAGGCCAAGTGAGCAAGTCTGAAATGATCTCCCTAAGGCTTGTCACCTGGATGCATCAACATTAGCATTTAGTTTCTGCTTCCTTTTAGGCTCAGCCAACCTGAAAGGGGACACATTGGGGCTGTCTGATTTGGTCTTTTCTTCCCATGTATTTTGATTCATTGATTTTTTTTCTTTTTCTTTTCTTTTCTTTTTTCTGGTTTTCTGTGACTGTGGCTATGACTGAACATGTGCACTGGAAAGACTCCTCCACCCCGTGAGAGATACAGCTAAAGAGGGGGAGCCTGTTTCTGGGGGATTGGATGTTTAGATACCTTTATACTTTCTTTCTCACTAGAGAAACGTTATGCCGGGAGGTGGGGGAGGGGCAAGCTTAGCTTAAACAGTAACAATTCAAATCCCACTCCAAGCTAGGACTCGTTTTCTACTTTTTGCAGGTCCCAGATAAACCTCTCATCTTGACTTCTGTTTTCTGTCACTTAAGCTGACATATGTCACTCTGATTAAAAACAGCCCAGGAGTTGTGAAAACAGGACATCAGGAGGCAGGGGAGGGTTACTGTTTTTATCTTGATTAATAAGAAGATAATAACAAGAGCTGGACTCACAGTATTAGAAATAAAGTCTTCTACCAACAATACAGTCATAAGCCTCACACCTCTCCTCCTACTTCAGTGTGTTGGACCACCCCCAAAGAAAGAAGGTTTTATTCTAAATCACCACCATCACCTTTGCTAAGGAGGTGGGATGAAAGAGACCTCTAACTAACATGGATGACTTACAGATACACAGCTTATCATCGGTTTGAAACTGAGATCTCTCCACGGTTATGAATGGATGCAAATGAGGACTTGACCATCCTAGATATGGTTGAGGAGAAGGTTTTTGTTGTGGATATGAGGGAAAGAACAGCCAGAGGCATCTGGAAGATCCCAAAGCAAGGAGAAAAATAGCAGATTGAGCATAGCCAGCAAACCTGAACAAGGCCATGAGAGGAGAGGGCAGAGAGTGAGAGAGAGGGGGTGAGGGAGAAGAGAGAAGAGGAGAGAAGAGGAGGGGAGGGGAGGGGAGGGTAAGGGAGGGGAGGGGAGGGGAGGGGAGGAGAGGGGAGGGGGGGGGGAGGGGAGGGGAGGAGGAGAGGAGAGGAGGGGAGGAGGGGAGGAGGGGAGGAGGGGAGGAGGGGAGGAGGGGAGGGGAGGGTAAGGGAGGGGAGGGGAGGGGAGGAGAGGAGAGGAGAAGAGAAGAGAAGAGAAGAGAAGAGAAGAGAAGAGAAGAGAAGATCAAAAGAGAGCCAAGAGAGCACATGGCTAAAATGGCAGGTTTATATAAGAATAAGAAGCCAAAAGGAAGGGAAGCTACCAGGCTGCAGAGCTTTAGGGTAGGAAGTAGAGTGAGAAGTAATGGGAGGAATCACAGGTACTTTGTGATCCTAGAAAGGCCAATCACGTGTTTTGGACATGCTAATAGACACATCAATTGGCCATTTATTTCTTTGGGACCTGACAACAAACTGTGACATTTCATGTTTTTTTTTTCCATCAGACAACACAGCATCTCCCACTTAGGAAGCACTTAGCTCTCAATACTTGCTAGTTGAAAGAGTGGATGGAAAGGATCATATTTCAAGGTATTAGCAAACAAGGATTCAGGATGCCATCAGTCTCAATTATAACTAGCTACCCACTGCCATCCAATAGCAGCAATTTCTCCTGGATGTTCAGTTTCTCTGTTCAGTTGTCAACTGCCGAGCAGATACAGAGCCGTCTCCTATGAGACTGGTGCTCTTGTGCAGTTGCTGTTTGAAAGCACGGAATTTCCTATGAGCAGGGTGAGGTATGTTAGAGTTCCAGGCTGTAATAGAATGCTAATATAGAACACTGAGGTTTCAAAAGGGACCAAACCAATGCCCCTAGTCAGGTGTCTCTGGAACCCAAAGTAGTACTACAGTCTCTAGGGGGACATTTCATGCTGTCCCATATATTTCATGCATATATATTAAGGCACTGCTATAATTAAGAAATAAAAATATTTTTAGGTATCAATAGAAAAATAGAATTTATGAACAAGACAAGGATCAATCTTTTGGGGAGAACAAAAAAATATACTAAATCTTCTTAATAAATTTAGCACGTTTGAAAAATATGCAAAAATATTCCAGTGTAGGAAAGCTCAGTTAAAGTTTTCTTGTCACCTCAGTCTTTTCCTTTTTGGGTCAAAACTTAAAGAAAGGAAGGCAGGCAGGGAGGAAGGAAGGTCTGAGGTAATTACAGTCTAACCAAGAACAAAACGGGCCCCAGATCACACAAGGAAGCTTGACCCAAAGAGGAAGAAAGCCTTTGGCTTGGTAAAACTGAACCACCAGAATTTAACCGACTGGTCTTCTGGTCTTCCCTCAGAGCAGATGCAGTCACTCTGGCCTGTTGCTGACAGGCAACATGCATGAGCTGGAACAAAAAGCCAGAGAAGTACTGGTCGCTAAGAGGCTTTCAGAAGCTCCTGTTGCTAGGGAACCACTTCCCCCTAGTTCACGGCCAGCTAACTCATGCTATTCAGAAGTCTCTAGAACAATCTTTCTTAGGCTTCACCAGAGGTAGGTGGGGGAAAGAACAGCTCTGAAAGCTCAGATGTCATGGTTGCACCAAGCCAAGCTTGATTGGTTTTTTTTGTTTTGTTTTTTTTGCTTTTTGTTTTTTGTTTTTTGTTTTTTTTTTCCAGCAGATGCCAAAGAGCTAAGGGTGCTGGGATGGAACGAGAAATAAATGGGTGTCTTGTTTTCGTAAAATCAGGCACTGACTGGTTTCCGCCTTTACTTATCTGAGTATGCCAGTTACAGACAGTGACACTCTCTTATACAACTTTATTAACAACTCCTTGAGATGACAATTTTTTATTTCATCTTCAGATAGTCACAACTCCAACACAGTTGCTTATAAATAGCTGCCCATGTTCCCTGTATTCAACATCTCTGTCCACTAAGACATAACAGGACTTGCTCAGCTTTGAGTCGGGTGCTCGGATGGAGATATAGATGCAAAGATGAGATATTTCCTTCTAGATGTCTCTAGATCTTTTGTGAAAAGCTGTCCTTAGAGCATCAAAGTCATCCCTCCCTCAGGTCAGCTGTGACTATACAAAATAGGTCTCCGAGGCTGACTTTTAAAGTACCTTCATAGAAGAGGAGGATTGAGAAGGTCATTAGACTCTTCCCTAAGATTCCATTCCTTCCTCTTCCTTCCTACACAACTTATCCAGCTGCACATGGCAGACTGAGTGTGGTTCCTTCTACACAACTATAGGGAGGCCATCACACACGCTGAGGTGGGATTGGGGGAGGGGATGCAGCTGTTTGGGAGTTACCCATTCTCCTGTAAGTAACCCCTTACACATGCAAGTAAACCCAATAAAGTCATTGGACTTTGGGAGGTGGAATCATTACGTTAGTCTAGCATTGGTCCCCTGTCTTGATTGAGTAGACATTTGTTCACATCTCCCCCAGGAAGAGTTCACACAATAAGATGCTGTATAAGATGCACAGTTAGGATCTGGCTGGCTGCCAATAGCCATAACGAGAGGCAGAGGGGTAAATGGAATGTAAGTTTCAGTTTGGGTTTCTTACACATAAGATAATACTACAAAAAGACAGGCAGCACTTGGTGTTACTGCTTTCTGGTTATAAAAAAAGGAAGATGTCTACACTTTTTCTCTTTCTTTCTTCTTCAATACATGGGTTGATCTTTATGAGGTCCTGACATAGTCCCACCTGGCTGACAGGAAGGAGAACGTATGTCCCCTGGGGGGAGCATTCCATAACCCTCACTGTAGTAGATATTATATTAAAGGCTTTCTAAGAACAACATAAAGTCTATTTAGGAGTTACAAAATCAGTCATATCTGAGTATTTCCCCTTGTCTTCAGTTTAAGCTTATGAAACGTCATTACCATAAACTCGGAACATTAGACATTAGTTCATCGCTAACACCTATGCTTACTTACAAGCAGCTTTCATCGTCTACTTCCCATGCTGGGAGCTAATGTTATAAAGCTGAGCATGTGCTGAGAACACTCATTTCCTTAACTGGGCCGCGCTCACTGTCTGTATTCTGCAGTTAATATTACAACTACAAAATTAAACCTTACTTTTTCGCTTAATGTTAAATGGGTTTTTTGTTCATGTTGTTTGCTATGTTGATACGTTATGTTTTGATATGATGTTGTTTTTACATCACTATATATTTCAGAATAGTGTATGCTCATAGGAAAAATGAAAATAGCATTAAAACTCAAACAAGCCACATTCCCTTGCTCATTGTGCATCAGTCAAGATTTAGGAAAGGTTGGTTGTACGTGGTAGGAGCAGTAAAGACAATGTCTGGTGTTGTGCTACACTGAGGAGTCCGCCAGTATGTGAAAATCCAGGTGCCAATGTGGTTCTTCTCTTAATAACCAGCATTTTATTGGCTGCATCTTTCATGCTTTCTCATAGCTATTTCTTATATTTGCTGAGATCACCTCCAAGCTAAAGAAACCATATTAGAATCTCTGTAATGGGATCTCCTTACAGAGAGACAAATGAAGACATGTCTCGACAACTTGAGCTTACGTATCATTCACCTGCCCTCTTCTATGAAGGTGATAGGAATGTAGTTTTATAGCCGAGACTGTGACTACACACAGTAATACCAGTATTCTATGGCTACAGAAGAAAATAAATATGAAAGGTCTGAATAACTGGCCCATCTCTGACACAGGAGATGAAACATATCCACAGTCATGTACTTCTGGAAGATATAGGCCATCAGAAAGGAGTCATAGGAATTACTTCTTGGTTTATATTATATTGTCTCAATGATACCAGAGAATCTAGCTTGGACTTTTCAGTCTGAGTGTAAGATTTTTATGGCTAAGTACACAATAATGTGTATAGGATTTATAAGAATAGGTAAAACCTGGACCCACAAAGGCCAGTGATAATGCCGGGCAGTGGCAGTGGCACACGCCTTTAGTCCCACGCAGAGAGGAAAAGGCAAGTTCAGAGTCAGGGATGTGTCTAGTAATTGCCTTTGCTTCTACCAGTTGTAATTATTATGTCCCAATAAAGTCAGAGTTAAACAGCTATTCAAGTCCGTCAAAGCTAAGTAGAAAAGTGATGTCTCACTTCACTTTATCTTCATCAAAGCATGACTTTGTGTGTTCAGAGAAGGTTCCAAGAACTCACTGGACCTCAGAGTTCCCTTTTCATGGGGGAAACTATGGGGTAAGGCTTTCTAAATGGCACCAGACCTAAAGTCTCTGCTGATGACTTTGCTAAATTAGAAGCCTATAAAACTAACCTTGACACGGCACTGATGAAACATTAACAAAGCTGTCTAGGATACATACTGGTTTTGAAAAGCAATTAGAAAGGACAGAGTTAAAATGCCTTTGGACTTAACCAGGCCTGGGTTGCTATGTGGCCTTGGATAGAAGGACTTTTAAAGCTTGAGCTATCTGCAAAAGAGAAAGAAAACACCCCTACTAGGGCGAATAAGAGATTAGATGACCACTCTACCAAAGACATTTAGCAAGGTGCCTCATACATCCTAAGTATTCCAGGAGTGCTTAGCTACTGTTATTGTTTTAGTATGGAGACTGGCATGAGCACCAGATATCTTGTGTGCAGTCACAATAAATCAGTTGTGATAATACGATCCTGAAGGTGCTAAAAACTCAGCTTGGTAACTGGACCAGATGACAATTAAGAGGCTAGCTGAGGAAGTTGTTGTCACTTGAAGAAATTCATGTAATTATTATTCTTTATGTATTTCTAAGTAAGTCATTAGAATAAACCACATTCTATGGAGAAGGCATCTGTGAAAAGAATCCATACAGAAATTATTATTAAAGTTTACATAAAGTTCTGGAAACATGATCTTTAAAGTTGTCAAGAGTAATGGCTTTAAATGAACATAATATCAAGTAAGTGAGCCTGACGCCCCCTGTCTCTTCACCCAGCCCTGAGCAAAGGTTCTGTAAACACTTAGGGAATGCATGGACAAATTAAACATGTGACCAAATGAACAGATACTGCCATATTTACAACTAAGGCAAATATTAGAGCCAGGCTTTGGCAAAATGTACCCCAACTTGTTGGTCTTTGACTCTATAGCTTGTAGAAAGCCAAGGGCAGTTTGTCTACTGCTTTTGTCTACTGCTTCTTATATTAACAAGCTGAAACTTTCCATGATTCCTACACAGACTAGAATCATACTTGATCAGAACTCCATCTACAAGGTGCTAGGCACACAGCCAGATAGGAAAATTCTCCTGAGGTAATTTAACCTCATCAGCCTTTCTGAGCAAAAACAGAGGCAAACAACTGTCACCCAGTGCCTCTCTCTTCTTTAGTAAAGCCCAGGTCCCAGGATATCCCCGACGACAGCTACTGTGTCATCATAATAGAGCTGGTTATTGCCAACAGTCCAGCCACATCACCCAGGACACCGCTGCATTTCTTAGTGCTATCTTCAGAGTTGTGAAAACTTTCATAACCTTCCATTACTGAAACCAGGAAGAGCCTTTACACAGTACAGTAATCACCCCTTGTACCAAGTAACATACAACTGCAGGAAGCTTGGGGGAATTGTGCAAAGATCTTAGGCTTAGGTAAGCACTCACAGGCTTGGTGCTAGCATTTCCTCTCCCATTTCCATAGCAACAGCCCCATACTATCTTCTCAGATCTTCCGATACCAGACAAGGCAGAAACTTTTACTAAAGGAGCAAAAACACACAACATAGTTCATGAAACACTTAAGAAGAGTTTCTTCTTGCCTGAAAAATGACATGGCTTTTTATTTGTGTCTCTTCCTCTGCTCCTATTTCCTTTCATAACTTAAGTCCCTAAGCCTGGAGCTTAAGCTTCAGATGCCCTCAGGGGCCTGACAGGATACAGAGGGGCAGCTGGGACTAGAGCAATACTGGTGTTCTCTAGGAACACAGGCCTGCTTCTCTTCCTTCTTGCACTTTCTGTAGAAACTGGAGCCCAGAAACTGAACTTTTTTTTTTTTCCGTGAAGATTTCAAGGTTTTTATGGTTGGGAACTTTTTAAAAAAAAATACTACAAGCCAAACAAAAATCTACTATTGAATGTGCCAGTGGGTGTCAGTCATGTTAGTATGTTAGTAGGGGTATCTTTTGGGGATTTCAGGATTATTTTCTATTTCCTGTGTGGCCATGAGGAATATAAACATGCATTTCCTGCACTTAGTAATTATGACCAGAAACTGTTAATTTGCTGACAGGAAGGCATCATTTCAGGATGGGCTTTAACACTGTGTTTTATGTTCTCTTTCAACATTTGTATGAGGGATAAAAAGCCAGGGGTTTCCTCCTCAAGCTGATTCTTTTTGCTGATTTTTTTTTTCTTAAGAAAAGTTTACAGAGAGCCAATGAGCGATTGAGATGAATAATGGGGCACAGGTTTAGTACTGGGGCGAAGGTTTAGTACTGGGGCAGTTTAGTACTGGGGCACAGGTTTAGTACTGGGGCAGTTTAGTACTGGGGCATGTGTTTAGTATTAGAGCATGTGGTTAGTACTAGGGTACATGTTTAGTACTGGCACACATGTTTAGTACTAAGGTATTAGGGTACATGTTTAGTATTGGGGCACATATTTAGTACTATGGCATGTGTTTAGTACTAGGGAATGTGTTTAGTACTAGGGCATGTGTTTAGTACTGGGGCACTTGTTTGTACTAGGGCATGTGTTTAGTCCTGGGGCACAGGTTTAGTACTGGGACATGTGTTTATTACTAGGGCACATGTTTATTAGTAGGGCACATGTTTAGTACTGGGGCATATGTTTAGTATTCAAAATTATACAATACCATGATTCAAATTTATCCAAAGTTAGATCATGCATACTCAAATTGAGTGAAAATATAGCAACAGATACACTTCAAGACAGTGAAATTAAAGATGAATAGATATCATTTCTTTTTGCCAGTCATTAAACATCTAACAGATCGGTTAGAACACTATGAGGGCAAAAGGCCATCAAGCATGAAGTTTTGAGGCATGCTACAATGTTGACCAATCAGGTGTGAGTACTCTGAAGAATGTACTTTAACTTATACTTAAACACATTACACTTCACAATTTTATTATTATCCAGTAGTTATTGGTCTCAAGAAAACCCAGGCCAGGTCTCACTGAGTAGCTGTGGCTCCAACCCAGGCACTTCTCACCCTATGCCCACTCTAAACCTCTCCTTCCTAGGGGCTGGGCGTCCATTTCCCTTCCCCAAACCTGATGCCAATATAACTCAGCCATTTTGGCTATGCTGGTCTCTTAGCCCTGGTCACCTCTCTTGATCGGCAGCTCCTCTCTTGCTCTCCTTCCCATGTCTCCTCTCATGGCCTGGTTTAGTCTGCCAGCCATGTTCAGGATGGACTCTTCCTTCTGCTGCGTTCTCCTTTGTATCTACAATAGAAATCTCCATCCTTTAGGAGGACTGGGGGCTTCCTCCTCCTCCATCCTTCATTTATCTGATGCTGAAACCCAGGAGCGGTATGAATGAGTCATTTTCCAGGGAACTCGGCCTCTCCGAACCAAGCTGCTGACTTGACTCTCCTAAGGTATGACATGATCACATTGGATTCCAAATACTAGAGTCCTCTTCAGTCAATTCTTCTCTCCATCTGTCTCTCTTCGCCTGTTCAATAAGTGTTCTCTCTCTGTCTCCTGGACCCTGTTTACCCTCCAGGATACCCATCACTTGAACATCTAACTGCTATACCCTCCAGAGCCCACATGGGGCCTCTCTAGTTACTAAGACATTTACCTCTCTCTATATATACATATACATCATATACGCATACATCATATACATATATATCATATACATATACACACATACACACACATACACATATACACATATACATATATACACATATACATATATACATATATATTAGAGCCCTCTCTTTTCCCAAGAGCCTCTCCCAGTCCACTTCTTCAGCTTTTTTCTCCTCTGCCTGCTCTAACCACTAGTGTCTCCTCCTCTACTAGGTAAGTGTCGCCACAGAACTGCCTGTTCTGTCTACTGTTACTACAAAAGCCACAGAGGTGTCCCAGAATGTTCCTCTCACCCTACTGGGACCCTGTCATGTCGACATAGATACCTCTCCTCTGTGATATGGGATATTTCTCTCTGACAAGTTTCTCAGTCAGCTTGGGGATACCCTGAATTGAAGATCTTTCACCAGGACACTTATGCCTCTGCTCCACCCATGGCCTCTCAGCTCCTTCCCAGAACTTCTTCACTTCCCCCTAGGAGCTGCCTGCTAAGTTCCTCAGCTTTTCTCTGTGCTCCTGGACCTAGACTGCAACCCTTTCTTGGTTTCTCCCTCAGACACTCTCACAGCTTCCTCCTTTGTCTGCTTTGTCTCTCCCTCAAGCTCTCCTGTCTTGGGATCCTCCCTCAGGCAGAACTCCTCTACCCTGTTCCCTCTAAGCTCCCTTCTGGAAACCCCACTGCTTTTCTATGTCCTGTGGTCTCTACAATATTGGAACCCTCCCTCGGTGGAGTGTCTACCTACCACCCCACCCCTCCTGTCTCTGAGCTCCCTTCTGGAAGTCCTGCAGCTTTTCTATGCCCTCCTGAGTCTATATGACACTTAGGATGAGGTTCCTGCTTGACACTCTTGTTCCTCACGGTCCCTATTCTCTGTCTTTCCGGTCCCTCCTGGAGCTTATAGGAATTCTCCCTGGAATTCCTATAAGGAATTTGGAATTTGTTTTGCAACACTTTCTCCTTTCTCCTTAGACTCAAGTTCCACCTAGGACTCAGAGATTTTTTTAAAGCTGCAAATGGCTTGCCCTCAGTACAGCTCAATGGCCCAAATTGGCTCACTTGATTTCTGAATTCCCTCACGTGGTAACAACCCCTGCCACCGCACAAAGGATCCCCAAATCTTTATCTAAACTTTCTCTGCTCTACAACTCCAAAAGTCTCTTATCTCTAAGGTTTTTCTACTTTTTACTCTTGAAAATATTTAACCTCCATGATTTCTCCACATTCTGCTCTCAAGAAATCTTTAAGACAAACAGTCTTTATCTCAGGATTTATAAGTTCTGGGTATGATTTAAAAAATATAAAATCTGTAACAAAATTTGGCTTAAAATTTATAGTACAAGGCTTATATAGTTAAAACCAATTACAAAGGCAATTTTAATTTGCTATAACATACTATATATGTATTCAACTTTTGCTTAGAATATATTGTATATAACTTGGATTCAACTCTTGCTTTAAAAATAGATCTACTAGGAAAGTAGATGTGTTAAATAACAATCATGTGACTTGCTCCCATCTTGGCTGATGACCTCATCAGAATGGAAGCAACCATGCGACTGGCAGCCATCTTTGCTAAGGTTAAGGAGAACATGCCATGCAACTTCAGTACCATCTTGGTTAAGTTGTCTGTGGGTATGAATCGACTAAAGGAACAGCTACAAAACTTCTTAATTCGACCAAGCCCTCTGCTTATTACCTTACCTCCTTTTCAGACTAAGGAGACAACAACAGGTCTCCAAAATATCCTGGATTAGAACGGATTTTTATGATTAAATATAATCAAGGTTTATAAATTCTCAAGGTTACAAAAGCCTACTCGAATTAACAAAAGCTGACTTAGAGATGTATATCTAACTACTTATGCCTTTGCCAACTGCGTTTCGACACCAGGCTTCTGGGAATTTTAGATAAGAAACAACATACATTTGACAGATGATAGCTGTTTGATAAATAGGGCTTATAAATTCCTAAGGTATACTCAGGTTAACAGTAACTGACTTAAAGATATATGTTGCTATAGTTTGTGTATGCTTGGCCCAGGAACTGGCACTATTAAAAGGTGTGTCCTTGTGAAATAGGTGTGTCACTGTGGGTGTGGGCTTTAAGATCCTCATCCTAGCTGCCTGGAAGCCAGTATTCTGGTAGCAGCCTTCAGATGAAGATGTAGAACTCTCAGATCCTCCTGCACCATGCCTGCCTGGATGCTGCCATGTTCCCACCTTGATGATAAGGGACTAAACCTCTGAACCTGTAAGCCAGCCCCAAATATATGTGTCCTTATAAGAGTTGCCTTGGTCATGGTGTCTGTTTACAGCAGTAAAACCCTAAGATACATGTCTACCCTCTTTGTCTTTGCTAACTTTATTAAGCATTAGCTATTTTGATAAATAGTCATATAAGAAAATGATATTCTGTAATGATGCACTGTAAAAGGATCAGAAATTTAAGGTTCTCAGTCTCTGTGTGAACTGTTTTATGGTCTAATAAAAGTTCCCAGTCTCTCCATGGATTGTATTTATGGTTTAAAATTTTACTTTGATGCTGAAGAATCTTCAATCAAATCTTCAACTCAATTTTAAGGCTCAAAGCTACTGACTAGCTGTAAATAGTTAAAGATAATTAAAGCATGAAAGTTACCTCATAAAGGATCAAATTCTTTAATGCCCTCAGAACTCTGCTTATAGCCATGCTAAATTCAAATGTAACTCATTTATAAAGACAAGCTTTATTTAGCCCCTCGTATGTGTTTTCAAGGTTAAGCCTAAAGCTAGTAACTTAAAAAACAAGTTTGTTTAGCTCAGATATACTTAAAATATTATGTTCCTCAAACTCTTCAGAGATATGCTGAATAAGGCATTTAAAGTATTTAATGAAAAAAGGTTTCCCATGCTAGACATTCCAGCTCCTAGTGGCAACCCTAAGTCTCCAAATTAAGACTAAGGAGCCTAGACAATTACACGTGGATTGTGGTAACACTAACCAATGGGCTAAGCCGTTCCATGCCTCACCTGCCATCAGGTCCTTGCCCAAACTGTAGACAATCAGGACAATTTCAGGTTGATTGCTCTATTCTGCCTGGAACAGGCAGGCCAATTTTCCCTTCTCCACAGGAAAATCTGTGCTGTTCTGTCTGGCAACCAAAGGCCAGTGCTATCCTGTGCAACAGCTGAAGATGTACTTCTGAGGCAGCCAAAAGACTGACTACTTCTGTCCCCAGTGGAGCCACCTAGACCACCTATGAGCCTAGTGTAACTGTCCAAGAAGAAGTAAGTCTATCATTTTACTTGATACATAATTGATATATAGGCTATTTGGATTACAGGTCCTGCTATATAACTTATCCTTCTCAGATCTCCGATGGCATTGACTGACTAACTGTACCTTTATATGTGGCAGCAAGCATGTCAGCTCCTCCCCCAAGGCCGAAGCTGCCTGGTTAAAATTAGGCCTCAGGCATCAGTTTTCCTAGAACTCCTATGTCTCTAGCCGAGAAAGACCTTGGTTTACCTTGCTGGCAGAGACAAAAACTCACAAGAATAAGTTTCAAAGTAACTTTTTACTGCTTTGTTTAAACTTTAAAATTTAAAGGAACTTATCTTACAACAACTGCTCTCAGTGATCAAGCATTGTTTCTCCTAGTAAAAGGTATATAAAAATGTTGCACATTTCTTCCCCGCTTGTTATGCTACTGTTATACTCAACCTTACACTGGTCAAAACCTCAACATCAACCAATGGAGTTCTGAGAAAACTGGTAAAGAACAAAGTCTTACGTTTTCTTTGCTCGTCTTCTAAGAATAGGCTTAAAAAGCTTCTTCCTGTGCTAAAAACATCTGTCCAATCTGTATCTCTAACCCTCTGGATACATAGGAAAGATGGTCATGCTTTTCACCCAGAATCATTTTTGGGTTTCCAAGCTTTTTTCTATGACTCAAAGGCATGAGTCTACTGCCTTTTCTACAATATGGATTTCAGTAGAGATTACAAACCATGGTGGTATTAATATATCTAAAACTTGTATCTCTTCTTGTAAACTTAAAAAAATCAAGTAAGCTTCAAGGAGTCGACTTAGAGCCACCTCTCACACTGAAAGATATAGAAAACTTATGAAAAATATAGAAAGTATTTATGACTTCTAGACCTGAGCAAAAGAATGCAGGCTCACTAGTTCCACCAAGAATGTGGAACTAGATATAAGATTTTAGGCCCTTCACTGCCCCAGGATACATTCTATATTCCGGGAGGGGTACATTATCCCTGAGTCAGAGGACACTTGCTGGATTAACATTCAAGGGAGGAAGGGAGGGGCTAATTAACATTCCTCAGACCTCAGGGAAGAGAACCCACCTGCGAGTGGGGAAGGCCCAAAGTAAGAAGACACATTCCTGACCACAAAGAAAGATGCAAGTCATCTGGGTGGTTCCAGGAACTAGCTGACTTTCCACTGTTTTTATGTTATGTATCCTTGGTTACCCCCTCAGCCCTCCCTGATTTGTGGTGCTTCCCTATATAAGCCCTCCACTCCCAGCCGACAGGGTCAACACTTCTCTGCCCTTGCATGGGTTACCAGTCTTGGCCTCAGTCAACTGACCCCGAAATATACCTCTTGTTGTTGCGTCAAGAATGGTGTCTTGTGAGTTATTGGGCGGACCCGAATTCCTGAGGCTTGAGGGAGGTCCTCCCTTCAGGGGGTGGGGGTGGGGCGGGGTGGGGCGGGGTCTTACAACACATCAAATAGACTCCATCTACGAACTCCTGTCAATCAACACCCTAAGTATCCCCATCCTTATTCCTAAAGGTGGAATCTCTCTCTGTCTTCCCCCATTCCCCACCCCTGGGCTTGGGACTTCCCTTCTCCAAATACCAGAACCATGGATGTGGAAGTTTCAAATGTATACTCAAGATAAAATTTTTCCCTAAACTCCCTAATTTTACCTTTTCTCTCTAACATATCGGTCTCAGCGAGTTTTAAGTCAGCTGGAGACTGCTCTGGGGATGGCCTAGACGCTCCAGGTGGTCCAGCACTCCAGATTATTCTGGAAGCAGCTTGTACTTCCCTAGCCCTGGTGTCCCACCAATCTGGACAGCAAGCCACAACACCCTGCACTCCTCTTTCTTCCAGCCCTTTCACCATCATTCCAACCTTCTGGGGCACTGAAAATGACGCCCCAATTTCAGCAGGAAGTAGTTACAGAATCCATTGCTGTTGTTTCTTATCACCCACAGAAGGCCAGAATATTGCAATGTGTCTCTTCAGCTGGAAGGTTAAATCTTAAACTGCAGCTAAGTCTCAATCAGTACCTTTGGCTCTGCCCAGCAACCCCGCCCCCTATCCTAAGCCTCTCCCTCCCGGGGGCTGGGCTTCTTGCTTCCCTTCCTTCAGCATGTTTCCTCTGTAGCTCAGTCATTTTGGTTATGCCAGTCTCTTGCTTGGGGCCACCTCTCTTGCTCAGCAGCTCCTCTCTTGTTCTCCCTCTCCTTCTCTCCTCTCTTGGCCTGGTTTAGTCCACCAGCCTGGACTCTTTCTTTTCTCTGCCTTCTTTCTCCATAATATCTACAATAGAAATTGTCTCCATAATTTAGGAATAGGCATGGCTTCCTCCCTTTATTTTAGCATTCAGTAGTCATGTATTTTAATTATACAAATTAGTAGTTATCAGTATTTTATTTTTATATGTGCTGGTTTTGAATGCATATGTATGGTATTTGTGTGTGTGTGTGTATTTACACTTGCACGGGAGCTCATGCATAATACTTATGTGGAGGCCAGAATCAATGTCAGGAATCTTCCAGTATCTTCTTCCAAATGCTCTGCTTTATTTTTAAGGCGGGGTCTCTCACTGATCCTCATTGTTTTGGCTAGACTTGCTAACCAGAAAACACCTAGGGAATCCTTGTATCCTGCTCTTACTTACCCTAGTGTGGCATCCCATGGATGGCTATTACACTAACTTGTCATGCACCACTTGTGTACCTGGTGCTTTCAGAGGCCAGAAGAGGGGGTTGGCTACCCTAGAACTGGAGTTACAAGCAGTTGTGAGCACCCAAGGATGTCAAGTACTTTTTATTGTCCTGATGTAATTGTCTCCAAGACTTATAGCCTCACTCTGCTAACCCAGGCCTAGTCCTGGAAGCTTCTAGTCTTGATACAATCTAATCTAGGCTTAGAATGTTTCCAGTCTCTGAGACTTACTGCTGAATAGGCTCATCCCTTCCTGGTTCTTTGGGAGCGCTGGCTAGCTGGATCAACTCAGCTGTTCTGGCTCAAAACTCCTTTCCATGCTGACTGATTCAATCTGGTTTCTCTCTGCTTCTCCTGAATTGGTCTGCTTGGCCTCATACTAACTTTAGCAATATGTTCTAGTCTTCTGGTTCCTCTTCATTCTCTGGCTTGTTCTGTCTTCATCTGTGTCTAGCTTGTTCTCTCTCTGAAACCCATTGCTGTGCAACTGTTCCAGTCAAACTTCCTCCTTCCTCTCTCCCCTTTTCTCTCTGTGCTCTCTTAAGCAGCTTCCCTTTCCTCTCTCTTCTTAAGAGAGTTAGGCATATCCTAGTCTGTCAAAATTTTCTCTGGTCTATCACTTAGTCTGCCATTCAATTAAACATCACTTTCAAACATGGGTGATTCTTTCTTCAAACTAACTTTACTTTCATTGTATGGGATTAAAGGTGTGTACTAAGGGCTGAGCCACACCACAACTGGAAACAAGTTTTTCCAGTAAACATCACAATCTCTGTGCTCACTGTGATTAAATAGCCTGCAACACATGGGGTTGCTGGGAATCAAACTGAACCAGTACTCTTAACCACTGAGCCATCTGTGCAGCCTACCCACCCAGCTTTTACATGGATGTCAGGGACCTGAATTCTTATCCTCATGCTTAATTGGCAAGCACTTTACTTCACTGAGCCATTCCTCTAACTGTTTAAATCATTTTTACATTTATTTATATTTTGTATGTTATCTAAGTGAGACTATTCTGTTGATGCTTTCAAATATGATACAGTTGTGTTTAATCCTTGAGTATGGTCAAAGGACCCTCTCTTTTTAGGTCCTCCGGGAACTGACCGGATGAGACAGGGATATTGACCAGAGCAGTTGAGGTAGGAGCTGCCAAGTGAAGGGATAAGATGAACAAAGGAAAGAGCAGCCAGGGAGTTGTATCTACCTGGCTACTCCTGAGGGTGGCATGGCTTCACTCTGCTGGGAAAACTGGGAGCCAGTGAAGAATACGCTATACCTCTCTGCAGAAGGGCGAAAACTGGCATATTCATTCATTCATTCATTCATTCATTCATTCTCTAAGCCCCATTGGAGATTGGTGGGGGCCTGTTCCCGGAGGGGGGCATTTCCAAGACAAGTAGGAAGAGACTTTATGCAAAGACATACAGGTGCTAGAAGTGGAGACAGTATACTGACAAGAAGGGAACATGGGCAGTTGTGATGGTTGGCTACACACCCAAACTACATTGAGCACTCTAGGGAAACAGGGAGGACCAGTCTGAATCCTCCTGTGTAGCTATTCAGGAGATGGGGCTGCTGACCCACCTTGAGACACCAAAACATCTGATAAGTTAACACATCTGCAAAGCCCGGTTGAACCAGAGAATGTATGAGAATAAGTGAACTGAGGTGGATGTCATGGTGGCATGGACCTGTAATCTAGAATTTAGGAGGTGGTGGAAGGCTGGGCAGTGGTGACACACGCCTTTAATCCCAGCACTTGGGAGGCAGAGGCAGGTGGATTTCTGAGTTCAAGGCCAGCCTGGTCTACAGAGTGAGTTCCAGGACAGCCAGGACGACACAGAGAAACCCTGTCTCGAAAAAAAAAACCTAAAAAAAAAAAAACAAAACAAAACAAAAAACAAAGGGAGGTGAGGTGGTGGAAGCAGGAGGATCAGTAGTTCAGTCACATAGAGAATTCAGCCTTTTATGAGGGCTTGTCTCAACAAAAGAAGGGGGAGATAGAAGAGGAGGAGGAGGAAAAGAAGGAAGAGTAGAAGGAAGAGGAGAAGAAAGAGAGAGATCGAGAAGAAAGGGAGAGAACATGTAGTCTTTATAAGGCATCTCTAGAGACATAATTTTAATTTTTAAAAAATATACATGCAGCAAAAACAATGGCATCAGTGATAATCTCTGAGATTTCTATCTTAGACATTCATGCTGTTGTCAGCTAGAACTTCTAGATGATTTCTACTCTCTGCATCCTGGGAATGGGAAGAAAGGAACACTCCAAAGATGGAGTTGGTTAGGGGTTCAAACCCATACAGGGAAGTGAGAAGGGAAGTGGGCAGGGCTTACGGGTTCTTCCAAGGGAAGCTCTGAGAGCCTGACTTCCGTCCCCAACACAACACTTCCTCCTCCAAGAGCCCTTCACAGAAAGACCACATTCAGTTTGAAGCACACAAAGATGTTTTTAAAGGTAAAACTGGGGCCTGGTGATGGCTCGGTGGGTAAAAGTGCTTCCTGGGCGAGCCTTGAAACCCAGGCTTGATCTCTGAATTTGGAAGGAGAGAAGCAATTCACAGAGTTGTTCTCTGGCCTCCACATACACACACTTACACACACGACTATATATATGGCATGCATATGAACACAATAATCATAATTAAAAGTCTGAGATAGTATAAGTATAGATTTTGTGACATTAAAATTTCAGGCAGTTCAACTCTACATATTACCAAACTGAATATTTTATTCTAGATGACCAATATATCTTGTACGTTAACTTCTGGAAAGTTCCATGCCTCTACTTTCACTGTGTTAAAAGACATAAAGAATGTAGAGCCATAAGACACAGAGCCACCAAGCTATCTTTCTGGGTATGTAGACAATGTCAACCTCAGTTGAGGCCATAGGGAACCTCTCAGCCCGTGTCTAGGACACAAATATTCAGTCAATCAACAGCAGGTCAGATAGGAAAGCAGTTGAATGCTGAGATCTAAATCAAAGCCTCGTTTTTATTATTCTTTGGCATTTTCCTGTTCATGAACAATTAATGACCTGTGGAATTTTCTGAATTTAGGAAATCTAGTGTCTGTGCAGAGGTTGTCATCTTGTTGAACTTGGTGGGTGGCTTTATCACTTTATAAGTTTAGCTTAGCTGAAGAAGGTGCTAAGGACATAGAAAACCTGTGCCACTGGCTGACTCTCTTCTGAATACATGACGGTAGGCTGGAAGCAGATTTCATATCATTAAAAGCAGGCAAAGAAAAATCTTTTTCCATCCCAGACCCTGAAGGAACCATTGCTGCCTTCCTCTCCCCTGGAATATGTTACTCCCTTCTCTGGTCACTAGAGAAATGGTTCTTCTTTGTCTAAGGTGATTGCAGCCAGTTGAGAAGACACTAAGCAATAAATTAATAATAATAATAATAATAATAATAATAATTCTTTTCTATATCTTACCTATATTTGACAATTCAGGATCAATAGTAAATTCAAGAAGTGTTTCCTTATAAACTAGGTCAGAGTTCATGGCTTTCTGCCACATTTCACTTCCTTAGGGCTGATTCCTCTTCCCACCTTTTCAGGAAGAGAGTACTGGGGCAGTGAAATGCAGTCTCTAGTATATGAAACAAAAGCGAACTGTTTGATATGTGGGCTAGAAGGTTAGATGATTAATGGGTTTTTTTTTCCCCTTCACTCAATTGTTTGTTGAGATGCTGAGGGTTCAGTGCAGAACCCAGAGCGGAGGCAAGCTCGCCACCACTGAGCTTGACTCCCAAGCCTTTGTTAACGGACAGATGGGTGCTCAGAGGACCAGTCTTTGTTCCAAGTCTTCCGTGACCCACAATAATTTTGTTTGAGGTTGGTTGGTTGGTTGGTTGGTTGGTTGGTTGTTTTCCTAGTAAAGGGGCTCAGAAACTGTCCTAGGTTTCAGAGCATGGGAAGAAAGGAAACTAGAGATAAAGGAAACTTTTTTTTTGGCTTCCTGGAGGCAGGATCCCTCTGACTCAGCTCTGACATCCCATGGAGCATCCTGAGTAACTTCTTGTTTACATCAGGAGCTTAGCTCTAAGTGACTCAGTCCCTCATTCAGGATTCACTGAGTTCTTCCGCATTGCAGGCATTCTGTGAGAAGTGGAAGGAAAACAACAAACAAAAGATAAAGTGGTTTCTGGTTCACCCACTTGAACTAATAGACTAGACAAACATCCCTAACTCATCCAAATACCTAAGCACCTGCTATGACCTAGGTTTCATTCCGGATGTTAGCGCTCTGCCCAACAGTTACCTAGCAACAGCCAGGTACAACCCTGGCTAGGACTGCTTCTCTCTCTCTCTCTCTCTCTCTCTCTCTCTCTCTCTCTCTCTCTCT
>JANHMN010000006.1:50714763-50739565 GCA_030674055.1 Rhabdomys pumilio
TTCTTCTTCTCCCTCCTCCTCCTCCTCCTCCTCCTCCTTCTTCTTCTTGTCCTCCTCTTTTCCTCCTCTTCTTCCTCCTCCTTTACTTCTTCACCCTGACATTCAGAAGGTCCTCTGCCACATAATTCTACCAGGATGAGGTTCTTCTCAAGTATGTGGGGCCAATAAGTCACAGACTAAACCCTCTGAAACCCAGCCAAAAGCAGCAGTTCCTCCATGAAGATTTTTATATGAGGTGTTTTGACACAGTGGTGAGAAGAAATGCTGAGGTGGCATGAAAAGTCTTCCACTGACCTTGGGTTAGGATTCAACACCAGTGGCTCCTCTTGTCTCAGGCCTTTAGACTTAGAGCTGTATCAGCAGCTTTCCTAGGTAAAGCTGAAGCTCACAGTGACAGAGCACAGACTATAGCCAGTCTCTCTTCAAGCATCTGTTAATCTCTAACCTGGTGGCTCTGTTTCTCGGAGAGCCCTGATTATTATAGGTAGAGGTAGGGCCTTGAGCATAGCAGTCGCTGAGAAGTGGGGTGTGTTCTCAGAAAACAACACATAAACAGGTCTGTCCCTGTCCCCAGATACTTCCAGTTACAGGTTTACCAAGCTGCCAGGCTTCAGGCTTCAGGCTGCACCTTTGTGTTAACAAATAGTTCTGTTTGGCATTGGGCCTCCTTCTTATCAGTACTAGCAAGGTAGCTCTGTCCTGCTCACTATTATCCAGACACCACACTCTTGACTACAGCAAAGGAAAGCGTAAGTGTGGAAGATTTTCACTCACAAAGCCTCCACTGACATACCAGGATTAGTCACAAAACCAGAATCTCCATCTTTTCTTCCCAGTGCATTTGTAAATATGATCTTATATCCTTCTCTTTATTTTCACAGTGAGAACTCTATCCAATAGATGTTATGCATCTTCAAAATTTCACCTTCCCACGGAGGATCTGACTTCAGTTTTTCCTTCTTTTTAAATAGTGTGTGTGTGCGAGGATCTGCAGGACGTATTTGTGTGACGCACATGTGCTCGCTCATGTTGGGGGTTGTGCAAGCTAGAGGTTGACATCAGGAGGTCTTCACTGGCAACTTGTCTACTTCACTTTCTGAGATGGAGTCTTGCACAGAACTTGGACCCAGCCATTTCAACTGGGCTGGATGGCCAACCAGCCCATGAGACCTGCTTGGCTCTGCTTCCAACTGACACTTGCTGGCATGCTAGCTGCTGGTGTGGGTGTGGGGATTCAAACTCAGGTCCTCACACTTAAACAGCAGACCTTTGCTCACTAAGCCATCTCCTTTGGCTCTGGCTTCATCTTTAAAAAGATGCAGTCTGCAGTGGTTTGATTGGCTTTGGTTTCCACAGACTTGAGTGTGTGTGTGTGTGTGTGTGTGTGTGTGTGTGTGTGTGTGTGTTTGTGTGTGTGCGCGCGCGCATGCACGTGTCAGTGCGTGCACACTTGGCCCACAGAGAGTGGCACTACTAAGAGGTGTGGCCTTGTCAAAGTAGGTGTGGCCTTGTTGGAGGAAGTATGTCACTGTGGAAGCAGGCTTTGAGGTCACATGCTCGGGCTATGCTCTACTGTGGCACATGGTCCCGATATGCAGTTCTGCAGATCAAGATGTAGACCCCTCAGCTCCTCCAGCACCATGTCTGCCTATATGCTGCCATGCTTACTGCCGTGGTGACAATGAAATAAACCTCTGAAACTGTAAGCCAGCCCCAATTAAATGTTTTCTTTTATAAGAGTTGCCATGGTCATGGTGTCTCTTTATAGCATTGAAACCCTAAGTAAGACAAAGTCCACTGCTCACAGGAAGCACACAGCATAATGGATCTTTTGGTGTGTTTGCCCGTGGATTTTGGTATTCCTGAGCTGGGATGAAGAGAGAGATGACCAGGTGACAGAATTACCTCCAACAATGTTTCCCCCAATCACTCCCAACTCCACTCATCCTTCTTTGTCTATATATTTTGCTGATATTAAAAATACTTCCAACAGCTTCCATAGGTTTGTGTTCTCTGGGTAATTTTGAGATTTAAAATACCACTGTCGTAATAGCTGTGTGCCTGACAGCCCGCCCTTTGCTGTTCAAAAAACTAGGAGCCTAACTGTGAGGAGGAGGTGATGTGTGGCTGTGCTTGGGAAATAAGGCAACAGCAACAGACTCCATTCAAGGCAAGCTTGGTGAACCAATGAGTTTAATTGGAATTAGTTACCGAAGCATGGGGAGGGGGGTGCGAGGGGGGCATGATTCACAGAAGCATGGCCGACTTAAGGGCAGTGATAGAAAACCTAAATAAGAGTCTACCCATCTTGCTAAATGTTCTGGAGGGGCATCATATGCCTTTTCTCCTTCCACGAGGGGATGTATTTATTAATTTTTAAGTTAGCCTGTAAGGAAATGTGTATCATTGCGGCATCTCCATATGCATGTGTCATTATGCTGTGTTCTCCTTTGTTCCCGCCCTCCACTACCTTTTGCTTTTCCTTATGCTCACTGCCCTTCTCACAGACACTCCCTGCTTCCAGGTTAATGTGGCATGGACTCTATTACCCTCTTTCCCTTTCTTCCTTAAGAGTCTCCTCTCGTGGTCTCCTTTCTACTCCGAGGAGCATATATATTCCCACAAGGGAGGGCCTTGTGAGAAGACTACACCACATTGGTGTGCTCCCAGCTGCTTTGGTTTCAAGATGTTGATGATCATGTGGTTAAGTGTACTGGGAGGACGACCAGCAAGGGGGGCGGGGAGCATGAGAAGAGCTGGCTGGAGGGAAAAGTAAATCCATTTTCTACCTGCAAGCCCTACTCCATGTTCCTCTTGCAGAAAGGGAGCAGCAGTGAACAGAAATGAGCAATGCATTTCTGACAAATTGATATTATAAAGGAAGAACACTTGTGCGCTCAGCTAGACGTCCACGGAGGCTCTGGGAAATGCCGCCTGTTTCTAGGTAGGCACTGGGGTTCTATCTAGTACAGTTAAGCCACTAAGAAACTTTCAAGTGAGCATAAGCACTGGGTTGTTAGAAACAGAGACCAATGACGGTGGTTAAGATTAAACACACCCCCACAGAACTGCCATCGCCTCCCAGGCGACCCCTACACATATAAACTATAGATCTCAGGACAGACATAGTGACAGGCACCTAAGGATTAGGTCATCAGCCCAAGGAAAGGGCTGATCTCCAAGCAGGTGTCACTGTGAGTAAAATCAATGAAAGTAATTGGTTTTCACTTTATTAATGCCCTGGCTAATAATGTATCTCTCTTGACAAATAAATCCTATATCTATCTTTGTAGCCTGCTTCCTATATCATATTCTCTTAGAAAAAATTCCTGAATACCCCAATGGGTCATGTCATTCCTTGAGAGCTCCAATGTCCTCTACTCTTGAGTATGTGTGCATGTGCTCATGTGTGCAAGCATGTGCATGTTTTTCTGTGTGTATAGGTGTGCTTGAAGGCACACACATGTGCCAATCAGAAGACAACCTCGAGTGTCAGTCCTCAGATACCATTCATTTTGATTTCTTTGTTGTTGTTTTGACTTTTCTTCATTACGTATGTATGTATTATGTATGTGTGGTGTGCATGTGTATGCATACATGTTCTCATGTGTATGAGCACATGTGTGGAGGTTCAATGTTAGTACCAGGGAACTTCTTGTATTCTTTCTACCTTACCTTTTGAGGCAGAGTCTCACAATCAAGCATAGATTTCATTAATATGACTACCCCACCTCACCAACCTGCTCTGGCAAAGTCCCCTGCCTCTGCCTCTCAAGGCTAGGTTTACAGGAAGGTTGTTAGGTCCACTCAACATTGACATGGGTTCTGGAAGCTTTGCTCTTCTTGCTTGCATGGCAAATGCTTTAACTACTGAGTCATCTGTGCAGTACCCCACCTTATTTTTTGGAACAGAGTCTTAATGCTATGTAGCTTGACAAACAGAAGAGGCTGGCTGGCCAAGAAGCCCAAGAGCTGCTGTCTCTACCTCCGCAGCACTGGGGGTACATGCACACTCCACAACACCAGCTTTGGTTTGGGTTTTGGTTTGTTGGTTTGGGTTGGGTTGGGTTGGCTTTGGGTTTGTGTTTTTTTAAATATGAACTCTGGTGATTGAACTCAGGTCCTCATGCTTGCAAGGCAAAATCTTTACTGTCTGAACTATCCCCTGGCCCCCTGTTCTTGTTTCCTGTTGGACACACGCTATGTTCTGCCCTTGTTCTTGGTTCCCTGTCTCTATAAATCACAGGCCATGTTTGACTTTAAGGCCCATGAAGACAAGGCTTCCTCGGCAGTCTGATTTCTCCATAATTTACATTTTACTTGTTTAAAGGTTATCATTTGTATAGCATATATTTCTTTTAACGTGTTTAATGGCTTCATTTCTTGTTGGCAGCGTGCTGTGATTACACACTTAGCTGCTCAATATGGCATAATCTTCACACGATATCTGACACATAGTAGACATCCAATAAATGTTTCTGAATGAGAATATTACACTTTCATAGTTTTGGAATAATTTAGCCAACACAACCTGTCCACTTTACACCTAACAGGATTTCAAAGAATGATTCAAAAATATAGGAGATCTCAAATCAAATGCCCTAAACTAGAGACAGCCCTTTAGCGATAATCCCTGAATAAAGTATGCTACAGTAAGCATAGACTGAGTAAATCCACAGAATTTTAGAAATACTGAGACTCTGCAGCTGGAGAGATGGCTCTGGGGTCCAGGGTACTTGTTTCTTTCCCAGAGTATCCAGGTTTGGTTCCCAGCACCAATGTTGGGAAGCTAACAACTACATACAAAGCCATGTATGTGATGCCTTCTGTTCATTTGTTGTACAGAAAAACTCACACAGCTGCACACATAAATAAAAACTTAAATTTATAAAGAAATAGTAAGAGACTATTTTTTTACTTGAAATTTCTACTTACAGAATAGAATGATTACGTGGAATTTTAATATAATAAAACAGAAGCCACTAATTCATATGTCCCAAATATAAATTAACAATAATAACAAAGAAATTGTGATTCTAAATGTCTTTCCTTTTTCTCTTTCTTCTCTTTTTTTTCTCCAGATAGTGTCTTACTCACTGTGTAACCTAGGCTGACTTCGAATTCATGATCCTTCTTGCTTCTGCTTGCCAGGATAACCAGAGTGGTATGCACCATGTTACCTGTCTTGGGATTCTAATTTTTAAACTAAGTATAGTTTCTCCTTTTCCACAGAACTGTTTTCCCCCGGCTATGCTCTGACTCCCAGTGTGTCTGCTGAAGAGAACCCTCCTATGATGCCAGATTCCTAGTGACACCCTCAGAGGTCCTAAAGACCATGACCTTAGCAGAATGGGAATGAAATGCTTTTCTCTTCCTAAGGTGTCATGGGACTCAGTGGAGTCGATGGTATCTTGGAAAATCCTTGTAACAGGGATAGAGGCATGGCCTTGTTGGTCAAGTGCTTGCCGTGCAGGCATGAGGGAGGACCTTAGTTCAATCCTCAGAACCCATTAAGAAAGCCAGCTCTAGTTAGGCACATAGGCAGATCCTTACCCACTAACCAGTCGGCCTAGACAATTTGGCAAGTTCCAGGCCAGGGAGACACTCTGTCTCAAAAACAAGCAAACAAAAAAACAAACAAGCCAGGATGCAGATTCTGAAGAATGATTCTTGAAGTTGACCTTTGGCACCCCCATGCACATGCCTGTGCTCACTTACATACCCCTCCCACCTACCCATGTACACTCACAAAAGGAAACCTATGGAGTGTGGCAATGCTTTCCTATACATATGAACAAATGCCCTCAAGCTACAGTGGACCCTCAAAGAGCAGCACAAATACCATGTCTACACTCCTGGGCTCCTGATCTCCTCATTGGCTGATTTTGTGTGGTCCAAGCAACGATCATTATCTGAGGAATTAAAAACCAAGGGCACAAGCACAAAAGGGACAGTCAGAGCCATTTTTCAGGACAAGAGGTGTAATTTCAACTCTGCCTTATACCCCTCTCCCCCCATTTCCAACTCCAAGAGTCATTACAAGCATCTTCAACCCCAAGGTTACCACAGTCTTTCTGGTCACAATTCCCCCAATGTGGACTTGCAGCTCCCAGCTGCACTTTGATGATATTGACATCACACAGCATTTCTTGAGTTATAAACATATCTGTCTCTTAAGTATGTTCTGCTGTCTAGACTACAAGCACCATGTCTGATTCTTTTTTTTTTTTAATTAAGATATCAAAGCCAAGCACAGAGATGGCCTTCACCAAACCACGTTCATCTCCTCACAGAAGAAAGACAATACCTTACACAAATGCACACAAGGGACTCACTACCAAGAGACTCCTAAAGGCTGGGATTGTAGCTTAGCTGAGAGAGTGTTTGTTTGCCATGCACAAGGCCCTGGGTTTAATCCCCAGCATCACATGAAGTGAGTATAGTGGTACACAGATGTAACCTCAACACTTGGAGGTAGAGGCAGGAGGATCGAAGTCAATCTCAACTACCTAGCAAATTCAGGGTTACATTAGAGCCTATCTAAAAAGAGTAGGGGTTAGGCTGAGACCTACCAATAACTGCTATATGTATGCTATATGTTCCAGGTGTTCAAAAAGAGAGGCAGTGGCATGAGAAGTGACTCAGAGGAGTGTGAAGTGGTCCGGGAAGGTTTCCTGGGGGGACAGAGCATTAGAGCTAACACCCAACCAATGAACCAGGAATACAGGGATCTGCAAGAGGAGAGTGTCCTAGGAAGAGGCACTAAACCAAGGCAATGGCTGTATTTGATGAGGATCTGGGTATGAAAGCAAGGGAAGAAAGCTGTAGGAGGAAATGGTATGCTACTGAGATAGCCCAATGGATAAGCACTTGCTACTAAGCCTGAGTTCTATCCCCAAGACCTACCTGGTGAATGCTGAGAACCAAGTCCTGCAAGCTGTCCCCTGACTACCCCACATGCTCAATGACATGAGCACACACATGAACAAATACACACAGTAGAAGACGGCATGGCTGGCCAATAGCTACCCCTCTCCTCCATCGTGCCAGAGAAGCCTCCTTTTTTTCCCCCTCATTTTGCATCATCTTTCCCTTACCACGTTGAGTTTTGTAACCTTTAACGCCCGATTTCTACTAACTGATAAGCCTCTTCTAGCAACTGTCATATCTGGAGCCATCTTTCAGTACTGAGTCATACAAAACACAGTGGTTGTTAGGAAACAAAGGCGGGGAGTCTTGCAAGTTAGCTTTTATTCTGTTTAAGTCTTTCCCACTAGCATTTATTTTTCCAACCATTCCTTCTCGTGATCATCACTGGCTGCACTCTGAAGTTATAAACTTTCTCATCGTTTGTTTCTTTCCACACAAGCCCTGCCTATTATGAAGTAAATAACTTCAGCAAAACTACATGCTTGACTCCCCACTAACATTTAGAAGAAAAACAGCCAGTGGATCCAAATAATGTCTCGCAAGATAATCATACGGATTTCAGTAAACAACTACACTCCTCGTCTTTTCTTTTTATTGAAAATAGATCCCCCCCCCCCATGATTTATCCTGATAATGTTTTCTCTTCCCGCTGCTCCACCCAGTCCCTCCTCACACCCCTCCCATCCAGATCTACTCCCTTTCTGTCTCTCACTAGGGAAAAAAAAAAAAAACAGGCTTATAAGGGATAACAATAAACTATAACAAAGTAAAATATAGTAAGATAAAAACAAATAAAGAAAAAGGCAAAGATCCCGAGAGTCACTTGTTCCCACCCTCTGGGATCCCATAGGAAACATTAAGCTGGATGCCATATTATATACACAGAGGACCTGGTGCAGCCCCTGTGCAGCCCTGTGCTTGCTGCTTCAGGCTCTGTAAGTTCATATGAGCATCAGCCATGTTGCTTTAGAGGGTCTTGATTTCCTGGTGTCCTCCTGTCCCTCTGGATCTCACGAACTCCTTATCTTTATTACTGATTCTGACATCCTTCTTCACCACAGCCTTCACTATCACCATCATCACCACCATCTCCCTTCCAAGTGTCACCTTATCCATAATTGTTATCAGTACAAGAAAGAGGACAAGGACGGGAAGGAGCTGTTTTTGTAGCACAATGGGACTGCCTGGGTATTCCGCCTGGACCTCACATCCAGTAACACTTGTAGCCTTGTTTCCGATCGTCTGTAACAGGGAGATTTGCCTTTGTAACCGGCAAATCCTTCGGCAGAGCCAAGCCCAGCTGTAAGCAGTCAGCCGACGACGAGCCACACTGACCGTACTGTACCTGATAGCATCCTCTGTTCCAGCTCAGGGCGCTGGCGCTCTTCAGGGGATTCTTCTTCCTAAATTCCAGGCCCAGAAACAAAAGCAGAGAGAATGTGAAGATAAGCGTTAACTTACAGGGACATGTTTTTGTAAATCTAAATTCATACGAGATCAAAAGTAGAGACATTTAAACCAAGTCCTAAGTAATGGAAGTTTGGGCTCAGCATGGTGGCATATGCCTTTAATCCCAGCAACTGAGCGGGCAGAGGCAGACAGGATCTCTGGAAGTTCAAGGACAACCTGGTCTACACAGTGAGCTCTAAGACAACCAGGACTACAGAGAGTGACCCTATCTCAAAAAAACCAAAGGAGGTGAGAGCCGAGGTTTGGAATCATGTCGTGTATCTTTCTGTACATATGTTTGTGTTTGTGTGTGGGGGTGCCAACATGCATGTCCTTGTGCAGGTGGGTGTGCATGGAGGCCAGAGGTCAACCTTGGATACTGCTATTCTGGAGACAAACCTGGAGACACACCTTGCTGTTTGAAGAAGCATCTCTCGTTGACCTGGAGCTTGCTCACTGGGCTAGGCTGCTAGCCAACAAGCCACAGGGATCTGCACGTCTCCATCTCCCCAGAACTGTTTTGTGTAGTTTCTGTGGCTCAAACTTACTCCATGCATGTAGCAAGCAAGAGCTGTAACAGTTGAGCCATCTCCCCAGCTCCAGGACTTGAGGTTTTAGATGAAAGACAGATGCTGAGTAAGAACTTTGAAGGTACTAGGCTCCATACCTCTGGGTGCCATTCATACCAGAGTCTTTGAGTGGCATCCTTAGAGCAGTACAAATCACGAGTCCCTCAGACTTAGGTACCGACTATCTAGATAGAAGATTCATAGGTTTCTCCATGATAGTAAGTCCAGCAGCACAGTGGGACAAAGAAGCTAGGCTCTATCTTTCCTGATGCTTGGTGCTGATCCTACATACTTTTGCCAAATTCTAATCATTAATTTTTTTTTGTCTGGGAAATGGGCATACACAGTATTCTCTGAATACTGGTTATTATAATAACATTCTTTATAGATGATGCTTTATTTTGATCAATGTGTATTAATGCAGGTCAGTGTGGTTCTAACCAAGTCCACTCTCCCTTTATCCACACTTCCTAATCACTCTGTACCTCTAATAATCAATGTTCTACATGATGCTGGCATTTTAGCTTTCAGATATGAAAAGGAATATGTGGCATAATATATCCACTTTCTACTTAATCTCGTAGTGGATGGCAGAAATATATATGGTATTTTCTTGTTTATGAATATTGTATTTTCTTTACCATTTACCCACTGACAGGCTCTTAGGCTATTTCCATAGTTACTGAGAATAGCGTCACATGAACGCAGCTGTGCAGGTATGTTTTTAATATACTGACTTTTTGTCTTTGGGCTATGTGATCAGCAGTTGAATAATGAATGAATCATGATAGTTCAGTGCAGGTATGTTTTTAATCTGCTAATTTCGTCTCTTTGGGCTAAGTCAGCAGCAGGTGAATAACAATTCATGATAGTTCTGTTTGTGAGTTTCTCTCATTAAGGCACACACATAGTCTTCTCTGTGGCAGTTGAACTAGCGTGCACTCCCACCACAAGTATGTGAATTTCTTTTCCATGACAGTTTTAAAATATTAACAGCCACTCTGAGGTGAGATGGTATCTCCTGCAGAGGCATCATGACACCTGATGTTTAAAACATTACACACACGTGTTGTGTGGTATGTATGCTTGTGTGTGGAGGATGGCCATGGGTGTGAGTGCATGAGGAGGCCAGAGGCTGACATCAGATATCTTCCTGTATCAGTCTTTACTTAATTTTTGAAGCAGAGTTCCTCACTGAACCTGGAAATCCCTGCTTCAGCAAGACTAGTCAACAACATCTGGGACATCCTCCTGTCTCTGCCTTCCCAGTGCTAAGCTGAGAGGCATGCACTGGTGAACTCAGCTCTTTTTATGTGGCTGCTGGAGATCTGAACTCTGGTCCTCATGCTTTCCCTGCTGAGCCATATTCCCAGTCCCAGGAATCGATTTTTTGTTTTTAATGACAACAGTCCAGGGCCCATACTGTCTCCAAGGGGTCCTCATTGGAGACCAGATTCCCCCATTTTCCCAACTTAAAAAACCCATAGAAGAGCATTGGATGGGCAACTTCAGTATACAAGATCCCTACCCAGTTATCTTAGATTTACGTACTGTAAGAAATCTGAGTGAAGCCACTTGCCTTTATCTCTCTACAAAGGGTATGAGACAACAATACAGCAAATGGCGTGCAAATGTTACAATATAACCCTACCAACGCACAGCATATGAATTCTGGTTTCCCACCACCCAACAGAATTGTACATAATAAAAACAAGATGAGTTATAACACAGCCACAGGAAAAACCTCTTCCAAGATGCTAAAATTATCCAAGCAAAGCAATTTCATCCATGAGACAGTTCTTTCTCACTTAGTGCCAGTGAGACTGCTTGCGGTTTCTTGTTTTTGTCTTGTTTGATTTTTTTTTTTTCAAGAAAGGTTTCTCTATGTATTCCTGGCTGTCCTGGAATTCTCTCTGTAGACTAGGCTGGCCCTGTACTCAGAGATTCACCTGCCTCTGTCTCCTGAGTGCTGGGATTAAAGGCGTGCGCCATCTCTGCCTGGCTAGGCTGCCCGCTTTTTGTCACTCTGACTTTTAGGAACATGGATCAACACAACCCTTTCACTTCCCACCGAACACGCTCATTACACCATCACAAATGCCCCACCCCAGCTTCTCTTTAAAGAAAATGCTAAGCCCACAAGAATCAGGAGGGAGGGCTGAAACCCTCTTGTCCGGAGAGTGCTCAACACAAGCTAAACAGGCATCCGTCTTTGGTAGCATAGACGATGTTCTATTTAGAGGAAGAAGGCTGTATATCCGTACATCTCGTCTCTCCAGTGTGACAGCAGCCCAAGGGGAGGAACGACACTGGTGTTGCTGCCTGGTATTCAGTGTATGTCCCAGTTCCCTCCTTAAGGGATCCTGTCCAGCTCTGAAGAGGCTGTGGCTCCTGTGGTTCCCCTGTGACTCGGGCCAAGGTTCATCAATCTATTGAACTCAGCTGTCTTTGGTAGAGTAGTCATGTGATCCAATCAGAGCTAATAAAAAGTAACCAGGGCAGGAGAGATAGCTCCACGAGTGTCTTCTGTGTCTTCTGTGCAAAGATGAGGGCCTCAGTTTAAATCCCCAGAGCCCATGTAAAAGCAAAGTGAGATTGTGTGTGTGTGTGTGTGTGTGTGTGTGTGTGTGTGTGTGTTACTTCAGTAGACACAAACGAATCCCTGGTGCCAGCTAGCTAGACCAATAAATGCACTCAAATCACATACAAGTAAACAAACAAACAAATATTTCATTTTTTAACGTTAAAAGAGCCAAAATTCTCTCTGGACTTCTGGGACTGTCTCAAACTTACCCACTGGCCCTGAAAGCTAAGGCCACTCTCCAGGTTGGAACAGTTATTTGTAGTTGCTATTCTGTCATATATGTATGTTTGAGTGTGTGTGTGTGTGTGTGTGTGTGTGTGTGTGTGTTTGTATATGTATGTATACATATATATAATTTATTCTTTGAGAATGTCATATGTGTATACAATGTACCTTGACTGTATCTACTTCCTACCCATCTTCCAATTCCTCCTAAACCCCCAGCACAATCCTCATCTTCCCAACTTCGTGTTCTTTTTATAACCAACTGGGTCCGATTATTGCTGCCCACATAGAGATGTTGTCCCTGTCTTGCTGGCCTCATCATTAAGAACCAATAAAAATGCACATGTGGGTGCCAATTGATGTCATCAGTGCATCAATCCACCGATGAGTTCATGATTTGGAGGCATTATTGGCAAGTGTGGAAACTTAAACAGACAAGAGGGCACGAGACACTGACGGTGTGTCCTGCCTGGCCCCCTCTTCCTGGCCACCATGAGGTGAGCTTGTCCATTACACATCTGCCACAGGGATGTTGGTTCTTACCACAGCCCAGCAGCAACAGAGTTAGCACACCAGGAGCCAACCCTCTGTCCTTTAACCCACTTCTCTCAGGCATTTGACACACAATGAGGCAGCTAACAGATTGCTATTGGTTCCTGTTGCTCCCTCAAAGTCAGCATGGAGACTTCAGAAAGGAAGGCAAAGAGGTATCACCAGCTGCCTCAAACTTCTCCAGGGTGAGCACTCCCTCGAGGCTCTCGTAAGAATCTTAAAGATGATCACAGACTGCTGCGTTCCACACCCTGCCCAGTCTCCCATTCAGAACTCACTGTAAACCCTGTCATTTGCAGAAGCTGGAGTTATATCTGTCAGCAGGAGTCACAGCCATAAGCAGTGACACCCAAAACAACCGTGTTTGGTTTCCGGCAGACTGTTCCAGAATAAATAGAAACTTCGAGGTGATTTTTTTTTCTTTAAACCTGAGTTGTGCCAGCTCTTACTGAAGCCGTGGTGAATTTCAGATTACAGGTCTGGCACCCAAATACATGTCCCGAGCTTCAGTTGATAGAAAGTACCATTTGTAAATTGTCTACATGAATTCAAAGTATGATCTGAATTCATCTGGGGAAGAAGTCCTTAATTGGGACTCTCCAATGCCAACTAAAGTATTAGAGATGCTAACCAAGGAGCCAGAGACTGTTGTCTCAACGTAGAAGTCTCCAGTCAACGGATAAGGCAATGTTAGCTTGTATTTTAATTTAAATTTTCCTTTAAAGACTTATTTTATTTTCTATGTGAGTGTTTGGCCTACATGTATAGATATGCACCATGTCCATGCCTGGTACCTATAGAGATCAGAAGAGGGCATCAGATCCCCTGGGACCAGAATTATGGATGGTCCTGAGGCACTATATGGTACTGGAGATCCAACCCAAGTCCTCTGAAAAAGCAACAGGTTCTCTTAACTGCTGAGACATCTTTTTCCCTCAACAGTATTATTGTTGATGTAATTAATGAGACTTAATGTGCTAGCACTCTTAATTGCATAACAGCCATGTCGTGAAACTTGGGAATTTGCAGGAGTTTAGAGAAGTTTTGTGCTTATAACACCTGATGAAGTTTCACAGGGTTTCAAGGGTTTTCCCGAGTCAGCACATAGCTCTTGTCTTTGAGCCTAGCATCAATAATTAGCCCCAATAAAATAAATCATGTATGTCACGTTAATGTTTATCAACATTTTGCCTTATTATATCATATTTTATTGAGTTTTTGAGGTGGAATCTTTGCATAGCCCAGGCTGGCCTATAACTCACAATCCTCCTGCCTTAGCCTCGTAAGTGCTGAGTGTACAGGCTTGGTAACCACAGTACAGAAAGACAATATCACATAATGGAGAATGAGAGACAGAAGACCCACATTTCCCCTCCAACATGGCTGAGTGAGCCTGACCAAATCTGTTCCTTCTGAGGCTTCACTTCTTCGTAACAAAAATGAAGGTAACCACAGCTCTGAAACCTTGTGGGATATCTCCAGGTCAAATCCATGGAAGAAGCATGAGACACATGCCGAAACCTCTGGTTTGGAAAGGCCATGAAGGTCAATATCTATCTGATGGCTTCAGGAGAATGCGAGCACTCCGGGGCAAAACCAGAATCAGCACAATGAATAGAATTTCTGTCGCTCCACACACAGTGATCACTCAGCGAATATGTATTGTTTAGAGGGCTACCCTCAGCATCCAGACAATGCCAAGAGCATGGAGAGCCTAGAGAAACTCATCAAGAAGCCAACGGTGGTGTTATGACAGGAGAGGGGAAACGCTATTGAAAGATTTGTCCAAGATTTGTCTTCTAGTTCACTGTCATGCTCAATTCTTACTCCTGGGTAGAAGCTGACAGAGTCATTTCTAGACCATGAAGAGGGAGGTGTTCCTCCTTCTCTCTCTGTCTCTGTCTCTGTCTCTGTCTCTGTCTCTGTCTCTGTCTCTCTCTGTCTCTCTGTCTCTGTCTCTCTCTGTCTCTCTCTGTCTCTCTCTCTCTCACACACATACACACACACACACACACACACACACACACACACACACACCCCAATAGGCAATAAGCCCGGAAGGAAATTTTGATAGTTCAGCCCATTCTGGCATTGCCTCTGATCTTCCTAACAGGACACAAGTCTTTTGTCTCAGTTTCTCTTTTGTCAGAGCTTCCAGAAAGGGAAAGGTTGCTCACAGTGAATTTGAGTGTTGGCTTAAGAGTGTCCAGGGTTCTTTTACAATGAATCAGATGGAGTTTCCTTCCTGAAGGCATCTCTCCCTTCCCTGACCACCCTCTCCACCCACACCTTCCTGCTGGTTTGATGCTTCCCACCACCACTGCTAACATGCTCCAGATGTGCAAACCCATCAGCGCCCTTGAGCAAATTCTGAACTTTAATCCAGAGAGGATTTTATTATAATCTAATGTCAACCTTTCTTTGGTTTCCTGGAAAATGTCATTGACATTTCCTGGAAAATGTCAATGATATGACACCCACCCTACACATGCCACTGCATTAGTATGAGAAAGACCATGGGGACCTGGTTCACAGTCCTCTCTCCCCAGAGCTCCTTCAGAAGGGAAACAATCACAGCATGAGAAGACCCAGTGCAGAGTTAAGAGCAAAGCACTCAAAGGATACTGAGGGATACCTCCTCATCTGCAGCTCATGAGAGCTAAGTACCAGGATAGTGCCCTGCTGACTGAGTCAATGTCTGACATTTCCAGAAAGTCCTGACTCAGTGCAAAATGTCAGACTTCCTTTACCAGCAGGGCTTTTCCTTCTCCAGCCTTGTCTGGAGAGTTTGAAACTCCCATACCCTCTACCTCAGCACCTTAGCCGTCAGCCAATGACCTTTGCTGCCCTGGATATTTTCACCTCCTACCCCAAAACTATTTAACTAAGTATCAGAGCAGCACAAGGCTGGTTTCAGAATGAATGTCATCTTGCTGCATGGGTCTAGACTATTCAATTAACTTCTCAGATACTTCCTATGCCAAGTGAGAATAGAATATGTGGACAGTGACTTTTGTGAGCAATAACAAATAGAAGTAGTTCACAGAGTTAAGATGTTAGAGCTAGAAGTGACCTCAAGGGATCATTCAATGCATGAGATCACTCAGGGCTCTAGAGGGCCATCCAAAAGCCAGAGCAAAGCAAGCAATTGTTGCCACAGTCCTCTGCAATTTTAACGAAATCACTACCCCAAGGAAGCCCAGTCATGGCTTGGTGACCCAAACCTTTTAGCAAGCAGGATTCTAATGACCATTTGGCCTCTGTCATGTGTAAATTTTGTTGTGTATGTTTAAACAAGCTTTAAAATTGTTTCAACACATTTTAGCACTGAGAGATAGCTTCATGGGCTTGCTTTGTAAGCCTGAGGAAATGAGTTTGAAAAACAACCTGGGTAAGGTGCACCTTTATAGTCCCAGGGTTGGCAAGGCTCAAACAGGAGGAGCCCTGGGACTTACTGGCCAGTCAACATAAGCTACCTAGTGTGTTCCAGGTCAATCAAAAACTTTACCTAATTAAAAAGGAGGAGGAAGAGGAGGAGAAGAAAAAGGAGAAGAAAAGAAAGAAACAGGAAGAAAGGAAGAAAGGAAGGAAGGAAGGAAGAGAGGAAGGAAGGAAGGAAGGAAGGAAGGAAGGAAGGAAGGAAGGAAGGAAGGAAGGAAGGACAGAAGAAAGGAAGGAAACCAAAAAGTCTTAAACTATTGCTGGTGCTTAAGTAACAGCAGCCAAGGTTGACCTTGGCCTCCACATGCCTGTGTACACCACTCCCCAAATGTAAACACACACACAAACTTCACGAACATCATAAAATTTAAATAAATAAATGTTATTATATATTTAAGTCACCCAGTTTGATGCTACATCAGATAGTAAACAGTTATGACTGTGTAGAGAATCAACACACCCACCATTTCATATGTTACAGTTTGGGTTTGGTTTTTAATGATAAGAGCATTAAAACATAGACTTGTTTCCTAGGAATCCCTACCGCAGTCCAGTTTTGTCAACTATACTAATCAAGGTGCATGTTCCAGCTCTGTCCTTGTCCACCCTGCAGGGCTGCTTTGTCTCTGCTGGCCCGCGCCCCACCCCCACCCATTCCAGGAGCTGCTGTTTTGTTCTTGATCTCTGTGTTTGAATGTTTTTCATAGGTTTCACATGTGGGATTGTACACTGCTTCTCTTTCTGGTTTATTTCACTTAGCACTGTGTCCTACTGATTCATCCATGCTGTGGCGAATGGTAGAATCTGTTTGTAGAGTAGATAGTTCATGATAGATCCATTCTTCCTGCAGTGGACACAACCAGACTACCTCCATACTTTGGCTATCATAAATACTGCTTCGATGTGTGTGTGTGTGTGTGTCTGTCTGTCTGTCTGTCTGTCTATCTGACGGTGTCTATGTATATCTGTGCACTTGCATGTGTCTGCTGGCTTTGTTGTTGTTGCTTCAACCTAGATGTTTCTATAATATACTATCATTGGAAATAGATTTCTTGTCATATATTGGCCCAGCCTAATACAACTAATATCGGTATCAAAAATAATTATATTCACAGTAATTTTAACCCCACAAAATCAAAAGGCTCATGTAAAGTAACGTACATCATGGTAGATTTATTAAGAGTATAGAAGACTACCAAGAGTAGATCCTTGTGTCTTTTTCAAGGTAGATATATTTTTGTTTGTTCTGTTTATGAGAATCATGCCATATGTAACCCAGGATGGCCTTGGATTCATAATCTTCTTGCCTCAGCTTCTCAATTACTAGGATTATATGTGTGAACTTGCACCTTTGTATTTTGTTGTTGTTGTTGTTGTTGTTGTTGTTTTGCTTGCTTAATCCAGTAGTCACAGGTCCAGTTGAAAGAGTTATTTTTCAAGGCATGGTAGCATGTGACTATAATTCCAGCAAGCATTAGGTTGAGGTATGATCATCAGAAGTTCAAGGCCAGCCTAGGCTATATAGTGGGCCTTGATTAAAGGAGAGAAAAAGAAAGAAAGAAAAAGAGAGAGAGAGAAAATTAATTCTTAATTAGGTAAAAGGAAAATAAATGACGCTAAAAACTGTGAGCAGAGCCAAGGTAAACAAGAAAGGGTTTTTAGAATACCTGTGTCCTCGAGATTCTTTAAACAGTCACTTATAAACACTCGAGGCAAATTGTCCCAGTGCGTAGGTTTGCATGTATACGTGTGCTGTGCTTCACTGTTTGAAAAGACATCTCATTTTATTTCAGATGACCTACACTGAGCCACGTAGCAGCCCTTGAGGAAAATGCTGTGTGTCTTATTTTCTCATTGCGTGTGTTAGGGCCCTGTGCTAGTCGGTGTTCTATCACAGTAACAAATGCCTGAGAGTATTCACTTATAAAGAAAAAAGGTTTCATGTGGTCCACAGTTTTGGATATTTCAGTCCATGACTTGCCTCATTTCTTGGGGTGAGGGGAGCATTACACGATGCAGTGCATCATGGGAAAAGCCCATAGTTCTACTTACCTCAGGATAGAAAATTAAGGAGCTATGATCCAACTACCCTCTTTAGGGGTATGTCTCCACTATCTAGAACACCTCCCCCTAGGCCCCACCTCTCAAAGGTTCTACCATATTCCACTAGTAACAGGCTGGAACAGCTTGGGAACATACAGGCCTCTGGGTAATTTTCTAAATCATAACTATAGCTGCCTCAAAGAAGCAAGAGTGAGCTAGACTGGATGCTGATCTCAACTCCAGGCCTGCTGGTCATCAGCATGGGACTAATAATACCAGCTCCAGGGCTGTCTGATCTCCAGCATGTGGGTCACTCTGTTGTATCCCTGCTGGCTTGTTGTGTCAGCTCTCAGGAAATTAGGTTGGAAAGTCTCTTTGAGGCCAAGACAGAGACACATACAATTTGAACTACAAAGCATGTGTGTGGTCACCATAAAGACACATCAACTCACATCACAGGCTGTGGAAGGTCAAAGAAGGGTATAGCTAGCTACCTGGGAGATGAGGAAAATCGTCATGGCTCTTAATGGCAGGAATAAGCTGTAGTTAAACCATGGAAACTGGGCCCACTGTGAACAGACAGAAGCAGGAAGTACAAGGTACACTGGATGCTAAATGGGTAGTGTGAGAGAAAGCTAGGATGTGTGGTACCCAGTGCAAACTCTAAGCAATAGGTGCTGGTCATAGAGGAGGTATGGGGGATATAGGCTGACCCATACTGTGTTTGTGTTGTCCTGAGAAACAGACCAGCCAATATATTTATAGGTAAGTTATTGGCCTACAGAGAGAGCTTTATCGTGATGACTTAACTGAATGAGGAAACACCCTCAGAGCACACCCAGAGACAGTTTTACCAGCAACCTTGGCACCCCTTAGTCTTGAGGAGACACATAAATTAACCCTCATGTATATTGTGTAGTATCTGATGACCATGCTGCAAACGTTCACTTTATTTGCGAAGTTGTGTAAGCCCCTAGAGGGACTAAGAGTTGCCCATCCTGAAGATTGCTCTGGCAACAGGTCTGGATTAGGGTACTTTTGCCTGTGAGAAGGACAATGAAAACACCTTAACGAATAAACAAACAACACAGTGATGGAACTAAAAATCATTACATAAGTAATTCAGGCCCAGAAACCAAATACTACGTTTCCATTTACATGTGGACTGGAGACTTTAATTCGTGTGTGTGTGTGTGTGTGTGTGTATTATGAGTATGTATGTGTGAGGGTGGATATGTGTGGATGTGTGTATTATGAGTGTGTATATGTATGTGTGTAGAAGTGTGTGTATTATGAGTATATTTGTGGATGTGTGTGGATGGATGTGGGTGAATGTGTGGATGTGTGAGTATGTGTGTATGAGTGTGTATGTGTGTATGTGTGTGTCTGTGTGTAGGTATGGGAATAGATCATGAAACTATAAAGTGGACTTTGAGAGATGAAGAAATCTTAAGGGGGTGGAAAGGGTGAGAGGGAGGCTGCAGACATGATATGATATGAAGCAGAATGGAGGCTTCTGAGGAGACCAGTGTGAATCAACAAAAACAAGGTATGGGGCTGAGGAGATGCTGGGTCACTAAAGTGCTCCCCACTCAAGCCTAAGGACTTGAGTTTAGTCCCCCCAGAAAACAGGTAAGAATGGAGGGCACTGGTGTACACCTGTAATCACAGTACCAGGATGCTGGAGACAAGAGAACCCATCTGGCTTGCTGATTAACTAGCTTAGACAAACCTGGGAGAGATTCAATAAGAGATCCAGTCTGGAAAAAAATGTGGAAGGTGATAGAGGAAGACCCAAGACCAATCACTGGCCATCACATGCATGCATACCCATGTATACACACATACTCATAGCCACACATGCATGTGCACATGTGAAGGAAAGCTATATGTATGAAAACTATTATAACAAAACCTGTTATTTTCCATGCTGTTTTTGTTGTTGTTCTTTAAGACAAGGTCTTGCTACAGAGCCTTGGCTGGCCTAGAACTCACAGAAGTCTGCTTGCCTCTACTTCCCATGCACTGGGATGAAAGGCTTATAGCACTGCAACATGCTGCATACTAATTCCAAAAATAACAAGTGTAGTGGTTTGAATAGGTTTGGCCCCCATAGATTTATGTGTTTGAATGCTTGGCCCATAGGGAGTGGCACTATTAGGAGATGTGGTCTTGCTGGAGTTAGTATGGCCTCGTTGGAGGAAGTGTGTCACCATGGAGGCAGGCTCTGAGGTCTCATATATAAGCTCAAGCTATATCCAGTGTGACAGTCCCTTCTGCTGCCTGTATATCAAGAACTCTCAACTCTGCCTTAACCATGCCTGCCTACATATTGCCATGCTTCTCACCTTGATGATAATGGACTGAACCTCTGAAACTGTAAGCCAGTCCCAGTTCACAGCCGTAAAACCCTAACTAAGACAGCAATAATAAATATTACAGAAACAATAAAGATCACTGTGATACAGGGGAATCATTGAAGTCAAACACAATGCAGGAGAAAAAAATCAGCCATTGAGGAAAAATCCCAGTAGAAAGACTAGTCTTTGAAACTAAACCACTAATATAATATTATTAGTATATTTGGGGCCATTCGTGGAATTTGAGAATTTCGTTGACACTGTTAGAGGTGCATTAAGGCTGGCGTTGTCTAGGGTACTTTGAGGGTTGAAAGAGCACCTGGCTCTATTTCTCATAATTTTCAGGACTCAAAAAATATGGAATGGAGGCTCATTCCCATATGGACACCTGAAGGCAGCTGAATGTCTGTATCCTTCTGGATGCAGGGAAAGTATGTGATGACCTCAGAGGATAGCCAATTTAAAAAGAACTATGTGTGTGCTGAGGTAGTGACCCACTGGTCAAAATGTGGGGATTGATGCTCAGATCCCCAGAACCCAGATAAATGCCAAGTGGGTTTAAGAGCCTAAGTGGGAGGTGGAGATGGGATTTCCAGAGAAACCTGGCTAACAAAACTAGACATGTGGGCAATCTCTGGGTTTAATTGAAAGACCCTGCCTCAATAAATAAGGTAGAAGAATGCTTTCGGATGGTTCTTACATCTGCTTCAAGCCCTCATATGCACACATGTGCACAACTATCCACACGAGTGCCATGTACATGAATAAATGCTCTGCACATAGGTACACGTGAAAACGGAAAAAAGGAAATCAATTGGAGGTGCTGTCTCAGAGGTGGCAAATGTGCTGGTGGAAGGGAACAAGTTAAAGAAGCAGCCTGTGTCTGTGTGTCTGTGTCCCAAGCTGAGGCATCGGGTGTAGACTGTGGGACTGCCCAGACCATCCATCTTCTGCTGTGAGCAACAATGACACAATCCTTCCCAGATGTTGAAACAGACTGAATAACAATTTTCCATTGGCAACTCCAGCATCCAAAGTCACATGAATAGCCCAGGCCTTAGGTACTCTATGGTCCCAGCTGGCACAGGCCTTAGGCGAACTGTGGGCCCAGCTGGCCACTTGGAGGATGACTGCAAAAAGAAAATGCTGACAGAGAAAATCCTGTCTTGATCTGGCTTCCTGGAAGGCACGACACAGCAGCCAACATGTTGGGTGCACATCCATCTCGTGTCACCTGGAAGCTGGCACCTGAGCCCTGTGCACTATCAGGTACTTCATCCTGACAGAAGGACCAGAAGTGGGATACAGTCATGTTTTCCCCTGGAAAATAAAGTGGTCTCTGTATTTCTTGTTTATCTTTGAATGAAAGCCTCTTGGAGTAAGAAGTTTATTCTCTATCTGTTCTCTCTCTCTCTCTCTCTCTCTCTCTCTCTCTCTCTCTCTGTCTCTCTCTTTCTCTGTCTCTCTCTCCCTCCCTCCCTCCTTCCCTCTCTCTTTTCCTCTCTTGTCTGTCTGTCTGTCTGTCTGTCTGTCTGTCTGTCTGTCTGTTTGCCTGTCTGTCTGCCTGTCTTTCTCCTCTCTGTGAGTACATGTTTGTGTGAGGGTGGATACACATTTATGTTTGTGAGTGTGCACGTGGAGGCCAGAGTCTATCCTCAAGTGTCTTCCTCAATCACCCTCCTTTTGATTTGGGGGGGTAGACACACAAGGTCTCTTTGCTGAACCCAGAGTTCACTGATCTGCTAGATTATCTGGCCAGCAAGTCCCTTCTCGTTCCTCTACCTCCCCTGAACTGGGATTAAGGTGCATACCGCTGTTTCTGGCACTTTTAAATGAATGGGTTTAGGGAATTGATCTCAGATCCTTATGAGTTTGTGGCAAGCACTTTACCAACTGAGCCATATCCCCAGCCTGAGAAGTTCTTCAGTGTTCTAACCTCACCTCAAGTTCAACAAAAGAGAGCATCCATCCTCCACTTCCTTCTAACAAATTGATGGTTGGAAAGCTTAGTGTCAGGCAAATTGCTTCATTTGTCATAATAATATGTATTGAACCACAGAATCAGTGAGAACACAAAAGGAAGCAGAGACCCCCCCTCCCTTGATTGGACCATTTTGAGTCACACACAGGCACAGACTGACAAGACAGCATGGTGGCTGGGACAAAGGTTTTCTGGTTGTGTGTGTGTGTGTGTGTGTGTGTGTGTGTGTGTGTGTGTTTTACCCACAGAAATGACAAATAATGGAAGAGGAAGTGTGTTATATACTGGCAACTTCTTCAGAGACTAGACCCTTGCAAGACTTGACTCTGAGGGAATTTTTGTTGAACCAGGAGGACCCTGAAACCTAAAGAAGAGCTGCAGAGATCCGAGGGTAGCTTTGCCTGCTCAGACTTAGTCTTGGATCAGCATGTTAGCCGTGTTTAAACTAGGCAGTGGTAGCACACGCCTTTAATTCCAGTGCTTGGGAGGCAGAGGCAGGCTGAGCTCTGTGAGTTCCAGGCCAGCCTGGTCTGCAGAGCAATTCCAAGACAGTCAGGGCGACACAAAGAGAAGCTGGCCTTGAAAACAACAACAAAATGAACAAGCAGTGTTTGAACAAAACTCTTAGGGATTCGGGGCTCCAGCTTGTGGCAACAGCTACCCTCCCCTACCCCGACCCCAAAACAGCACAAATAGAAATCCTTTCGTCTGGTTATTTCTGATTCTCTGATGTAGAAGGTCAAGTACATTTCAGGAATGTGCAGGAATTATAATCACTAAAATAATCTCATAAACATATTTCATGATGTCCTCCTAAAAACAAAGAGGAACACGGGACTTGCATGCAAAAACTGTTACAAGGTTTGTGTGTGTCTATGTGTGTGTCTGTGTGTGTATGTCTCTCTCTCACTCTTTATGTGTGTGTATGTGTGTGTTACACATGCATGGCTATGCAGGTATGTGTGCACAGTCATGGGGAAGCACACACAGGAACACACATTTACACACACACTAAGGAAGGCTGTAACATGAATGAACCCTGAAGATATTATACTAAGGGAAATCAGTCACAACAAAGATAAATGCTGTACAGTTCTAGTCATGCCTGACACTTATGTGCAGACAGACAGAAAGTACAGAGGACCTAAGCCAGTGCTGAAGTGGGGAGTCACTGTTTCACAGAAATCATTTCAGCTTTGAATGGAGAGAAGTTCTAGAGATGGGTGGTAGATATGATTGGGATTACCGATCTACACCACTAAAAATGGCTAACACATTTTATATTCTGTATCTTTACACACAAGGCTTGCCCACTCACCACCACACACACACACACAGACACACACACACACACACACACAAAGCGTCTGGTTCTTACTCACTCACAGTCCCCCTCTCAAGTGATGCCGGAGACTGCCATATCCACTTTTGACCTACTTGCCACCAACTGTTCCATCAGGACATTCTCCTCAAGGACATAGAGAAAGACTTCCTCTTCTCCTCTGCGCTCAGAGAGTATGTGCTTCCAAATACCTGCCAAGGAGCCTTAGTTGGAACTATGTCACCAGGATCAAAGGAATAATTATCTCCTGCAGGATGTCAAGAGACTGCAGAGGGAAGCCCTTCCTGCAGAGAAGGAGGCTCTCCTCCTACAGCTGTGAACTCAGCTCCTCATCTATTTCCATCCAAGCATTCTGTTCTCCTGAGGGGCAAACTCTCCAGTGCCATCAGAGGACCATGGCAGCTGGGAGAGACTAATGTACCACATTAGCGCCTTCGCTGGGCAGTCCCAGGTGCTTTTTCTCCTCATTCTTCATTCTATTTAAAAAAAAAAATCTCTTTTGCTGTTTCACCCACAAGCACAGGTCCCGCCCCTTGCATTGTCATAATGGTGAGATATGCAGACACTGTGAACTTTTATTTCAAAATACCTTTTAAAAAGAAGTCATGAATCTCTGAGTCCCAGTGTCTAGGGGCAAACGCATGAATTTTTATTCAGACCTGGCTGTTGAAGGCACAGCATCCGTTAATAGTGACAAATGGCACAGCCTTTAGCTCCCAGTTGCTGACAAGACAGCACCACCCACGCACAGCCCCCACACTGGCAGTTGCTCTGAGTGTCTGTCCAGGCTCTTCCTTTTAGGAACCATGAGCCCCAGATCAACTTGACCATTTCCCTTTCGCTCGGCTCCATGTGCATTTGAGACACACATCGGATATGAAGACATGTCAGGATGTTTCCCATGTATGATCAATGATGTCAGCACACCCTGGGAAACAGGCTTTGAGACCAATGACAAATGAAACAGACATTTAAACATTGGCTACAAGCCCTAGCAGTATATTTGATGAAAACAATAAATAAATTGGATTCTACTAAATTATTCTTATTGTGTACCTCTGTGTACGTGTGGATTCCTGTGTGCCTGTGCTAGAGCTGTCCATCAGGCGGCTTGTCAGTCACTCCTTCTTTTAGGCTTTTGAGACAGGATCTCACTGAACCTGGAGCCAGATGAGTCAGTGGGTCTGTCTGGCCAGTGAGCCTCAGGAGATTGTCCTGTCTCTCCTTCCTCAGTCCTGGGACTATAGACAAGTGCTGCTGTTTACCTGGGTATACCTAAACACACACACACACACACACACACACACACACACGGGGGGGGGGGGG
>JANHMN010000006.1:50739665-50765475 GCA_030674055.1 Rhabdomys pumilio
AAAAAAAAAAAAAAAAAAAAAAAAAAAAAAAAAAAAACAGAACAAGACCGCGCCCCACAAGTAGCCCCACCACACCCCACCCCCAACCCCTCCCCCACACGCAGGGGGGGGGGGGGGGGGGGCAGAGTTTTTGTTGTTGTTTTTTAAAACATAACATTTTAAACCTGTTAGAACAGTTATGATCCTCCACACTGATAACACCAAGTATTAGCAAAGACATGAGCAGTAAGAACTTTGAGTACTGTTGGGAATGCAAAATGGTGCAGCCACTTAACAAGAGAGTTTGGCTATTTCTTACAAAAGCTACAGACATTTTATGATCCATCAACCTCACACCTCAATTTGCACCAAAACCAAGTGGTACCACATCCACACAAAAATCTGCCCAGGGAGGAAGCTTTACTCATAATTGGTAGACATTAGAGCTACCAAAATATCCTTTAAAGGAAGAGTGGATAACTTGTGGTTTAGTCACACAACGAATTATCACTTGGATATTTAAAGTCATGGAAAAACAATAGAGAAACACCAGCTATAAATCAATATGTAACAAAGTCACACGCCCTGTGACCCTAACCACAGCCATGAATCTCTTAATGACAGGATGCATGCCAATAACGTGTATCAGGTGACATTGTCATTGGAGGACTGTCACAGAGTGTGCTTGCATAAACCTAGGGGGTGCAGCCTGTTACACATCTAGGCTATGTGGAATAGCCTTTTGTTCCTAGGCTAGAAAGTTGTTCAGTAAATGCCAGTGTGTGTGTGTGTGTGTGTGTGTGTGTGTGTGTGTGTGTGTATCCACGGTTTATATCTAACCATAGGAAAGGTATAGTAAGCATACAGAATAGGGGCTGGAGATCTCAGTGGTCAAGGGCACTGGCTACTTTTTCAGAGAACCTGGATTTGATTTAAAGCACATGGCAGCTCACACCATCTGTAAGTCCAGTCACAGAGGGATCTGATACCCTTTTGTGGACACCAGGCACACATGTGGTACACAGACATACATGGAGGCAAAACACTGATGTATAAAATATTAAAAGAATACAGTACTTGAGATTTTGTAAATAGTAAACTTGCATAAGATCCTTGCCACAACTAGAGCTTATGTTGGCAATAGAATATGTCACTACACACTCATGACATACGCTCACATGGACAGATGTATCACATAAATAATTTCTGTGTTGAATGGGTAAGTGAATGGAGAGCATGAAACCCTGGACCACTGCTGCAAATTCTATAGACTGTGGGCACTCTACATGTCAAACAGAAAATTCATAGAAATTATTCTTTCTTCAGTAATAAATGAACCAAAGTAATAAATATAACGAGCTTCATCCTTCAGTAAATATACTGAACTATATTTTTTGGTAATAAATGAACCTGAACTAAGTATAACATTTTATGTCACATACTTTTATATTTTTTTAATGTCGAATTTTTTGAGAATTTCATCTATAGATAGTATGTTTCCACTCCTCCTCTCCCACCTCTAACTCTTCCCATTTACATACCTTCAATTTCACGTTTTCTTACCCTTTGGCAATAATCACTTCAAATACACACCTGTTATACATCTGTACATTGTTTTCATATCTAACGCCATATTATTCTGAAAGTGTTTTACTGTTTAATAAAAATACAATTACATCATTTTCCCTCTTTCTTTTCCTCCTTCAGTTTCTCTCAAATACCTTTCTCCCTTATTCCCTCTTGAGATTATAACCTCTCTTTCTTGTTAATGTTATATATACCACACACGTTGTATATGTATGTATACATGTATATATGTATGTAAATCCTCAGTGTTTTCAGGGCACTAGAAACAGTGGTTGTGTTGTAGACGTATCAAAAGGTGGAGTTGCATCTGAGTAGGACTATGGGTTGCATGCCTTACAGGGAAGCTTACATAGCACCTTCCAGAACTGTGAAAGCTAGTCCTCAGGGAGATGTATCCATTATTTTTTAAAGTTTTTTCAGGACTGGAGAGATGACTCATCAGTCAAGAGCACAGGTTGCTCTTCCAGGGGACCTGGATTTGACTTCCAGTACCCAAATGGCAGCTCACAGCCATCTACAACTCTAGTTCCCAGGATCCCATGCTCTCTGTGGGCAACAAGCCCGTATGTGGTGTATTGGTTTACATGTAGACAAAATCTCCAATACACATTACAAAAAACAACAAATGCAAATAGTTTTCCAGTTTTTGAGCGTTTTAAGATAAAATATATGACACTGAATGTTGCCATAGATTCTGTTATTCTTCCAGAATTACATCAATGTCTTCTCAGCGTCTGCCTCACTTGTAGAAATAGCCTGAATGAAGGTTCTTCCCATGTGGCCAATCTTGAAAGCTGCTATGATTCTCAGCTCATTGGTTGGATCAAAGAGGTATTGTTTAAAGGGAGAAGATCACCAGTAAGAGGAGACTAGGCTGGAACATTATTAACAAAAGGCACATCTTTTTTTTTCCCCCAAGAAACCATGGTAATTCAATCTCTGGGTAAAACAACTAGAATCCTAATCTTGTAAGCCATATAAAATCTAAATCCTCCAGTAGTGAATCCAATTCGCCATATAAGCCGGGAGACACTAGCAGCTATATCTTGCCCTCTTGCTATCCCATCCAAAAAGGCCCTATCTCTTTCCTCTTTCTTCCCCTATTCAACCCAGAAGTTTCTCCTACTTGCCCAGTGTTTGGCTCCTATATTCATTAGGAGATGATTCACAAGAAGTCATCTAAGTATGTGACTCACTCCTTGTCCACAGCCCCTCCCAGGAGAGCAGAATTAACATTAAAATACAAATAATACCAGGGCCATCTACAACATGTCCCCCTCTCTGTGTACTTAAAAGATTCTTTCATCTCAGATAAAAATTGATCACAATTACAATTTTGAAATTTTTAAAATACAAGATAAACCTAACACACAGTCAATCACTTTTGTCAATAAAATAGAACACTGTCATGTATTCTAACTTAAAAGACTAATAATTCTACACCTGACTTATATCCCAGCTTTAGATTGGAAGCCATCTGAAAACCATTCTCTCAAATCTATTCTCTCAATGTTAAATAGCCTAGGTTGGCTATGAGACTGTTAGTAGTCTTTCAACCCTATCAGAAATCCGAGAATGACCAACATTATCTGAAGATATAGGAAGCCTAACACAGCTTCCAGAACTGAGATAAGTTGTAGAGACAGCTGCCTACCCATACAGCCCCAGTAAGGAAGTTGGAGCATCAGTCTTCAGTCTTCTGGCCCAGGATCATCTGACAGACCTTTGAAAAACAAGAGTTATTAAGGACTAACTTATTCTGTCTCGGCAGAACTAAGCTGTCCTAACCTGTAACTTCTGTCATTTCAAGAACAGTACAGGTCTGCAGAAGAGACTGGCAATTTCTGCCCAATGGTGACCTAGCCACAATATATCATCTCACCTGGAGGTAAGATGCTTAGCTGCTTCTTTGAATCTATGAATGGGAAGCTGTTAGGAGCAGATTTGTCTCAACAAGTGAATAAATAACATTAATTGTCATATCTGTGGATTTCTGATGTTTTTGAAAACCAACTGTCTATATAAAGTAATCTGGACTGCTCTCCGTTAATTACCCTCAGCTACTTCTAATTAAAATATCTGAAAACACTCTAACAATAAACTCAGAACCATGAATTTGCTATTTGGCCCTTAACCCGCAGGCTTAAACATCTCAGATCAGTTTATAATGGCATTTATAGAAAGGCTGGGTCCAAACCTTGTATTTATAAAATTTTGTATCAATAGAAAAAATTTATACCAATGAAACCTTAATTTTGTACCAAAATAAGAAATTATGACTTCAACTTAGTAACAATTATAAAGATTTCTACCAAATGAGATTATGGCTATTCAATCAATTCTAGCTATTTCTTCCCTTTCCAATTATAACCATTTCTAAATTCCCTAGAAAGACAACTTTAGAATAACCACCTCCAGCCTCAAAGCCCAGGTAACTGGGACAAAGACTCTTCATAACTTCTTCAAGCTGAATATGGCCACTGAGATTTTTTTTGAAGGGGGAGAGGGTAGGGAAAATAGGGGAGTTGGTTGGCCTTAAGAAGGCCATACCAATGATTGTCTAGGGTTTTTTTTTGTTTGTTTGTTTGTTTTTTTTTGAGACAGGGTTTCACTGTATAGCCCTGGCTGTCCTGGAACTCACTCTGTAGACCAGGCTGGCCTCGAACTCAGAAATCCGCCTGCCTATGCCTCCCAAGTGCTGGGATTAAAGGCATGTGCCACCACTGCCTGGTGGGATTGTCTAGGTTCTGATGTCTGTGTCCTGACTGGATCCTGCTGAAAATCCAAGACATCAGGATTTCAAGCAGGTCAGTTCAGCATGTCTGATGATGAGACTCACCAAGGCTATGTATTCTGTAACATACAAATCTCAAAACAAAATTTTAGTATCATCAAGATAACTTTTTTGTTTAATTCTCTGGAACCTATTCCTCTGGGGATCTCCCTCTATCAAATCCAATCCACATTACTCTGGAAGGTGTATAGACACTAATCACCTTTTCTAAAAATGCAAAGACAAAACCTTTCTCCCAAATCAGCATATCCTTGAGCCAGTAACCAGAAAAGCCTTTATATTGATCTCTCTCCCAGAGGAATAATATAACCATAATACTCAAAATCATACCCATTAAAAGTTGAAACAATCCAGCATTGGCTGAGCCCCTTGTGGATGAAAGCCCTTTCAGGCATCTCTTCACAACACAGGGAGGTTTCAACCCGATGAAGACTGTGATTGGCCAGTCATCTTCCCACCATCAGCTCCTCGAGAGATTCCAAATTTTCTTCAGCTGCCTTCCTGTCAGCACTTGCAGACTTGGGACCCTCGTTATATCACTCTTTCTTTACACAATGAAGATGATCCTTCAATCATGTGAGCCACCCAGAGTTAGTAGGGACGGCAGCATCATAGCTGGGTGCAGCCATTTCTGTAGATAATGCAAACAAGCATTCCACTTTGGCTGTGTTCACTGCCATGTTGAAGAGATACTGTTCAGTCCTAAATGCATGTCTCTAGAAGTTTTTTCATATCTGGCCTATAAAACCTCCTTGAATTTCTGCCAGTCTCACTGCTCTCAATGAAGTGGATCCCTTCGAATGGCTTCCATTATTTTGCTCTTGTTCTTCGGGAATCATAGCTCTGGTGGGATGGGGCACACCTGACTGAACAGGAACCATAGCTATCTTTCTGCCATCTTGGTCCTTAATCAATTTTAACTTCATTTCCAGGTAAATTACTCAATGCCAACTCTCACTGGCAACACTAATACTGGAGATTTTGTGGTTATGGGTCATGGTGAACAGAAAGGTATGAGAGTAAAGCAATCCCAAGAGAAAAACAGAGCAATGGAGATAGCCAGTCAATATGAGACACATGAAGCTGGTGCCAGCATAGCACAGCATAGCATAGCATAGCATTCTATACTAAACATTTTGTTAAACAGGAGCGTACCCAAGAACGGCAGTGCAAACAGATTGCATAGCAAAGGCATAGCCAGCCACACAGTCTGTATCATGATCATGCAGCATTCACCATACATGACTGTATGCTGTGCTGTTTCTCTGTTCTCACACAAAGCATCAGCACAAGCGCGTGTGTGTCATGGATCTCACAAAGACCTCATAATGGCTGTGGTGCACTGGGTCATAAGGACTCTTTGGCTGCATATGTCTATTCCCTTGTTGACTGAAATACTATGTTTCACATGACTGTATATACAAAGTTTGGAAAGGAAAAAACAAATGGGAGTTACCACAAGCTTGGAGGTAGGTGTGAGGAATCAAATAGGTGTGGAAAGAAGAGTTTCAGAGCAGCTAATTTATCCTACACGATACCATATTGGTGAATTTACAACATTCCATTGCTATCAAATGCACACAGAAGAGGGCTCAATAAATGGCCCAGCTGTTAAGAGTACATACTGCTTTTGTAGAGGACCTGAGCTCAGTGTATAATGCGTCTGCCCATAACTTCATCTCTAGAGGATCCAGTGCTCTTTTCTAGCTTCTGAGAGTGCAATACTCTGTACACAAACACACATGAACTCATATACAATTAAAAACCCCACCCTGAGGAGCTATTGACAATTGGTGGTTACCAGGGGAGGTAGAGTTGTTTTCCTTGGGGATGCGGGATCTGGGAGATTACTCATGAGCTAGTAGGTGGTCCTATACCCACATGTACACACAAGCAGCACTACGTGGACTCAGTGAGTTGTGTTTTGTTTATAAGAGCTCATGAAGTCGGTAGGTGAAAGGAATGAAGAGGACATATAAGGAAGAAGTCGGAAGGAAGACATTAGGGGTAGGTTTATTAAAACACATTAAGTGCATGAATGAAACTCCCAAAACAGTCAAAAAAAAAAAAAGATAAAAATCTTTTTTGAAAGCTAGACACAGAAAATAGGCTCCTCTGAGTGAATTCTAAAATACTCTGGACTTTAGCTAGCCCTAATGTATCTGCGCTGTTCACCAGTCACTATGTGAAAACTACCCACTGTTCACTCAAGTCTTCTCTAAAATTTTATACATTTAAAATTTTACATACAGAAGAATACATAAATAGTAGTGATGCCTAGGCCCTACCTCAGATTCTGATTAGTTTCTAATGGCACACATGGGTTCTCCTGAGGCAATCTGATGCTTAAATTCATAAATTATTGACAAAGAGTATGAAATCCCCACCCTCACCCACTTCTGTGTTTACTGAGTTAGGAAACGGGACTCTGAACCCCAGTTGGTCAACATTACTTAAGCATTCAGACTCGGGATGAGGAGATGGTTTAGTAGTTACAACACTTACCTTGCAAGTTTGAGGATTGGAGTTTGGATCCTTAGCACTCATTTATGCGCATGTCAGGCATAGTAGTCCACCTGTAACCCCAGCACTTGGGAAGGTAAGTCAGAGGACCCTTGAGGCAACCTGGCTAGGTAGATTAGCAAGGTCTGAGAACTCTGGCTTCTGCAAGATCGTGCCTTAGTCAACGGAGTTGAAAGTGCTATCTCAGAAGCACAACCTCTTGCCTCCACAAACATGTGCACATGCACACAGAACAAACATGTGTAACACAGTATACATACACACTTGTGCAAAACTCCACAGACTTATTAATAGGAGGTCAAAGAAGTACAAATGACTAGAAGCTAAGACCATTGGCACAGGATCTAAGGTTTAATGAATTACCTAAATGGTTGCAATATTGCTGAAAAAGGCTTAAAGTACAAAATTGTCAAAGATGCTGAGGTGTGTGTGTGTGTGTGTGTGTGTGTGTGTGTGTGTGTGTGTGTATTCCTTGAAGTTATTTTTATTGGAGTAATTAGAAAGAACTTGAGCCCAAATGAGAGTTTGTTTGGAGATCTTGTTTTAAGCAATTTTCTTAAGGGCGGTGGAGACTAAAATGTGCGCTCAGTGGACACCTTAGGGAAGTGGATCACAACATGCGAAACAAATTAAAGAACCACTACATTAGGAAGGCTGAGAACCACTGCCTCGGGGCTTCCTATCTCTTTCCTGGACTTTCTTTCCAGTATTCTGGATTTCTGCTACCGCCCAGTCCTAAGATATGGAGTTCTAAGGTGGTCTTGTTTCTTGTTTCATCTCCCCAACACCAATCCCTTGCTATGATTTGCCTCAGTGTACTGGTTTAGGGTTTCATTCCAATCCACGTTTTCTTCTGACTAATTGGGTTAAGCAAACCACATTACTGTAATGGAAGATAATGGATTATTGGGTTACCCTTCTCTGTAACTGACAACATGCATCAAACGTCTGCACAGTGTTTCTGTTTGTGGCCCAGGGATTCCACAGAAGTCTGCAAGCTTCCTCTGTAAGTGCGTTTGCTTTAGAGCATGGTCAGTGTAACACAGAAAGCAGGTGAGTCCTCACACAAAACATTCCTGTAATCATCCACCATTCTGGCTCCAAAGTGAGGGTTGAAATACAGAGGGCAGGGCTCATACTGATCTCTTGCTGTTTCTACAATGAGAAGGGGGTGGGGTACAGGGAAAGTCAGACTTCATGCAGCTCTTCCCTATTCCATATCAATTTTTTTTGGAACACAGCATGTTAAGAGTTGAAAGAAAGAAAGCCAGAAAGAAAGAAAGAAAGAAAGAAAGAAAGAAAGAAAGAAAGAAAGAAAGAAAGCGAGAGAGAGAGTAGCACATCCTAGTATGAAGAATCAGAGGCAAGTAGATCTCTGTGAGTTCAAGGCCAGTCTGTTTGATAATGAGTTCCAGGTCAGCTAGCCCTACATAGTGAAACCCTCTGTTGATGGAAGGAAGAAAGGAAGGAAGGGAGGGAGAGAGGGGGAGGAAGAAAGGAAGGAAAGAGGGAAAGAGGCAGGAAGGAAGGAAGGAAGGAAGGAAGGAAGGAAGGAAGGGAGGGAGGGAGGGATGGAGGGAGGGAAGAAAAGGGAGTGAAAAGAAGAATAAAGGATGGGGGAAAGAATAAAGGGGAAGAGGGATGGGGAAGGGAAGGGAGAGAAGAGAGGAGGAGAGGGGAAGAAAGAAGAGAAGCAAAGGATTTCTAACTTGTGCACTCCTGGACTAAAAGGAAATCAGTGGTAGGGGCCAGTGGGAAAGAGGACCCTGAGCTGTGCTCCTAGGTCCTGTGATCTCCTTTATTTTTTTCTCAAAGTAGCATTAGAGATGAGAGAAACAACATGGTATCAATGTCTGAAAATAAATGTATACGATGTTTTCTTGGTAGATGTGAACATAACATCTATTCATGACAGACCAAAGAACCAAGTCCACCCGTGTCTAGTCTGGAGTGGTGAAGGTCTCCATACATTTCACAGGGGAAATGGTGGTTGGTAGAGATCTTGACTCAGAACACATTTGTAGCTGGAATTTTAAAACAAGATACAAAATGGCTGGGACTATAAAACCCAGGCTAGGATGGCTCAAAAATCCCTACTGTCACAGTTCAGTAGACCAGTGGCCTATGACATCCAGGCTGACTATCTTTGATAGAAGGCAGAGGAAACTCAGATGGTGTTGCAGGGAACCCGCAGACTTGAACCAGCACAACAATCCCACCTGAACATCAGACTCAATCCCAGACTGGGGATGGGGGAAAATAAGGCAAGTTTGAAACACAGAACATTTATCCAAACAATCCGACTATTAAAAGACTATTTTGACTGCAAAAATCTAGGAAATGTTTCCTTTCCTTCTGAAAATAGAGATCAGAGGAACAAGATTATATCAATCCTTGAAAATAAACTCGGTTTTATGACTTCTTCTTGGTAGATATGTTCACCACAGACCAAAGAACTAATGCTGCCCAAGTCCAGAGAAGCAATGAGTCTGTTGGGTTGACTTTCAGAAAAATGAGTAAGGGGTTACTCACAAGACAGTGGATGACTCAAAGGCAACCGTAGCACCTAAAGGCCTAGCCCTGGCTGATAATTCACAACAGCTGAGGCCCTGGAGCTCTCTGTCATGCAGGTTGCTCCACTAAAACTTAGCATCCTCTCTTGAACAACTATGAAGGGCTCCCTCACAGGCCCCAGCACAGCAAACATGGCATCGGCAGGTTTCATCTTTTCCCCTTTCCTCTTCCTTGCTAATCAGTCAAGATTCCATTCCTAAAGCTAGTCTCCAAGGTCCATTCCTTTGTTTTGGCCACTTCCTTATACCTAACACACCAAGGTCTAGCAATCAAAATTCATATTTTAGCTTTATCGGCTAACCTGTCCAATCAGAACTCACCAACTTACCCTAGCACACAGACTTCCCCCTTTCTCCTTTAAAAACCCACTGCTTGGGAAAAAAAAAAAAAAAAAATCTGCTGCTTGCTGTCTGCCCTTGCCTGTTCCAGAGGTAGAGCCTAAGCTTGCATCATCCACCCTGCTTGCCTCTCCAGGGTAATAAATCTCACTTGTGCTGAGAACTTGGTGGCTGGAAGTATTCTGAGCTGATGAGGGGTAAGCGGGGTCACCCCATCAAACCATGTGCTACTTTTATAAACTTGGGGGATACACTTGTGAATCCTGTTACCTTCATGGAGTTCCTGAACTTCCTAAAATTCCTGAGCTTCCTGAAAGGGATCTTTTTAGCTTCCTGATACTTCTGTGCCCTCACCCTCCTTCCAGGAAGGAGGTCTTTACTTTGGAGGAACTAGCTATAAATTCCTCTCTCTTCCGTTAGTTGAGTGGTACGCTGTTACATTTCCAAGGTCAACAGATTTTTCACACATGTGGCCAGGTTCTTCCTCAAGAGTGAATAAAGGACCCTTTCATAGATCTAAACTAGAGGAAAGACCAGCAGCCATTGCTGATGGATGGTTACAGTAGAAAATCTTCCGAGCACACATCATCCCACTGTAACATCATAAATAGGCATACCCTAGAATTTTCCAGCCTCTGTTTTTGCTTCCCTTCTTAAGGATGAAAGCTAGAACCAACAGACACTTGAGACGGCTTTGGGCACAAGAGAAAAAGAAGACATGGGACTCAAAAATACCAGATGATCCAAGGAGTCAGATGTGGGGAAATATTAAAGACTTAGTAATATCTTCAGGGAGAAGAAAAGTCTCAAACAAGGAGAGCTGGCCCACCAATAAACAGCCAACTGAAGAGCACCTTTAGAAATTAAAAGTCATTGAAGTTAAAATCAAATTCGAAGATTAAAAGAAAAGAATAGATCTAAGAAATGAGAGAGAAAGGGATGGAGAAGAGAGAAGAAGAAAAGAAGGATTTTGTAGGTCATCAAGCACTTAGCTAGATGATTCTTTTGGGGGCTGTTCAGAATGGTAGTGAAGACACCTGGCTTCCTCATGGGCTAACGGACAGAAGGCAGCCTTTGTCCTCCACTGTATGGGTCTCTCCAATAACTGCCTGTGTGTTCTCCTGACCCGGCAGCTCGCCTCTCCCAGAGAAAGCAATCTGAGAGGGAGCAAAGAGAAAGACTTCATGCTTTTGCGCTATAGTCTGTTACATGTAAAACATCATCAGGTCTGGCCCAAGAAGAAGGGTCAAGAAAGGGTTCGCTTATAGGGAGACAGCTCACAATGGTGCCAGATGTTTAATGTGCTAAGGTAGGAAGAACAGAAGATCTGGATTCAAAAAATTAGGGTTTGACTCTTGGCTCCTCTACAAGCCATTCAACCCCTTCCGTGGTTTTCTTCTCTGTAGAGTGTGGTGCGACTGTCATTGTGCACAACTCTTTTGAAAGCAGATTATTTAAAGTGACTGTTCATGGAGACGCCAGTAAATCACAGTTGTCATTAATACTGAGAAGGCTTTTGGTAGAGTATGTGGTTTATCCTGCAGTTCTGGCGAAGGTCCAAACCAAAACTCAGCAAGATCTGCCTAACAGTCCCAGGAACAGACAGCTAAGACGTTGAAACACAGTGCCTTGTCTCTTTTGAATGATGAATGAGCATTTGCTTATAGTTCAGAGAAATCTGGAATGCAAGTCTTATGGACTTAGATGAAATGGAAAGCTAAGAAAAGTCTGTTTTAATTTTGATTTCTATCCTTTTTTTTTTTTTTTTTTTTTTTGCAAGCCTTTGCCCAAACCCAGGAAAACAAATACATTGGAACTTCCAGCCTCACAGTGAAATCAAAGACAGCCTGAATTCGTGAATGTTGAGAAGAGACAGTCTCCATCCCTCACATTGAGACTTTGCTAACAATATCAGCACCCAAGGGAAGCAGATGCCATATAAAAAAGTGAATCTCCCAGAGAGTGGTGACTCACCTGCAACCCCACATCTGGAGGAAGGGGAAGCTTGAGGTTGGTCTGACCAGCACATCGTGAGACTCTATTACAAGATGCAAAGAATGCATCCCTTATTTATAGTCTATTTGGCTTTTATAAAATGGATGCTATAATTACTGCTGCATACATGAACACTGTGTGTGGAAGGCTCCCTACTGATCTTATTACCTGTGTCAAAGTATAAGAAACAAAATAAAATGAGCCCAATTCTGGCCATTTGGCATCTATTTTTCTTAGCATCTAACATGTCTCTCATGTCTTTTCTTACTTTTGACAAGCTTTAAATACTTACTTAGAACTGTTCTACAGTAGACATCCCAGAGTCTTTTTTTTTTTAAGGAATAAAAATAATAATAAAATAAAAAATAATAATAATTTAAAAAAACCCACAAATCAATACCTCACCAGAATGCTTTATAACCTTGCTTAGGGTCTATGTTAATTGGAGAAGTTACTACCCCTACTATTTATGTATATGAGCTCATGCAGGGATATATCTACAGTGATGTTTGCTTACATAAATCTCCTTTGCCTATGGAGTAGTTACCTATCTATTCTTTAGTTATATACTGCTCACGTGCCTACGTCATGTCACACCCTGAGCACAGTACAACATAAACACAAAACAGTCCTTAGCACCATGGAGGTCACAGAGAACTTGTGGTCTGGTTACACAGGCTTCCCATATGTACATATGGTTTATCTACTAGTGTGACATTAAAAAAAAAAAAAAAAAAAAAAAAAAAAACTCTACTGTGGCAATGAGCAGCAGTAGCCACTGTCTAAAGTGTGCACCCACAATTTTGCTTGTGAGAACATTTTCTCAAAGGAGAACATTAGATCAGAGATTTCGAAGTGCAAGACCAAAACTCAATCTGTAAGCCCCACTACTTGAGGACCAGGAAAGTTCCTGGAATGCTGGGAGTTGTAGTTCTTGGAAAAGAGTGCCTCATTGGAAAATAACATGGCCAAATAGTTTTGTCCTTAAAAAGCCCTACAACATGTGTCTCATTGCCACTCATGGAAATTCCAGAGAGTAGTCCTGACCAAAGTCCATCCTGGTCAGTAATTAAAGCTTGCTTCAAGTTTGGCTCAGAATTGTGGAGCTGGTTTTTCTCTTGCAAATCTCAGGACTAACAGAAGGTGAAAAACCAAACCCACACAAACTTTATACAAATTCCCGGGAGCCCAGTATTAGAACAACAGGAAGAAAGCCAAGAGACATCAGAAACCTGTGCCACATGAAGAGTGATGTGCCCAGGCCACAGACACATTCGTCCTAGAGACTCCACTGTCTTGCCTGCCACAGTCACTGGTTACAATACAGAACAGGGGCGTTTCTAAATCTTATTTGGGATAAAGCTAGAAAATAAACATTTGCAGAGTTACCCATAAAGCTCCCTTAACTTCAAAAGACTGCAAGAGAACAGCATCCCTTTGAATTCTGTGTTAAAGAATCAGACACACATGATTCAGATTTCATGAAAATAAACACAACTCCATGGGGGAAAGAGAAGCGGCACCTGAGGGCCAGATGCCCTTGGGTGAAGCCATGTGTTTATAAACCCACAAGCCTGCAGGAACTGTTGAGGCCCTCAGCCCACCCACCCTCCACCACCGTCTCTCAGTCCATCTCAGAGCAGAGCCAGGCTAACTAGGGTGGTTTGAGATCAACTACCACAGCCACTGTGAGAAATGACTTCATAACAGGTTTCCTCCATGGTCACTGTCCTTCTCCTATTGAGCCTTTTGGAGAAATTCACAGTAAAGCAGACACCCAGGAGTCAGCAAGATGGCTCAGCAGGAGAAGTTACCTGTGGGCTAAGGCTGACATCCTGAGCTCGGTCCTGGGACACACACTGTGGAAGGACCAAACCAATTCCTCCAGGGTGTCTACTGACTTTCATGCACATGCCATGCCCTCCCCCCCAAATAAATAAATACATTAAGAAAAACATACTTGAATGCTAAGATAACATTTCATTCTTGCACTGCCTCTCTTCCTAATAATTTTAGGCAAAAAATGTAAAAGCCCAATTTTAGGAAGTTATTGGTAAATTTTCAAAACAGATGCAAAAGGAATGAAATAGCCTTGGCAGCAAACTCTCAACTCCTAAGCGAAGAGCCTGGACTGGACTAAACATGATAGTCACTGTCATCTTCACAGACAGCTGTCCCCACCCCACCTCCTTTGTTTCTGTTTCTGTCTCTCATTGACTGTCAGCTGGTCTCGTGTAGTCATGGGCACAGTGTGAATGAATTAGTGAGTGGTCTGACAGCTGGGCTTAAAGCCATGGCTCGAGTCATATTTGAATTTTTAAGATCAATTGAATCATTTTCTTTAGCCAAAGTTTTCCACTGATCAAACTTTGCTTTAAGTGGTCGATTTTCTACGGGGAAAAAAAAGTTTAAAAATGATCCTTCCCCCATTTCAATTAATTTTTTGGTAGTATGGTGTGTATGTATGTATGTGTGTGTGTTGTGATAAAAGTAATAATTTTTAGTAATTGAGTTAATGAGAAAAAGGGCACACCACAGAAAAGGTCTGACTAACAAGATCTGCCCCCTGGGTATGGACCCTGGGCCAGCAAGGGTGATTTATGTGAGCTTGCATGGGTGATGACACCATTCCTCCTCTTCCTTAGTTGCTTCCCTGGCCCATATTTCCTGATAGACCAGAACAGACAGTTTGTCTTTGCTGCCTGATGATTTCTTTGCAAATCTCTTAGTCTTGGATAGGCAAAGCCACCATCAAATACCACCAAAACTCACCTCCAGGCTACCTCTGAGCACTGGTGAGCTGTGAGCTCTGACCTCTGAGCACTGGTGAGCCATGAGCTTTCATTTAGGCTCTCTGCAGACCAGAAAAGCTAGTGAGTAGCCATCCTAGACCAACTCCCTCTTGAGAACTAGGTTATCTTGATTTTGTTTCAGGAATGAGACCCCAAATCTTAGGGATCAGCCCTAAACCCATTTAAATAAGGAAAACACTAATTAAACTATAGACAGACAGACAGACAGACAGACAGACAGACAGACAGACAGACAGACAGACAGACAAATTGATGCACCTCAAAAATAAATATAGGGAGAGGTGGTGAATTAACTGGGGCATATAGGAGGAGTTAGAGGAGAGGAAAGCATCCCTCTTATTTTTGACAAGAGGCTTGGTGAATATTTGGATACAACTTGATTCCCCAGATGCATGCAGAGTTTAAACCCCCAAATCTTATGTCAATAGTATTAGCTAAGGTTGTGCAAAATGGCACAAGGAGTAAGGGCCCTTCCCCTAGACTTTCACAACCTGGTTTGTTTTCCTCTGACCTTCTCACACGGTGGCATGAATGTACCCTCACCCACATAGATAGGTGGGTGGGTGGGTGGGTGGGTGGATGGATGGATGGATGGATGGATGGATGGATAGATAGATAGATAGATAGATAGATAGATGTAAAAATCAAATTTAATACTATTAAGATTGAAACTCAGTTTGTTGTGGTGGTTAATGGAGGAGTGAAGTGGAAACTTAAGGGTTCTTGGGAAAGTCTGTTAGATGGTGTTTTGTTGGGGCAAACACATGAAGGGACATTTAGCTGAAGTGGACACAGGTGGAAGGATGTTCTGCTAAAGCAAGCACGTGAAAGGACACATGAAGAAGGATTCTTTGCTAATAACATATAAGTTTTAGTCCACCTTACATTGTGTACTTGAGCTGCATTTGTTGGGACTCCATAGAGAGAAATACATCAAAAAACTTTTGGTGGTGTGCTGCAGCTTCTTGCTGCTTCTGAGGACTCAGGCTGATTGGCAGAGTGATGGCAGCTGAGACAGACACACCTGCTGAGGCAAGACACGTGGAGGACACATGATGTTTGGAGGGAGTATAAAAAGGACTTGATGGACAGTGATGGAGGCTGAGCTTGGCTTATAGAGGTAGGTGTGCAATGCTTGTGGGTCCTGAGTCTTTGCTGATCTTCACTTCCCTGAGAGAGGCACAGCCAAGAACTTCTCTTTCCTGCTGGTTCCTCCTGCTGCCTCGAGGAGGCTGAGGCTAGGCTTGGCTGTCTCTGCTAAGTAGTGCCACCGCTGCTGGTTCATGTTTGCTGTCCTGGCTCTAAACTGGACTGCTGGTGTATCCGTGAGGTGTTTGGGAGTGGACTGAGCTGCCACTGCTGACCTGTGAACTGAACTGATGATTTCCAGACAACACAGATGGGAGTTGCTCTAAAAACCATGTCTAAATAGGCCCACATGCCCCATATCCTATCTTTTCTACTACCTCTGGTGGGTGGTGGGCTACAAAAGAGGTTAAAGCATTTAAGAACCATCATTAAAAATAGACTTTGAAAAAATTAAAGTTATAGGTGAGTGTTTTGTGAAGTGATTAAAGTCACTGGGCTGGAGCCTCATACATCCTGGTAGCTTTATGAGGTCAAAGAGGCCACATGATGTGCACACATGCCTCTGCCATTTGGACTTTGCACCTCTAGAGCTATGACCCAAAACAAACTTTTTGTCTTCATAAAGAAACCTGCTTCAGGCATTTCATTATAGCAGTGAAGCGATATCTAATATAATGGAACGATGTTGGGAATGTTTTCTCTTGCTCCTCTGTCCCCAAATTAACAAGAGAAGTGCAAGCCAAGCACATGTGATGCTAATGTTTAAGGCTCTGGGATACAGTGAGATAAGGCCTCTTGTGAGAGGGATAAAAACAGGGCCATAGGGAAAAGGGAGAGTCATAGGATCAGGAGTTTCCCCCTAGGCTGCACAATAATCATCTCAAGAGCTTTAACTGCAATGCCTTGGAGCTCTAGAGATGGACAGGAGAGCTTGCTTGCTGTATAAATTCAAATCCCAACACCCACATATAAAACGCTGGGCATGACCATGAGAGTATCCGTAACCCCAGCACTGTACAGGGTGGAGTGAGACAGGAGGATTGCTTGAGCTTAGTGATTGCTCCAGGCTCAGTGAGGGACCCTGCCTCAAAGTAATGTGACAAAGAGCAAAGAGAGCTACAGCCAACCCCTGACATCCTCCTTCAGATCACATACATGGATATCTTCACCTGTGTGCACATACCACACACATATATCATGCACGTGCTCACAAATTCTATAATGCTTCGTTTCATAAGCAGACAGGAAATTAATTGACATAGCAGGGACTTAAGGATCTTTTAGAGTTTCCCTGGGTGATTCTACCACAAAATGAATTCTGAGAGCCACCAAACTACAATAAAGCCACGTGGACCTGGTGACTCATACCACACACAGTAGTCTTGGGCAGGATTTTGAAGGATAAAATTATAGGTTGAAGATATAGTTAAATGGAAGAATGTTTGAATAGCATGCAGAAGCCCTGAGTTTGTCCCTATTGCCATAATGTGCCCACTGCCTGACTGTGGCTGCATAAGAACTCAACGCAATTCATAAGCAGTAATCTCATGTACATGACAACCAGAGAGTAGAGTATATGCTGCGTTTGGGGACATAAGGAAACAGGGGGAGCAGGCAAGGATAAGGCTGATGGTGAGAACCATCAATGTGGTAGTTTGTTGAAGTATTTTCATCAGAAATAGGAACTGGGTCTTGCTCACAGAGAGTCTTTTGGCAGTTCTGTTGGAATGGACTGTAGGAAACAAAACAAGAGATGAAGGTGCTACTCACCATAGACCAGGCAAGAAATTACATGGCCTTGACCGAAGGTAACCAGCCTCTGCAGTTAGCCTGGAAATGTTCTGATTTTTGGATTAAAAGTTCTGGTTACTCTCCTGTCTCAGGTAAACAGGGCAGTGTAACCGTGGACTTTTCTACCTGGGCCCCAGTTCCTGAGTATCAATCCCGACTAGCTGAATTATCCTATTTATTTTATTCTACACCTGCCACATGTCTGGTTTTTTCTCCTCAGGTTCATACATCCAACTTCCTCCACATCTTGATGACTTGATGGTGACATTTTCCTACCTGACTACCTATTTCCCAGAGTGTTCTCTCTCTCTCTCTCTCTCTCTCTCTCTCTCTCTCTCTCTCTCTCTCCCTCAGTGTCCCACCTTCTAATCCTGTCTCAGCTTATTGGCCACCAGAATTTTATTGACAGGTGATGCTTCCACACAGGACACAGGAGATTATGCCTACAGTACAGTTAAGGTCTTCCTTGCAGGTCTTCCATGAAGACCATAATAGCAGCAGCAGAAATGAGCCAGAGTTTCGTGAATAGAGTTTAGAGATGTGAAAAGTTAATTGGCTTGAAGAATAAGAGTAAAGAGAAAGGAGAAGGAAAAATGAGGAGGAGGAAGAAGAAGAGGAGGAGGAAGAGAAGGAGGAGGAGGGGGGGAGGAGGAGAAGGAGGAGGAAGAGGAGGTAGACATAGAAGAGGAGGGGGAGGAAGGGGAACAGCAGTGCCAGTAGCAGCAGTAATGCTGACCACTCAGTTCTTAGCAAGCCAACTGATAAGTGGTTTCTCACCTTGGCTGGGAAACGTGAGAGAGGAGGTTTAGTAGTTGGTCCAAGCAGTATTTTAGGCTTTGTTTTAAACCTGCTCATTTTGTGGCATCTAAGCAACAACAGAACAAACTCACAGCATCTAAATATCAATGAATACACCGATTCACTTACTGAGCACCTACCAGGCACCAGGGAGTGAAAAGGAAAAGGCCCAAAGGGTGCTTGCCTTAGGGAGCACTAACTCCAGTGGGAGAGGGAGAGGGCCACTGAGTCGATCATGTTTTCTTTTTAATTTCCCAAGGCAGATATTCATCTTGGCTCTTGTTGTTTTCTTTTCCTGACCTAATACCACCGCATGCAGGATGACCAAAGGCCTGCTTTTCCTGGGATGGTACCAACGCACACCTGTCTCCTCCAGGTAATTTTAAGTAACAACCCTTCTCCCTTATGACAGCATCCCTGGTTAAAGTGCGTACTGAGCTAACTATCACCGGCCTCTCTGTACCAGTTGAAGCACGCTATTGATTTTCTATGTTCATTTTCTTACAATAGCTCTCTCTGCACAGATGCCTTTGTTCAGCAGGTATTGACTGCGCTCTGAAGAGCCCACGAGCAAGGCTGAGGAAATGAAGCGTATCTCTCTCTCCACTCTATAAAGCATTCCCACCCAGAGACTGACAATTAATCAAACTGCCAGGGAGCTGGCTCTGTGCAGTGGGAAGATACTGATTGGCATGAGGCAAAGCTATGCCGATGTGGTTTTACCAGTCAGGATGACATCATTTCATCTATTGGAGCTTCAATAAACAGCCTTATTTTCTGAGGGGGTAATACTATCTGCCTGGACTACTTTAGAGTATTTTGAGAAGCAAATTTTTTAAAGTATTTTCAAACTGTAAAATGCCATACAAATATGATGAATTCTTTTTCTTTCAATACCGAGTTTTGAAGAGGAATTCTACACATAAAAATAAAAGCATATTTGCAGGCTGGTGAGATGGCTCAGCAGGTAAAAGTGCTTGCTGTGCAAACCCAACACCCTGAGTTTCATTCCCAGAAGGATGAGAGAACCAAGCCCGTTGTCCTCTGGCTTCTCCATGCATGCTGTGGCCTGTGAGTACCAGACACTCTCGAATCAGTAGCAATAAATAAAATAGTCATATAAAAATGTAATGTACTTGAGAATCCATTTATAATTGACATTGTAAACATGAAATGTGACTCTTGTTGATAGAAATATATAATGTGCCTGTTGTGCTGGCTGGTTTTGTGTGTCAACTTGATACAAGCTGGAGTTATCGCAGAGAAAGAAGCCTCCCTTGAGGAAATGCGTCCATGAGATCCAGCTGTATGGCATTTTCTCAATTAGTGATCAAGAGGGGAAGGCCCATTGTGTGTGGTGCCATCACTGGGCTGATGGTCTTGGGTTCTATAAGGAAGCAAGCTGAGCAAGCGAGGGGAAGCAATTCAGTAAGCAGCACCCCTCCATGGCCTCTGCATCAACTCCTGCCTCCAGGTACCTGCCCGGTGTGAGTTCCAGTCCTGACTTCCTTTGGTGATGAACAGCAATGTGGAAGTGTAAGCTGAATAAACTCTTTCCTCCCCAACTTGCTTCTTGGTCATGATGTTTTGTGCAGGAATAGAAACCCTGACCAAGGTGCATGTAAAGTACATGAATTGTGGGCCAGGGACATTATTTAGCCAGTCAAGTGTTTGCCATGCATGCGTGCATGAGGACCTGAATTCAGATTGCCCAACACCCATGTAAAAATCCAAGTGTAACAGCATGTACCTGTGGTCCCAATGCTGGGGATGTAGGAACAGGAGCATCCCCAGAACACATCGATCAGCCAGTCTAGCAAATCAGCATGCACTCATTGTCAGTCTCCCTGACATATATAGACAAACATCCTCGCACACAAACGTGCTCACATAGACTTTAAAGCACAGAAGTATATAAGCCATACATACAAATGCTTTATCAGCATTAGTTAGTGGTATGAAATATGTCATTAGAGACTACTTTTATAAATGTTTTATGTAATAACATCTAACAGAACATTACATGTAATAACGTAGCTTATTCAAATCACCCACAGCATTTGAACTGGTCTCCATCACTCTTGATTGCCATCATGGAGAAGAACATAAACTGTGGTCCACCAGCCCACCCCTCCTCCACCTTTTCAATAGCAAACAGCCCCAGAGACAGCATGAATTACCGGATTCAGTTTTGCCAACAGACATTGTGTTTATTTCAAGTTTGTCAGCATTGGATGAAAAGAGCACCCTGTGTTTTGGTAATAAAATTTCCTTAGTGTTTCATGTAAGCCCGATTACAGTGTCTTTAAGAAGAGATGATATTTAGAAAAAAAAAATAGTATTATTTCATCTATGACCACAAACAAGTTGTTTGGTACAGAGTAGATGGAAAACAGTGTGTATTTAGGAAATTACACTGGAAAATAATATACTTATCATTTGGCTCTGGAAGGAAACCTTAGACTAGACATACATACCACTAGAGAAATTCCCAAAATATTAATAATATTAATTACCTATAATAATGAAAGGCTTTGATCACCTAGCCTTGTTTCAACTCAATAGGTCACATTTCATAATTTCTACTTAGTAATAAGACATCTGGACCTGGGGAGATGGCTCAGTGGATAACGTGTAAACATGAGCATGAACACCAGAATTTGGGTCTCCAAAATCCGTGTAAAGTCAAATAGGCTCCATGGCCTGCCTGTGATATGCTGCTCAGGAGACAGAAACAAGGAATCCATAGTGCAAGCTGACTCATCAGACTAGCTGGCTAGCTCAAGGTTCAACAAGAGATCCTGGCTCAATGTAAAATGGAGAGCCATTGAAGAAGCCATCAAACAACAGCCTTGGGCCTACACACACACACACACACACACACACACACACACACACACACACACATACACACACAAGAAATCAGTGGCTCAGAGAACCTATACAACTTGCCCAAGAGCAAACAGCAGGCTAGTAGTTAAATAGCTAAGACCCACCCAGGTTCAGTGTCAAGTCTGCCTAACTGCAGAATTCCTGTTCCTCTTTGAGGACAGTCATTTCATTTGCCAACATTTTCTTCAACAAATTTCTTTTATTATTAATTTATTATTATTTTCCTTTTATGGAAAATAAATTTTTTCTCACATAGTCTATCTCAATTACAGTTTCTTCTCTTTCTGCTCCTCCCAGTTCCTCCCCACCTCCCCTCCCATTCAGATCCATTCTCTTTCTGTCTCTCATTAGAAAAGAATGGGCGTCTAAGAGATAATATTAAAATATAACCAAATAAAATACAATAAGATAAAACAAAAGCTATCATATCAAAGTTGAACAGGAAAAACCAAACAGAAGGAAAAGAGCCCAAGAGAAGGCACAAAAATCAGAAACCCACTTGTTAGCACACTCAGGAATCCCATAAAAACACTAAACTGCGAGCCATACTATTTATGCAGATGACCTGGTGCAGACATGTGCAGCCCCAGTGCTTGCTGCCACATGAACTCCATGAATTCATATAAGCTTCAATAATGCTTCAGCAGATTTCTAATCTGGCAATGTTAACTATATGAATCCTTTAATATGATTTCAGTGAACATCCTTGATGAGAGTGTCTGGTCACTTTGTGTTTAGAGACGACTCTGTGAGGACAACTAGTGCCAGACCGATGTTGTCATTGGGTGAACCCCTGAAATGAATAAATGAACTGCTGACCAGAACCACATGTCCTTCAGAGAGAATTCTTCTGCAAAATAACACCAATGATTTGAAGTAAGCTGAAAATGCTGAGTTACCAATGAGAATAAATACCCTACATACAAGAATCAGAGATCAAGGGTCAAATTGTGTGGGAAGATGGGCTGTGAGAAGTCACAGAACTCTGCTGCTCCAGGCATGGGGAGATCCCAGTCTGAGGTCCCGTGGGGGCAAAACTCCTTGGTTCCGGGTCTCTGGGCTGAGGCAGCTGGCCAGAGACTGAGTGGTCTTAGCCCTTGGGCTCCCAGGCACTGCTGGGAGGACTCAGAGGGACTGAGACAGGGGGCATATGGGCTGGACCAACCCGCAGCCAAAAGGGCCAAGAGAGAAAAGATCCGGCGTGCCCCACAGGGCGGATGAGACTCTTGGTTAAGGAGACTCACTTGCTGGGTCATAGCTGGTTCAGCTAACTTGCTTGAGTTCGCGGGCCTCCGTGGCTGGAACACAGAGAAGTCCTCTGGCAGTGCCTCATTAGCTGAAGGCCCCCTCTATGATTCTCCACCGCAAGCCCCAAAGACATGAGGAAGTCCATGGTTTTAAAACATTTATTGTGATGGCAGAAAGTGGATGAAGCTGTACCCTTTGTCCTCAGGGTGGGCCTGAGGTTAAATATCTTTTGCAAGGAGGAGGGTCTGGGAAGGAATGTTTAACTGACTATGCCCTCTGGCCTTTAGGTACCTCATTAATATGGAGATCTCTTGAGGCTCTGTAGTCACACGCTCTACCTGTGCTACTATGTGACCTAAAGTCACAAACCTTTCTTTGGGAGGGACTGTGGATAAGTGAAAGGAACCAGGGCCCAGGAGCAAGGCCAAACTCCTACTGTCTCTTTAGAGTATCGGGGTTTGAGGCCTGTGCTTGACCAGGTACCCAGCTGCGTCTCACAACCCACCGCCCCACAAAATTGAGTTGAGGGTCAGGTTGAAGTCTCTGAGAATGAATGGCATGTTCACCAATACCAACATTTTTCTACCCAAGCTATGCCCCTTATAACACTGCCTTTATATGGACTCATCTTGACCTATGGGACTTAAAAGTATCTACAGAATGGCTATAAGGGTGACTATTAAGAATTAGCAGGCTCTGTGCTCCAAAGTTTAGGACATGTCCCCATAGCTCAAGGTGCATGACAATTCAGGTCTATAAACCCCACATTGCTGGTGTTTCCTTATTGCCCTGTGCTTTTGAACTTTTTAATTTGTCAAGACCTTGGCAGTGAAATGAGGAGGGTATAGTTTTTATAAATCTGTCAAAGAAAACAAATGAATGTGCGCAGTCTCCTCCAGCAGCACACAGACGCCCATCTGTTCCTGATTAGTCAGCCAAGTTAGCAGAGTTTCAAACCAGCCCTTGTCGGCTCCCACACCTGTTGGTATCCAGCAAGATGTCACCCACCTGCTCTCTTGAGGTAGGCTTCTATTACAAAATTGGACTGTAATTCAGCATTCCACACTCTGAGCCCTATACATCCCTGCTGGAAAATTAAATAGAACCAGTCCCCCAAGGAGTGACAATCCTTTGTGATAGGTCAGATACACACCAGTTGGAGGCATTTCATGGTAACTTTGGCTGAAAGCAAGATGGCTGTAAGGCACTCGGAATGTCTGCCTACCCCGAAAGTAAGCATCTTAATTTCAGATCCATTTTGCTGTGATGTATCTTCAGCATCAGTAGGACAATTTGGGGTAACAAGATAGAATGCTTTAGAATGACTCTGGGGAGAATTCCTCAACTGTAGGGGACAAGGCACAGGAATATTCACTGGGGAACTGAGGATCACTGCCTTCCAAAGCATTTGGAGCCCAGAAGTTGTGGGCATGGGTTTAAGGGCCTTCCAAATTCACTTCCACAGATAAGAACTTGACCCCACTTTACCAAGAGGATTTAGAATTCTTTCCTAGGAAATGTTGCCATATTAAACCCTAATATTTGAATAGTGCTCTAAAATTTCCTAGGATGCTAATCCTTCCATCACATCATATATTATTTAATTTGCACATATTCTAGATATCAGGAATCCTATTTCAGCATGATAGGAAGTCAGAGAGGAAGTGTGACATGAATGCAAGCTCCAGGCAATGAATTATACAAAAGGCTTTGTTTGCAGTGTCTGGGGAAGAGAGAGCTAAAGGACAAATAGGGAGCAGGTAGCACAGACAGTTATCCTCAAAGAACATTTCTCTATATGGCAAAACTTCTAGAATAGGGTATGTTTCTAGAACATTCTGTGATGAGCAGCCTTAAAATGGGCATGTTCAATGGAGTCTGAACCAAGCTAAGTATCTAGTACTTGGGTAAAGAAACAAGCCCCCTGACTGGAAGTGAAGAGGTCAAGTTCATACATCAAGAGAGAGAGAGTGAGGGCTGAAAGATCCAGCTCAGTCAGCAGATGGCTTGCCTAGCACACATGAGACCCTGAGTTCAAGCAATATAGGGTGAAGTAGTGTGTGCCTGTAATCTCAGAATTCAGGAGGCAAAGGCAGGAGGATCAGAAAATCAAGGTCACCCACAGCAATCCACAGAGTTTGAAGACAGCCTGGACTGGGGAAGAGAGAGAGTGGGAGAGAGATGGGGGAGGGAGAGAGAGACACACACAGAGAGAAACAGAGATAGAGATGAGAAACAGAGTCAGAGAAACAGAGAGACAGAGACAGACAGAGAAAGATGGGGAGATGGACAGGGGAAAGAGAGACAGAGAGACAGGCAGGCAGACAGACAGAAATGGAGACACAAAGGAAGACAGAGAGTTAGTTTGAGGTCAAGCTGAAGAAAAATACAGGTGGAGTTGGGAATGTTTTGAAAACTTGCCCCACACTGAGGAATAAGCTGAACCTTTGGCTAGCCTTCTTGTAGACTCATGACTGTCCCTCCAGCCATTTTCCGTTTGTATTCTCTTCAGTGTCCTACCATACTGTAGTGAATCACAGTTTTTGAAAGCACAAAAAAAAAAAACCTGCTCTTTTAAGAAAACATAAAATATATGTTATAACTCAATTTGCACCCCTCCACCAGGTCTCCATCAATCAGTGCTAGTTTGTAAGTCCAAGATACACTAAAATCCTTCACTAAGTATAAACATCATGAATCATTAATTGGTCATTTCCAAAAATTTATCTTAACTCTAGCCAGAGGTAAATGTTATTCGTGAATAGTCAATGTTAGAATTTTGTAAAGGTCATCTAAAAATAGAATTTAAATAGTGTAATGGTTCGTGTTGCCAATAGAGCATAAGGTTATGGCTAAGAACCACAGTGGAATAGAATAGAGTCTTGATGATGCTGTGCGAGGCTCTCAGATTGGAAATTGAGACCAGGTGGCCTCTTCATGGTCATGCACCAGACCTCAATGCCCGAGGAAGGGAAGAAAAGAGTTTATTTGTGAAACCACAGAGAGAGACACGAAGGAGGCAGGAAGGCAAGTGAGCCAAGAGGTATTCCTGGAGCAGAACAGAGCTGAAGGTCCTGTGAGGGCTATCAGAAAAACTGAAGAGCCTCCATTCATACCTGCCTCATGGTGGGTCCTTCTGTCTCATGCATGTGGCTTCTATTATTTGTATATTTTGGAATTATAGAGGTATGATGACAGAGGAAAAGAGAAAGAGAGAAGGGGGATGGGAGGAAGGAATAGAGAGAGAGCTGTCCTTTTCACAATAAAAGTATTTCTGCCCCCCCCCCCCACAGGTAAAGGGCCGAAGGGCCGGCCCTCTCTTCTCTTCCCCCCCTCTATCTCTCTCTGCTCCTCTTTCTCTCTCTTCGTCTTCCTTTCTTTGTTGGTGT
>JANHMN010000006.1:50765575-50775618 GCA_030674055.1 Rhabdomys pumilio
CTTCTCTCTCTCTCTCTCTCTCTCTCTCTCTCTCTCTCTCTCTCTCTCTCTCTGTATGTGTGTGTGTGTGTGTGTGTGTCTCTCTCTCTCCCCTCCCCTCATTTAAAAACTATTTGTTTCTATTTACTTTCCTGTCTTTGTGTCTCTATCTGCATGCACACATGAGCGCAGGTATCATCAGATTCCCTAGTTATAGGCATTTGTAAGCAGCTGGACCTGGATGCTGGGAACCAAACTCAGGTTCTCTGCAGGGACAGCAAGTACTCTTGACCTCTAAGCTACCTTAAGACCGTGAAGGGTTGATGTGGTCTTCCCAGTAGATCACTGGGTTTGAGATAGCCGGAGACCCAACAGGTGACCCCTGGGTAGGGACGGCACATATCTCACCATGCTCCCGGATTCTAGACTCTTGACACGTGGTCTACATCCCCATTAACCTGCACCTTGCAGACCACAGATGACACAGAGATGTCCCTCCTTTTATGAAAGAAAAGAGAGTGGGGTGTCGGGCCGTGGAAGGATGTCTTGGTTCTTGGGTGGGCATGGGCCTGGAACCCTGAGACTCCAAGGAAGAAACGGCAGGTGTTCAGCCACACCCCCCAGAACCCAGGGTCTTGACGAGCAGTTTAATCTCCATTTAACCTTCACCATTCTGTCACATAGGACATAGGTAGAGGGCGTGACAGGCTTCAGCCTCGAGAGATTTCCATATTCATGAGTTATCTAAAGGCCAGAGGGCGTAGCTAATTAAGTTATTCCCTCCCAGACCCTCCTTTCTAACCCCTCCCTATTTGAGCCAGCTCTCCCCTGGCTTAACTGAGGGGGCGTGGGGGGGGGGGTGTACCCAGACCACCTACATTCACCATAGACAATAAACTGTTGGAACCCACGAACTCCCTCGTGTCTATTGTGGCCTGCTGTCGTGTGACCAGTGTGGAGGACTTCCCCACGACCCAGCCTCTGGTCTGCTGCTGTGAATTTGCCCCACAATAATGGCACCCAACGTGGGGCTTAAACACCCACGCGATTACAAGAACCGGGCTGCCTGAGTTTGCTACAGGTGAACACTTCCTGCACGGCATCTGTCTCTCAAGCTGCCAACTGCGCTTGTGTGTCCCCATCTGTTTTGCTGTGCCTTTCCAGCCAGTGGTGTCTGGAGGCTCCAAATAGAAACATTGACCCCTGGGTTCACCTGAGAACTCTGCCCTGCCTCACAAAACCCATTTCGTGCCTCTCCCATGCTGAGCTGCGGTTCCAGCCGGCTAAGCTGTGACAGAGGCACAGATCCAACCATGCCACAGGCAATCGCACACCGGTGCACGTGCTTGAGGCACGCAGGCCATCATCATTTTCCCCGTGAGTGGTAAAGAATGCAGATAACGCCAGCTCCAAGAACACCCACGCCCTGGTGCCCACAAAACCTCTCTCCATAAAACCGTGAGTAACTCCAGCCTAGTTCACAAGAGTAAGCAAGTCTCTCTCTATCCCCCCTCCCCTCTCCTTCTCTCCATGTGTTCTCCAGCTCAAGGGCAAGATGGCTGTGACTCCCTAAACTCCACTCTTTGCCCCTCCCCCAGGAGTCACTCTTTCGCTTGCTGCCTGCCAGCGCAGGCTTCCCCTCCTCCTCCATCATTTGAGGCTGGTTACAGCCCAAGCCAGCTTGCCTGAAACAGCGGGTCTGGAGCCTTGCTGGCTACCGCTGACCCTGTGTACCTTAGATTCCCATCTAAGACTTCTTCCCTTGGGTAAAATTTTTCCTTTTCATTTTGAGACAGTTTTCTTTCTCTTGGCTAAAAACGCCAGTCTGGGCCTGGTTGCGGCCTGCCAGCTTCTCCCAAGAGCTACCAACTCCAACACAGCTCCCATGTGTCTCCTATGGTTTAGTCTTTTACACAGAATCTCACTGCTTCTGACTCTCCTAACAAGCACCTATGTTTCTTGCTTCGAGCTTTTCTTCAAAATTGACCTTTCTTCTCTTTCTTTACATGTAAGATTTACTGGCTAAGAAAAACAAAGGAGGAATGCCCTGCTAGTGTACCCAGAGGCCACATGTCAGGGCAAGCCCCTCCCCCAACTGCTTCTAAATCCGCCAACAAAGAAGCACACCTGAGACACTTAGCCCAAAATTTTCTTGCTTTTATTTGAACGTTTCCTTTTCTCCCTAATAGGAACTTCTAAAACAACAATGTTCATGGTTTTTCAACCAAAAATTTTTTGCTTTTTGTTTTAATGCTTCCTTTTCTCTCTAACACTCGTGATATATGCCCAACATTGTTTGTTTGTTTGTTTTTTCAACTTTTAAGATTTCTTCAAGGTTCAAAAGCTATCTAATCTACTTCCACAGGTTAAATCAACATGCTGATCACCATTTCTCAAGTCTTAATTGACAACTAATTTTCTTTCACAGACAAACTGTTGCTGCCTATCCCAGATACATAATTAACATGATGTTTTTCTCCCTCAACCATCCAAAAAGAGACTCAAAGATACCTTCCAGGACTAAAATTTCCTCAAACATGTTTGCCTTTCTAGGATCTTAATAACAGACCATGACGTGCTTGTTCCCAAGTGATTTAATGCTCAATATCCAGCCTTTGAAGGTATCTCCCCGCCAGGGATGCTGCTTCCCTGTGATTATACCCACAGATCCAACAGAGTCCATGCCATCTTCTGGAATCTGACTGAGATGCCAAGCTGCCTTCTCCCAGCCATCTATCTAGTCTGACTGCAGACTCCAGAGACACGATGAGATCCAGAGACGCTCACTGAGTCCTACAGACAGATCCAGACCTTCCAGCTACAGATGAACTCTTCTGCCAAAGTCAAATAGCTAAAGTTACATGTTAGTGAGGAAAACATAATGTCTATCTAGATTAATCAGATGTCATTATCCTCCATTCAGTCCACATCTCTCATTAGCCTGCGCCTTGGCTCAGAGTAGCTCCTCTCAGAGAGGTTTTGCATCACCATCTACAGCTACAGGTAGAGGGCATGACTAACAGGCTTCAGCCTCGAGAGATTTCCATATTCATGAGTTATCTAAAGGCCAGGGGGCATAGCTCAATTAAGTTATTCTTCCCCAGTTCCTCCCCTTTCCTCCTTATTTAAGCCAGCTCCCCCTGGCTTTTGGGGGCGGGGAGGGGGTGCACCCAGACCATCCAAACATCATGGCAATAAAACTTGGAACTCCAGACTTTCTCCAGTTATTGACAAAAAGACAGAGAAATAAGAAATTTATATAGTGCCCAGAAAAAAAATAGGTAGGACAAGAAAAGAGAAATTCCTATTACATGGGAATCCCTATTATATGACATGAAATTGACATGTTAAATGGTGTGAGGTGTGTGTGTGTGTGTGTGTGTGTGTGTGTGTGTGTGTGTGTGTGTGTAGGGAGGCTCCACACTAGTTTTCTAAATGTTACCACCCAACTTATTGAACCAAGGTCACTAATGAGAAAGAAAAGACATGTTAGGTTGCCTAGAGAGAGTGTTTAATGACTAACTGGATCAATTATATACATTGTTAAGCTATTTGACATCAGAGTAGGCACAGTGCCTACTGCTCATTGCCAGCTTCTGTTCACTGCTTGTGTATCACTGAATAGTTGCAATATGGCTTCTGGATGGTTCTGTAGCTCTTAATTCCTGGGCAATACTTATTTAGAAAGGTGTGGAATCATGCAGGGAAGAAAAAAAAGATGAATATTGTCTATTTAAAATGCAACCCCTAAACTAAGCAAAATGCTGGCTGTGGTGGTGCGGGCCAGTAATCCCAGCTACTCAGGAGGCTGAGGCAAGAGCAGTCCAAACCCCAGGCCTCCTGGTGAGACCCTGTCTCAGGAAACAAAACTGGGTGGATCTAAGTTGCTGGTTAATTTGGGTAAATCAACATTATTGCTGGGTTGGATGAAGGCCTTTGAAGAGTGTAGTGAGAGACTGCTAACCTGTGCTGAGAAATGATTCTGCCACTCTCCACTCCCAACAGTGATGAAGGAGACTTTCACTTGCTCCATGTCCCCACCAGCATTTGGTGCTCTCAGTGTTCCAGATTGTGGCCATTTGGCTGAGTTTTTCCTGAGCCATCTGGATATCTAGTGATGTCCCCAGGACCCTCTCTTACTCTTTCAGCTCTCACTTGTCCTGTTCTCCCCGAGTTAGCTGCAGCAGTATTTTATAGAGATTTACCCCAGTGTGTCTCTGAGTGACTCTAGGAGTTTTTCCAAATTCCTGACCTGAGACTGTGATTAAAATACATGGCCTTGAGCCGCAATTTGGGGGCTGCTTGTTAGGATGAAACTAGTGCTATAATCCCTGTGGTGGGAATTTAGCATATGCACACAGTAGGTGTAATACATCGACTCACTTTACCAAGCAGACTCCCTGCAGCTGGTCCTACAGGTGGTCCTGCAGGTGCTGTTGACCCAGTTTTGTATTCAATCATCTAATCTCATTCTTCTGGTGCTGTGTGACATGCTTCAGGCTACATAGAAGTAGGCTGCTGCTGAGAATCTTCAGGGAATCTTTTAGAACTGAAAAGGCCCCAAGAGACCATCTCATTGTGCAGCTAAGATTTAGAGACCTAAAGAGGTCAGGGGACTTGCCTGAGTTCAGGATAAAAAGCCCAGCTGTAACCCAAGAGGGCTATCACTTTCTAGCCTACAGTGATGTCTCAGTATAAGTGGGGTGGGGTCACTGGTGGCGTGGAGAATTTCAACGCTGTCTGAAGACAGCCTGACTCTGTGATTCAATGTATTTTCATTGTGTAAATTTGGATACTTGTTACTTCTGTTACTTTGGACAAGTTACTCAAATTTGCTGAATTTATGTTTTCTTTCTTTTTTTTTTTTTTTTTTTTTTTTTTTGGTTTTTTGAGACAGGGTTTCTCTGTGTAGCCCTGGCTATCCTGGAGCTCACTCTGTAGACCAGGCTGGCCTCAAACTCAGAAATCCACCTGCCTCTGCCTCTCAAGTGCTGGGATTAAAGGCAAGCGCCACCACTGCCCAGCGAATTTATGTTTTCTTAGCTGTAGAATTGGAGAACCTTTCTCCCTGGTTGCTGCACATCTGAATGTATAAATACTGTTAAATTTAAAAGGTTTATGCATGTGAACTGTACTTACAGAGCTTGGATATGTTGAGTGTTCCACAGGAGGTGGTGTTTCTGATGTCAGACATTGAAATGCGCAAGGATAGACATTTTGTCCATGGGGAATGTTTGTCCCAAGATATTCTGCACATTTTATAATGTTGCTATAAGTCAGCACATGAATTTTTTTTTTAAGCACAGGAAGAAAAAATGATCATCAAACTGATATTTGGGCTGAGATTAGCCTATAAATGTAGAATTTTTTTTTCAGCTGTAAAAAAAAATTGAAATCAGGAAATGTGAAGAAAAATGGATAGATCTGGAAAGTATAATATAAAGCAAGATAAACACACACAGGCTCACACTGTGTGTATAAGTGTGGGTAAAGCCTGGAAAAGGAGAAAGAAGACCAAGAGGGGGTTGTAATTGGCAATGAAAAGATGAGGAGTGGGGCAAAGGCATATGGCAAATGAAAAAGGGAGAGACTTACCAGGGTGATAGTGGTATTCTCCTTTAATCCAGGTACTCCAAAGGTAGAATCAGTCGATATCTGAGTTCAAGGCCAGCATGGTCTACAGGACAATCAGAACTTCACAGAAAAACCCTGTCTTACAAAACCAAAAAGGAAAGAAAGAAAGAAGATAAAGAAGGAAGGAAAGAAGGAAGAAAGGAGGAAAGAAAAGAAAAAGGGAGAGACTTGGGGGAAGGGAACTGCCACCAGTAGTTAGCAGTGAGGGAGATGGCAGGAGAAGAATCATAAAAACACTGTTTGGCATTATCATAGACATCTACCATCTTATATGCTAATTTGAAAAAATTAGGTGGCTGTGGGGAAAAAACTCACAGCAGAGGCACGGAACCATGGGGTAGTGACCTCGGGGATGGGGGTGGGGAGAGGGACAGTGGAGTCCTGGGCCGGCTTTCCATGCTGTGCCTCATAGGCATCTCACACCCAATATTTTTAAAATTAAATATATCGTCTCTCCCCTGAGTTTAATGTCACTCTCCACACAGGTGCTCAAGCAATGAGTTAGCTATCGTCTGTGACTTTCCCTCTTTTACATTCCACAATTAGCCAGTAGCCATGTGAAATCATATCATTCTTGAGTCTTCTCCAACTCTCTACAGTCAACTGCTGACTTCTCAGCTCACCTATAGTGTGGTCAGCCCTGTGCCATTTATTTCCCATGGCAAGGGATTATGTGTCAATAATTTGCCTTAAACGTCTATCAATGATTTTTCTGTAATCTTAAACATAAAATCCTCAGAAAGGTATGAAAAGCTCTCATGATGTGTCTCTGCCTGTCCCTCCACTTCAAACTCTACCAGATCCCATTTTGCAGCAATATTTAGCTTCAGTTCTTCCTCTTATTCCCCTACCCCTCCAATGCCCTGACAATTAGTTCCTACTTATCCATCTAGATTCCGTGTCCCCTCTCCTGGTGACATACCTCAGGGTATAGTCCTTCCAGACACTCACTGCCCCCCACTTTATTTTGTTCAACTTCCCAACTAGATTACTGGCTTCATGGGAAAGAGGTCATTCTCAGAAGAAATAATAGTGACCGATTCTCAAGTGCTCAAGTATACACTGAATGAGTGAATGAATGAATGAATGAATGAATGTCCTCGAGTTTGGAATCAGTACATGGAGGTCAAGGATGGATCTATTGGAGGAAGGTGGGCATCAGTCATTCTTTTGAGATATCTATTATGTGTACCTTTCTCCACTGCCTAGAGGATTTCTCACTTGGGGTTTCAGGAGGCAACAGAGCCTACTCAGGTTGAGGATGCTGAAGAAATAGTTAGCTCAACCTTCCATTCTTCCCCATTTCTACATCACTGGCTCTAACTGGAACTCCTAGGTAAGATTCTTGGCCCATCACTAAGACTGAAGGGAAGCTACCAGTTTAAGGTAAATAGAATTGAGAATTCTGCCTATTAAGCAAGTTTGTATTCTCATGCCAGCAACAATAGAGATGCTTGTATAACAGGTAGTAAGTAGAGTCCAAGGACTCAGTGGCAGTGTGTGCACTTTCAGTGGCAATATAGCTATCTTTCTAGGCTGGTTCTGCAGCCTGGTTTGAGGTGGTGTCCCAAGATACTAGCCCTAAACCTAATTCGACATCATCCTCATGATTCTGTCCTTGTTTCTTATGACTACAACACCTGACTGATACTCAGAATTCCAAATGGACAGCTTTAAATGAAGATTTAGCACAAAGCAACCTAGGTAAATTTCCAGGGCCCTCAAAACCTGAATAGTCCCAAGTGGGAGCAGGTGGCCTGCTTGCTCAAGTGCCATCTGGCCTGGATTTTACCCATGTCCTTTCTTGAAACAGGATGTAATAATAGATCTGATTATGCCTTGGGGACTTGGTGTGACTTTCTTTTAAAATAAGAAAAAGATCCCAAGTGTGTGTCATAGTCAAGGCCCATGTGTTATCTAGTACACTGTGAGTTTAGCATCAGATGAAACAAATAGAGAAAGGTTGGGTCTGACCAGTCTTCTGAAAGGGAGGAATCACTGAGATGAAACGACTTGGCTTGTAAGCCAGGGAAAGATGCCACGAGGACGAAACAGAAGCCCAGACCTTGTCTGCCAGTCTCTTGAAAGCTAGCTTATCAGAGGATGCTGAACTTGAGTGACATGGAGGGATAGTGGCTGATGTGAAAAGTTCTTTACCCGCCTATGTGACCAAATGAACTACCTGCTCGTCACCTTCTCTGGCAGCCATATTCTGGTCTTTCCCTGCCATCCCAATTCTTCTCAAGCTACCTGGCATCTGAGCTCCTGGTACCTCATCCCTTGGCCTGGTTCAATTCTACTCTGAGGTAGTGTTTACTATTTAGTAGAACCACATACTTCATCATGTCATTGTTTCCCTGTCAAGTGAGTGACAGGATAGCTTTATGGAAACTAAGGAACTATCAAAGGCCACCTCCTGCTCTTGGTAGTGTGCTCCAGGTATGTCCAAGTCAGCAAGATAGGAGATATGGGTCTCTCAGTGGCCTAGAATACTGCAAATAGGCCAGGCTGGCTGCCCAGAAGGCCCCAGGATCTGCCTATTTCTGCCTTTCCAGTGTAGGGATTTCAGGCACATGCCACCATTCCCAGCTTTCTAGTGTGGGTTCTGAGAAATCAAACAAATGCTCCTGTTCCCAGGAAAAGTGCTCTATAGATGGAGCTAACCTCCAGACCTATTTGCACTTTTCGAGATAGGACATGATTCCAAAGCTCCCTCTGTGATACCACAAATTGTATTGGGGAGGGGATCACATAATCATGAACAAGCCTCATGCCTGGACACCTTTACCAGCCAGGATATGGCACATGACACACAGACTAGGACTCCAAAATATAGATGTGAACTGCCCAGATAAAGAAAAAGTATGGAAAGACAGCCACACAGGAGCAAAACCAGAAGGAAAAACCATTGATAGCATTCCTGAGGCCCTTCTTGTCAAAGTAGAACTGCACTCTTTCACAAAGTAAAGCCTTCTGAATACTTCTTTCCCAGACAAGTATTCAGTATAGCCAAAGCCAGTTGCCAGGACCTGGGACATCAGTGGTATCACAGAGAGCTTCATCAGCATGGAAAGACATGAAAATAGAATTCCCTTGAAACCTATTGTGGAATAGTGCAAACGTACCAAACATAAGAGCGTCTGGGTCTGTGTAAAACACAAGCATACAAAGGAGCAGTGGGCCACCCTTACTCATGGTGCACCAGGGAGATAGTGCAATTGAAGGATCTAGAATACAGCCCTAGGACCCAGACCACCTGTGTCTCTGCAACATTTTGCTGGAGAGAACCCCATTTCAGAAGACCTCGAGGCAGTACTCCCTCATATCCCTACCCTTGCCAGATGATGATTCTAGTACTTGGGACCCCAAAGTTCCTCGGCCAAGCCACCAGAGTTGCTCCCTCTTCCTTAGCACTGTGTTCCCAATAGACCACACACAGAGTATGTACATGTGTCAGGAAGGGCATCCTGGCTCTCTGGAGGCATGTGACAGAGGGGGTCCTGCAGGTAGAGTGTGTACTAGTGGCCCCACAGGGTGTGATGAGCCATTGGGGACAACACAGGAAGAAGGCTTAGACTCAGCTTTGTCATGCCTACACAAGTTCTGCAGATATTTGTTGCTGTCTTGCCTCCGGCACTACCTCTATGTCAGTACATTGTGAAGGGAGGGCCTGGTCCCATCTGCTGCTGGCATGCGCTAGGTAATAAGATGGAGGAAGAGGATACCAGTACCGTCTATATGGAAGGGCCTAGCACATCTGCTTCACTTCTGTATTAATGTCCCTGGAGAGAGATGGAATCCAAACACAGAGACACCTTCCCAGCCTTCTCAAACAAGACAACGCTCCAAAACAAACCCTCAAATGTGAATTTCCAAAGGAATTCCTTTAGCTCTGAAGGGTAGGAGATGCTCTTAGGAAACCATTTAGTATTTGTGTAATGTCTCCCATAATAGGGCTCTGGTCCTACAGCCAGGAGTTGACTGAACACTCTCTAACATCACAGCTGGTTCTCTCCACCCCTTTGGGAGCTGAGCAGCCAAGGCTGGGAAATGGTATCGGTGAAGAGTGGCCAAAACTGGACAGTACTTGAGATGGAAGAGTAAGAAAGTGACTTTGCATGTGAAGTCTTTGGGAGAGTGTGAGAAATCCTAGGGTATCCCGAGTCCTCAAGGCCTACAGATGTGGTCCTGGGTATCATATGCTCTAGCCTAGGACTCTTAGAGCTAGGGAGACAAGAGGACAAAGATAGCCATTCTTAGTGGAAGGAAGACTGTAAGTCACCCAGAATGAATTCTAAGACTGCCCTGAGCAGACTTCCAAAGACAATCAGGGTGGTTAGCAGGGCTGGAGAGCTCCCCCAGTGACTGGAAGGACACTGGTCACAATCTCTCTCTCTCTCTCTCTCTCTCTCTCTCTCTCTCTCTCTCTC
>JANHMN010000006.1:50776018-50808359 GCA_030674055.1 Rhabdomys pumilio
TCTCTCTCTCTCTCTCTCTCTCTCTCTCTCTCTCTCTCTGTCTCTCTCTGTCTCTCTCTCTTTCTCTCTCTCTCTCTCTTTCTCCCTCCATCCTTTCGCCTCCCCCTGCCTCTGAATTCCCAATGTTTTTGAAACTAGTTTCAAAATTTCAAAATACTCCTGTAAGATTTGCTAGGTGAGGGAGGAATTTCCAGTTCAGATTAATATCACTCCCAGTTTGAAGCTTTCCAGTCATTCCATTACACAGGCATGGGGCTTTTGCAAAAAGACTGACCACTGCTCTGGTTTGAGCAGCTAGACATCTATCTATCTTTCCTGTTTTTATTGCAACCTGAGCAGGAGAAAAACTTGACAAAGGGTTAGGACCTCCTTCCTGTCTCCTTTACCTGGCTTTGGAGTCTCATGCACTGTCTTCCTCAGTCAGCTTTACAGAGGTGGCCTTCAGGTTCATTAACTGGGAGGAAACAGAAAGGAGGCCCTGGTAGGGCCCAGCTTTGTGTCCTCTATGCTCAAAAGTATCTGTTGTACCCTCATCCACCAGAAAGCACAAACCAGAGCCCAGAATGGTGGGACATACCTTTAATTCTACGATCTAGGAGGCTGAGGCAAGAGGATTGTGAGTTTTATTCCCACATGGGCTATATAGCAAGGCCCTGTCTAAATAAAATAAAACAAAATAACCAAAACCAAGTACAGGCCAAAGTGTCAACACTTCTCAAAGCTTTGAACAAATAGAACCAGACTGTTTTTAGCAACTATTACCTGTGAGTAAGAGGAGGGTTTTTTTTTATAAGATACACCCATTATCTTTATATAAGATAACAATTTCTGCCATGATCTATGTTTGCATGTATGATCTGGTCAATGTATTTGGCAATATTTAGCATGTATGTTTGTGTGCACACGAGTATGTAAACACACCTGTGTATATGTGTGGCATGCACATAGAGGTCAGAGGTTGATGTCAGGGGTCTTCCTCAATGGCTTTCTCTTTTGTCTTCTCAGTCAAGGTCTCTCACTGAGCACAGAGCTCACATGTTAGAATGGTGGGCCACCGAGCTCCAGGAACCCACCTGTCTCCAACCCCTTCCCCTAGACCTGAGGTTACAGACACACACACTACCATGCCTGGCTTTTATGTGCATGCTGAAGATTTGAACTCATGTCCTCATGCTTTTGCAATAAACACTTCACATACTGAGCCATCTTCCCAGCCCTACTCTTGCATTAAGTTAATTTTTATTAGCATGCAAACCAATGGATTTAACTGTGACAGTTCCATACATACATACATGTTATACTTAGCTCTTATTTGCCCCACCCCCATGTCCTTCACCACCCCCATGACTATTACCACCACCCTTGCTGCTCCCTTTCCTCCAAGTAGCTCCCTTTCTGCTTTCTGGACATATATATTCCATTATACTTTGTTTTTCTTATCTATCTATCTATCTATCTATCTATCTATCTATGTATCTATCTATGTATCTATCTATGTATCTATCTATCTATCTATCTATCTATCTATCTATCTATCTATGTATTTATCTTTCTATACCCATTTTATCCTTTTTCCAATTTGCTTTTCTACTTCAATGTCTCTCTCTCACACACACATACACATTTATATATATACATATGTATATATAAATTCTCTAATTCACATATGAGAGAAAACTTAGCCATGTAAATCAAATATTATATAACACAATGTTACCCTGGAAGTACAAAGCTGGCCCTGTAAAGTATCTAATTCAACAGATAGGTGTGACATTATCATAAAGGTAGTAAAAAGGTAATAAATAATAGATGTCAATTTATACACATAGAGACACATCAACATGTGCATACACAAATGTATGAACACACACATGCACATATATGTAGAGTGGGGTCTTTGTGCACACACATGTGCCATCCTCTAAACGCAGTTGAACCTGTCACAAAACAGAAAGAGTCTTGGATGCTCTCTTAAGGCTACTGTGAGAAGACACCATAAAACCCAGCCTCAACACTGGGCTTTTTAACAAACAAGTAGGAGTTGTATAATTTAATTTTTTTATAATTGAATAACAATCACATTTCATCTGAATTGGAGCATCTGAGATCTAAGTGAGTTTTGCCAGACATCACAACTGCTATGTGTCTGTAATAACCATATGGATACTTTGTTTTTCTTACAACCCATCATGTCTGGAAAAATTCACTAGCTATCCTCTCTTAAAGTCATTCAGTCAAAGATAATGCACAGGCCCGGGGAGCGTGAAAAATATTTCTTAACACAAGGGCTTGGATATGATCCCTAGCTACAGATTTGAGAGAACTCCTGCTCTTGGAGGCCAGGCACGAAATCAGAGCCAGTTTAATGACAGTTTAATATATCTGACAACATTCTCATTGCCAGGGGAAGGGAAACACATATTTCAAAGGAAACCAACCATCTGAACCAAGTCAGCAAATGTATAGACTTTGTGGCTTGACCTTCTCAAAGTTGTGTTTACCGCCAGCTTACCTCTAAGCTAAGCTTAGACGGTATGAGGGAAATCCTGGAGAATGAACTGGCTGTCATGGTAGTAACAGCTCTGGGTCGTGTCTCAGAGTAGAGCTATCAGTATGAGAATCAGATGTGACTGGCAGATCGTCCAAGCAGATGCTCTCTAACAACAAAGCTACAGCACTGTCTTGGGTTTCAACCCTTCCCTTTAGTTCCCCCAAGATGGCTGCCATTAGGAGCCATCTTAAAAGCTCATTTTTCATCTGCTTCTCCCCAGTGAACACTTCTTCACTGAGTTACAACTTCCAGCACCACATCTACAACAGGGGGCGCTTTTTTTTTAGATGGGAAGAAAAGCATTTAGGAAACTGAATTAACTTAAAAGATTCAGAATTATGGAGCCAAATGGGATGTTACTACCTTGGAAACTTCCTGTCTATTGTTCCTTCCCCCAATAATTTTCAGAAAAGTCAAACTGGGCTCCATTGCACTGTAGGTTTTGACCTCGTCAGTCCTAATGAGTATATGAGTCAAACCCTTAAATCACCTCTACCTCCCTCTCTCTGATACACACACAAACACACAGAGAGAGACATATACATGTGTGTGTATGTGTATGTATGTTTGTATGTATGTATGTATGTATGTATGTATGTATGTATGTATTCTACTGATTCTGTTTCTTGAGAGAATCCTGAGTTACAAATGCTAAACTATTAAGCCAATGAGACTATGTGACCATTCAAGAAAACATGTTGAACATTCTAAGTATTTACTGAATAAAAGAATGATAGGGTGGAAATTTTTCTGACTTGAGTCCTACCCAAATAATGTCAATTTTTACTGTGAAAACACAGCAATTAATTGTGTAGAGATGACTCCCCATCATCCAGGAGAATCCCTGCGGTGGGTGTCAGCACTACTAAGATGCTGGAGAGAAAAGGCCAGAGACTTGCCAATTGTGTGTTCCTGAAAATAAGCCAAGTTCAAAGCTCCCTTGTCAGATCATTCAACAGATAGACTTTAAAATTTGCAATAGAGAGTTTTCCTGGGACCTATGGGGGTACATGACAAGCAGGTCTATCCAGAGCATGCAGAACTGAAAAACAAATGGATCTGCTACAATTTGACTGCTGCCACCAAAAGTCATATTGAAGTAGAGGTATTAAGAGATGGGGTCGGGCCCAGGGAATTGGCTCAATAGGTAAAGTGTTTGCTTCACGAGCATGAGCACCAGAATTTCCATCTGCAGCAGTCACATAAATGTCTGTGATCCCAGACACTGGGAACAGGGGATCACGAGACATCAAGGTTGCTATCTAGATAAGCTGAATCAGTGGTATGGATTCATGAGAGAAACCTTGTGTCAACATGTAAGGTGGAGCATGTTTGATGAGGATACCAGCGTCACATACCTATACCCACACATGTATGAACACACACACACACCCACACACACACACACACACACACACACACTCAGACCACACATGCACAACAAAAAGATAAATGAAACTACATAAGGCCTTTGAGAAGTTGTTAATTCATCTGGGCTCTGCTATCCATCTGCCTGGATGGATATATTCAGGGGTTATTTTCAAACTGAGAGACTTATAAAAACTAATTTGGCATTTGTGGGTGCTCTGTTCAACATGTGATACACAACAGCACCTCAGAACTCCACACAGAGTCCCCGTGAGTGAGCATGGTGTCACCTATGTGTTCCCTTGACCCTTGGCTTTCAGTCTCTAGAAACATAAGAAATAAATGGAGTTTAAAAGAAACTACTCAGCCTTGGGGTAGTAGTTTGCAGCAACTGAAGATGGATCATGGCAGAAAGTCTCTTTAGATTGGAGCACTGGTTATAGCAACTGGGTTATGGACATTTCAAGAAAACATGGATTTCTGATACTAACCAAAACGAGAGGTAGGAAACAGAAAGAAGCGAGAGTGATAAATGCAAGGCTGTGATAAGACTCTGATGTATAGTCAAACTCAAGTTCATGAAAAATTCACTGGTGGGAAGGAAAAAAAATGCTTACAGCTGTTTAAATGCCTTTTGCCCAACTGCAGAGATAAGTGTGCAATGCCAATGCCATTTGATTGCTTACTGCCTTTCATTGCGGCTCTTCTCTGCCTGGCTGCTAGCCTAGCAACAGCGACTCAAAGGCAAAACCAGTGCTTTGTTCTTCAGAGTGAGTGTCCTAGTCGTAACAGCAAGTGCTGTCCCGCTCCACCTAAGGACATGGGGAATGAACACAAACTTTAAAACTTCAAAGTCAGACTTGATACCAATTACTGAAAGCACAGAAGAAATGGCATATTGATAGTTTTGTTTGAAATGTTTTCTTATTACAGACATCCTTCTGTATCCACTGGGAACGAATTCTAAGCTGACTCATAGACACCAAAACCCAAAGATGCTCAAGTGCTTTATTTAATGGATGTAATATGTGCACATAATCTACACAATCCACCCATAAAGATGATTTCAAGTCTTATTTGTCTTATTTGGTTACTTATTACTGAACACAGTGTCAATCTATGAAAGTCTAGCATGTTGACACATACCTGTAGTCTCAGCACTTTGGAAGTTGAGAGAAAAGGGTACCAAGTTTGAAGATAGCCTGGATTACATAGCCAGTCTCTGTCTCAAAAAGAGAGATGAACAAAATTGGGATAAAGGAGATAGAAAGGGCAGAGGAGGAGAGTGAAAACAAGGAAAGGAGGGGGAAAAGATGGAAAGAAAACAAAGGAATAAAGAAAAAGAAAGCAACAGAAAAATAATGTAAATAAAAGGAAAGGAAGGCTATGTAAATGGTTGCTTTATTTACTCTTTAGGGGATACTGACAAGGATAAACCTCTGAACCTGTTCAGGGCAGATGCAAACGTCATGGACCTCAGTACACACTGAATGATCCTTGGTGGACTGAATAAATAGTTGTAGGATTTGTGGGTTCTGAATGCTGACTGCCAATACCCCTTAGCTTGACTTTAATTCAGAAACCCTTGACTGACCACCCTCAACTTTAGAAAGTAGTGTAAGTACAAGATTATATATTTCATACTTCAATCAGATTAGCCTAAAACAACTTATGGACATCAAGTACTCCATAAACTGAGGGTGGGGGTGGGGGGAATCCAAAATGTTGAAAGTCCAGAATTCTGAGAGAAAATGGTAAAAGTGCTCCTGGCATTGACCCCACGTCCCTCAAACAGCTCAGAGCCTTGCTGGTGTGATCAGTATCAGCTGCTGGTGTGATCAGTATCAGCTGCTGGTGTGATCAGTATCAGCGCGTGCTTCTTGACCTGCTATTAAAATCATGAGAAAAACATGGCCCCTGTTTTCCTCTGTTTCTGTCGTATATTTTTCCTAAAATGTTTAAAGTCCTATGCAAGCAGTTGCTCTTTCTGAAACAGTCCTGGGACCATAAAAGCTACTCGTACAGAAAAACCGAAGCAGAGAGAGTTTAGTTTATATCAGGCAACAAATTGCAATGAAACAGACAAATTGTCTAGGGAGTTGAAAAGCACATTTTCCTCTGGCTGAGTTCACTTGAGAAGGAAATTTTCTTAGTCTTTTATCTCAAGCCTGGTGGAAACAGTTTACTCTTCCAGGGAAAATGATCTTGACTTCTACCCCTTCTACACAATCTTAAATTATTTCCACAAATTTTTAGAAAAAGGAATAGATCACAAAGACATTGGCCGTACTGAGCAAAGGCTGAATGGTAAGAATATAGAAAAATGAGAAGTTCTGTATCATAAGTCTGCCCTGTGAATTTGCTTTATTGGCTGATTCATTTTTTCATATATTCCAAAATATTATAAAAGCGCTAGAGAGATGGCTCAGAGATTAGCTACTCTTCCAGAGGACCTGGGTTTGATTCCTAGCACCAACATGGCAGCTAACAACTGTAACTCCATTTCCTAGGAATCAAATGCCCTCTTCTGGTCTCCAAAAGCAAGGAATATACATGGTACAAAGATATGCATGCAAGCAAAAATTAATATACACACATAAAATAAAAATAAATTTGAAAAATATATATTATTAAGGTGCTGGAGGTGAGTCTCGGTGGCAGAGAATTTGTCCAGTATGTTTGAGGCATGAGTTTGATCCCCAGAACTGTAAGACAGGGTTTGTATCCCCAGAACCTATGAAGATGTTGGGTGAACATGAAAGCCCACCTACAATGCCCACAAAATAGAATCAGAGAACCCACAAAACAAACTGGCTCGCTGGACCAGCCTGTGTGGGTGAGTTCTGGGTTTGACTAATAGGCCTTGGCTAGCTGAACCAGCCTGTGTAGGTGAGTTCTGGGTTAGACTAATAAACCTGTCTTAAGGAATAAGGCACAGAGCAACAGGAAAGATCCCTGATATGAACCTAGGACCTCCAAATGCTCACGCACACGTGTGATAACACATATGAGCACACACGTACAATGCATATTCCATGGGCATACATATGAAACATGAGTAAACAATATAATATTCACAAGGATATGCATTGTTTTATGTCAAAAATGGAACCTTCCTTGTAAAGTCAGTTTGTTACTTTGCAAATTATAGTTTGTAGTGGTTGAAAAAAAGAAGGTCCCCATAGGCTCGTATATTCAAATGTTTGGTCCGCAGTTAGTGGTACTGCTTGAGAAGGATTAGGAGGCCTCATATATAGGATGTGTGTGTGTGTGTGTGTGTGTGTGTGTGTGTGTGTGTGTGTGTGTACACATGGCATGGCCTTATTGAGGGATGTGCATCACTGAGGGCCAACTCTGAGGTTTCAAAGCCCTTCATCACTTCCAGTTATCTCTGTCTCTCCCTGCGGTTGTGGATCAGAGTTAGCTGTCAACACCATTTCTGCCTAATGCCATGCTCCCCACAGTGATGATCATGGGCTCGCCCTCTAAAACCGTTAGCAAGCCCCCAGTCAAAGGCTTTCTTTTACAAGTTGCCTTGGTTATGGTGCCTCTTCACATCGACAGAGTGCTTGATTCTTGATTGGCAATAAGCTAAAGGAGACCCAGATTCCTACCGTTTCCTGAGGATTTCATGTGTTTTCCTATGTGTTCATTCATTTGTGTATGTATACAGGTATACATACATGTCCATCCTTAGGAACACAGCCTACCTCCTTTGAGTCAGTCTCTCACTGTACCTGGAGCTCACCAAAAGTTTTTTGACGGGATTGCTAGCCAGCCACAGAGGTCCTCCTGTTTCCACTTCCCCAACCCAGGATTTCAACTGCATGACCATACTCAGCGTTTTTAAGTGGGTCCTGGGGATTGAACGAAAGTCCTCATGTTTGAGAGGTGATCACTTTACCGAGTGACTTATAGCCTCAGCCCAAGATTTGAAATTTTAAGTTACATGGCCTGATTTTTTTCCCAGGCAGGCAGCATCTGAGGAGGAATTTCTCCTTATAGCAGACAATCAAATCACCCCTGTGGCTTAGGTTCCAACTGAACTGTCATTTTCCATTTAAGTGAGCATGGTAGACACATACTGGATTTCCAGAATGAGACTGTCCACACCTCCAGTCTCAGGCTCAGTGACTCTAGAGGAGGCTTCCCTTCCTCTAACTGCCTCCACTTTCCAACCTCTCACTTTCCCTGGTGCAGAATTACAAAACCAACTGCGTCGAGTGCATATTGGAAAAAGCGTTAAGTCAACGAGTTATATTTTCTTTGGAAAGGAAGAGCAGCGAGTGGAAAAATGAACAACAGTTCAGATCAGGTTAGCAGAGTCCTTAGCTGGAAAAAATCCTCTCCAGTTTCCCATGATGGATACAGCACATTCATTCAGCTGCCCCCTGTGGCTCCCAGAGCATAAGACATGTTCAAGTTTCTAGCATATTCAGCAAGTGTAATGGTGGGACAAAGAGGATTTCAGCTGAAACATGACCCCAGGTTATATAATAAAGAAGCTAGGAATTCCAACTAAACAGATGCAGATATTCTTGGGTGGGGATCTTGTCAATTACAATCTCCCTGGAATTTCTTTGGTTAGATGGTCAAGAGTATTACCTATAAAAACTTACATTTACTCTGTAAAAGTTGGGGTTAGGAGATTCCAAAGACATGGCTCAGTTGGTAGAGTACTTGCCCATATTGCATGAAGGCCTGTGTCCAGTGCCCACTGGCTCATATACTGTATGGTCTAAAAGCACAGAGCTGAAATCTCAGTACCATAGAGGTGCAGGAAAGAGATTCAGAATTCAAGATCATCCTTGGCTAAGTTAGGAGTTCAAGACTAGCATGGGGCTACTCAAGACCCTGCCTTTGAAAAATAATGAAGAAAGAGTACAAATGAATCACAAAGAGATATTAGATTCTGGCTGTATAACTGGAAATACGTGCTACTCAAACATGGGACAACCTCTTCCTCTATGCCTCTATCCCTCTGACATGCCAATCTTGGCTGGAATGGGTATCATTTTAAACTGAATTTTTAAGCAGTGGTAACCTTGCTTGAAAGCAATGCTTTCAATTTTTTGTTAAAACATACACTTGTGTCTTCTTTCCTGGTTTGAAATGGACATTCCCTTCAGTTCTAAAGGGTCTGAGAGTTCTGCATACTTGCTGTCCCCTGGAGTCTTCTATGGAAGATTTCCAAGAGCCAAAGCTGTACAGTATAAATTTCATGGTTTTATGAGGACCATTCATTTTACTTCATCCTCAGAGGAGCCAAGAAGCTGTTTCTCTTTTTTTTTTTTTCCCCAGTTGGAATGCAACTGAATATCTGGCTTAGAAAATCCCTGACTGAGTGTATAGCTCTATCATGCACAAGCCCGTGCTATGCTTGACATCTTTTCAAAGTAGAAGCCTGGCATAAAAAATTACCAGTGCTTAAATGGAATGGAATGAGACCTGTTCTACCTTGTTCAAACATTTGTGTCTGAGGAAGTAAAAGATGATGGTTTTGCTCAGTACATAAAATAAAACTAGACAAGTTACAGTGAAAATGTGAGTTTCTAATTTGCTTTCAATTCAAAAAAAAATTTGTCAGGAGGGTTAATACCTAGAATATATAAATAATCATAAAATTAAGCTCCAAAACCCAAGTCATCTAATCAATAAATTGGCCAATGAGCTGAAGAGACAGTTTTCAAAAGAAGAAATACAAATGAAAACTAAGTGCTTGAAAAAGTACTCGACACCCTGAACCACCTCAGAAATGCACATTAAAGTTGCTTAGAGCCTCCATCTCACCCCAACCTGGATGGCTATCCTGAAAACAAATGGTAATGCTGGCCAGGATGTAGACGAAATAGAATGTAAGATATGCTGTTGGTGGGAATGTAAGCCTATGTAGCCACAATGAAACTACTGTGCAGGTTCCTCAGAAAACTAAAAACAAGGCTACTGCAGGGCCCAGCTGTAACAGTTCTGGATATAATGTCCGAAAGACACTAAATCAACATAGCGCACAGACGTTTTCATGCCCATGTTTATTGCTGCACTGTGTATTCACAATTGTTAGTAAAAGGAGGCAGCTGAAATGCCCACCAGTGGATGAGTAGATAAAAAAAAAAACATGGCGTACATTCACACATTGAAATTTTATCAGGTCATGAAAAGGAACAAAATCATGACATTTGCAGCAAAGTGGATGGAACTGGGAATCATTGATTTAAATAAGGAAGATTCACAAAGACAAATACCACATGTTTTCCCTCACATGCAGACTCTAGTTTTAAGTGTGCATGTGTATACCTATGTGTGCATGTGTGTGTGTGTGTGTGTGTGTGTGTGTGTGTGTGTGTGTGTGATACAAAAGTAGAAAGAGGGATATGGAAGGAGAGGCAGAGGCCTTAAAGGAAGGAGGAGAGAAGAAAAAGCAGGAAGGACCACTACAATCATGAACTCACGGCACATGTGGCTGCCTGTCCACGACCTATGCCAGTCAAGCCAGACAGCACTCTACTGTGGAGTGGGAAGGGAATTCAGAAGCTTCACCCCCATCTGAGGAGCTATGGACAATTCATGATATGGAGAAAAGAAAACTGGGGATTTTTTTGTAAAAGGAGTGGCTCATGGGAGGTGCCCCATGCCCCATGCCCCACACTCAGAAATACATGAGCGATACAAGTTGAAGTTATTAAATTATTATGAAAGAGTCCATGAAGTCCAGAAGAAATGAGGGTGAGGGAAGACTTGGGGATAAATATGATCAAACTACAACGTAAGAAATTCTAAAATAATTAATAAAATATTTATTTAAGTGAATAAGGGAAAGGGGAGGAGAGAGATAGAAATACGGTGATGAAGTACACGTAACATTCAAGCAGAAGGAGGCGTGGTTCAGAAGATAGAAAAGACCAGCAGGAGCGACACAGGAGAGCTGGGGAAGAAAGGTGGATAGGAAGAAATCACCACGGCATGTACGTATATTTAAAATGCTGTCGTGAAGCCTATGGCTCAGTGTGTCAACTGGAATATTTATTAAAGGTCACGTCAACCATATGTTCAGCAGGAAACATCCCCGATGGGGCACTTGCTTTTATAGCTAGCTTAAGGTTCTTCAGACCCATTAGAAAAAGATGCAGATCTCATCCTAAAAAGAATGCAAGGACATTAGTTTGTACAAAAAAAACCCTTAATATGTAGCCTAACAGAGTGTCTCCCAATGGTACTGCCTCTGTTAGGTCTTGTTACTGGGATAAAGGACTCTAATGAAAAGTAACTAGGGGAGGAAAGGGTGTGTTTCATCTTACAGTTCCATGTATCAGTTCATCACTGAGGAAATTCAGGGCAAGAACTCAAGGCAGGGACCTGGAGGCAGGAAGTGAAGCAGAGACCATGGGAAACACCACTTCCTGCCTTGGTTCCTGGCTCACATTCAGCTACCTTTGATACAGCCCAGGCTGACTGCTCAGGAGCTGCTCTGCCCAGGTCGGGCTGAGACCCCTACTGCAATTAGCAGAGAGAAAATACTCTGCTGACACGCCCACGTACCAATCTGGTCTTTACTTGTATGTGTATATGTGTCTCTGCACATGTTGTTACATGTGTCCCTGCTGGTGTATACACATGTATGAGAGTATACACGTGTGAGAACATGTATGTGGAAGACAGAGGTGAACCTCAGGTGGCATTTCAAGGCATCTACTTCAATTTTTGAGACAGGCTCTCTCACTAGCCTGGAACTCAATGACCACACTAACCCCAGGGACCCACTTGTCTCTCCCTCCCTATCACTAGGATTTTAAATGAGCACCACCATACCTGTGAGCACCACCGTGCCTGTGAGCACCACCATGCCTTTGAGCACCACCGTGCCTGTGAGCACCACCTTGCCTGTGAGCACCACCTTGCCTGTGAGCACCACCATGCCTGTGAGCACCACCATGCCTGTGAGCACCACCATGCCTGTGAGCACCACCATGCCTGTGGATTAAACTCAACTCCTTATGCAGCTAGCACTTTACTAAGGTAGTTCCCTGGTCCCTACTTGTAATTTTTTAATGGAGAGAACATCTGGCTTGATGTATCCAAACTCTGACAGTTAATTCCCAGAGTCTATGACTAGACAGGCATTCTAATTTATACATTTGGCTCTTCAAAAACTTGTACCAAGACTGTTTTGAATAAAGAGGACAAAGGAAGATAGCTGTCGAAAAGGCAGCAAAGCCAAGGTCTATGCCCTGATAAACGTGGACTACCTGAGTCTCTGCATCTCTCCTCAGGCCATTGTGAGATTGCAGGGATGGCTTCGTTGCTGTTCTATGTCTGACTACAAAACCAGCTTGTTCCAAAATGCCACAGACACTCTAAGGTGGACCCTGTTACCCTGCATTTTCACAAAATTGACTTTTCTTAGTTACAATACACCAAGGCATGGTTTCCCTAGCCTCAATTATTTCCTCTTCTGTGTCAGACTGATGGCTACCCCCACACCAAGAAGAACTAGATAAAAACATTGCTATATACTCTGTCAAACATGAAAAGTTCTCTAAAGCCCTTAGTCACTTGCAGCCTTTCTGACTCTATCTGCAGTACCAAGGTGCTGCAGGATAAAGCACTACCAGCCACGTAGGAAGGTGTGGGGTGGGGTGGGGTGGAAGCCCGTCTGTCAATCTTCTACCAGCTGCCCCACCTCCCACCCTTATCAAAGCCCCTCCCGAGTTTGTAAGGCATCCAGAACTTAAGCCTTCTCTCATACTCCGCTGATATTACCTGCTTCAATATCTGTCTCTCTCCTCTAGAATACAAACAACTTAGGGGGTTGTCCATTCATCTGTGGTTCCTAGGGCCAGGGCTGTCTTTCCACAGAGGGACATCTCAGCAATTTACAGCTAAAGTAATAAACAGAAGCATTTCTGTAGTCTATGATCTGTATGATTCTACCAGGCTTCACCTGTGAGAGACAGACCACTAACGGAACATTATGACTCCCAACAATAGAACATGCTCCAATTGTAAGCTTTTTACCTTGATTTCAAGCATGAAATAGGAAAGGGCCACATACAAAAAAATGTTGACACCAAGCATGGTGGTGCATGCCTTTAATTCCAGCACTTGGGAGGCAGAGGTAGAGGCAGAGAGATCTCTATGAGTTCAAAGCCATTCTGTTCTACACAGTGAGTTCTAGGCCTGCCAGAGCTACATAGTGAAACACTATTTCAAAAAAGAAGAAGGAAGAGGAGAAAGAAGAAGAGGAAGAGTTGAAGTCTAGTTAATATCACTTATGGTTTTCAAATAACTTTTCTTTCTTTCTTTCTTTCTTTCTTTCTTTCTTTCTTTCTTTCTTCTTTTTATTTTTGGTTTTGAGACCGGGTTTCTTTGTGTAACTGCTTTTATTGCTGTTCTAGAACCCACTCTGTAGACCAGGCTAACTTAAAACTCACCAAGATCCACCTGCCTCTGCCTCCCAAGTGCTGGGATTAAAGGTATGGACCACCATGCCAGGTTGTCAGATTATTTTTTAAATTAATAACAAATGATTTATGTTTGTGTGCTTGTGTGTATAATGTAGGTGATAAGCTGAGGCTGTCAGCCTTGGTGACAAATGCCATTACTGCTCAGCCATCTCTCTGGCCTGACATCACTTTTTCAGTAGAGATGCATATGCTTTTGTGTGCCCCAAATAAACCCTTTCGCTTCTGCTTAGCTTATACTTCTGCTTAGTTCATTACTCTCGGCTTTTCCACTCAGACTAGACTCTGTTTCAGATTGAAATGACCCTCTTTCCCCTCTGGTCACCAGGGTACCGAAAGTCGCCTGAGGGGTGCCTGTCCTCATTTCAGATTGTTATAGTCTGAAGCTGAACTTCAGAAAAAAAAATGCAAGTGTTATTTATGATCGCACCAAGGCAGCTTCCTGGAGGAGGATCAGCACACCTAAAGGGGAAATACGTCAGCCACCAAGCAAGACTGTATTAAAGCTAACTCATTCATCACCCACTTAGGGGAAACACGTCACTGAACACATGTCAGGTCACAAAGAAGCTGCTGGCACTTTTAATCAGAAGTTGCCCCATGGCCATCAGCAAATCTTTGTCCCTGACAGAAAATGAAAAATATCTCTTTCCATAGTGTTATACACCTGCCACCGTGGCAGAAAAAATAAATGTTATGCAAATTAATTTTGAAAACTAATGATTATAATCATGCAACTGTATGCATTTATACAAATATACATTATGCAAATATACATTAAGGTGCTGGGGACTGAACCCAAGGCTATCCAGCTCAGCTGCTACATTTACATGTGCTATATGTTTTTATAAATACACACCGTATACACGTATGTGGGGCTCTAATGTAATTGAAAAGGAAGTGACCTCATATAAGACTATCTGGTTCTAAGTCCTCAAGCATTACATATCAGGAATAGAAGCACCTTTTATTTCCATGGGCAGACTTGGGAGTAGGAAAGACTCTAACCCTGAGCCTGCTGCTTCCTCCCTCTGTGGCCTTGGAACCTCCCTAAGGTTAGATGAGAAGAGAGGCTGGCAGAAGGTAGGTGCTCCATGCAGGTGAGCTTTTGGCATTGGAACCACAACAGACGCCCACTCTGGTCCTTTTATGACTGACCTCAGAACTGAGGTACTGTAATGGCTTCTCAGTTTTAGCCTTCTCAACTCTAGTCTACCCCAGAATGAAATCCCATCCATGACATAGCTCTATACAAAATCCCCGAAGCTCCCACTGCCATTCAACATCTTCCTGTAGCATCCCAGATGCTCGTCTGTGGGCCTTTGTACCTTTCCAGGCACTTCTCCAACTTACAGCCTCATTCTCAGTCACTCTGATACACCTACTCCTAGGCCGTATTCAATGTCTATAAATGACCTGCAGTCTTGGTCACATGACTCCTTAACCACAAGGTCCTTCCCCTAGTTTTTAACTACTAAGGCTTGAGCAGGCAAGACGGCTAAGTGAGTGAAGGCACTTGCTACTTGCTACCATCCCCGATGACCGGAACTTGATTCCTGGGACCTGCCTGGAGAAGTAGAGAATGAACTCCCCTTGTGTTTTGTTGGGTCTTGTGAAATGTCAGCCCCGCTGTGTCACAGGAACCCTTAGAACAGAAACTCAGTCCAAGCCCTTCTCATTGCTACTAATCTCAGCAATGGAAGGTGGAGCCTGGTTAGCTGCCCTCCCTCCTTGACAGAGTGTATGCTTCTAGCTCATCAAGTGTAGTTTCATTTCTTGACCATGTGGTCACCGCGTGTACTCAGATCTGCTACAGATATCTCAATCTATACATGGATATGCACAGAAAACTAAACAAGTATATTGGGTTTTGTTGATGGTTTAAGGGGTTGACTTAAAGGTACTAATGAAAAAAGTAATGCTAGTAAGATAAGCTTTGCTGAGTTCTTCTGCCCAATCTCAGAATACCAGAATTCAAACGACACAGTTAACCTTAATCATTTGTGTTTTGTTCCCTGGCAGTTCTACAGATGGAATCCAGGGCCTGGCGCATGCTAAGCAAGTGCCCTACCACTGAGCTATGCCCCTAGACCACTTAATATGGTGCTAAATTAAGTTCACTCACTTAATACAGTGCTATGGACCAGTGGGTCTAACCTGTGGGTCACCGATCTCTTTTGGAGGTCAAATGACCTTTTCACGGGGGTCATCAAAGACCATCAGAAAACATTTAGATTACAACTCATACCAATAGAAAAATGACAGTTATGAAGTAGCAATGAAAATAACGTTGTGGTTGGGGAATCACCACACCGTGGGGAACTGTACTATAAACAGGGGGGCAGGGTTAGGAAGGCGGAGAACCATTGCTACAGACTATCAAACAGAACTGTCTTTTAAATTATGTTTGAACTCTGTCTTTGCTATCAGGCAAGTTGTAGTTTTTATTGCTAAATAGACTCCTTAGTCCAAGTAAGCAAATCAAGCAAAAAAAAAAAAATCCTATTATTTAATAAACTAGCTGAGGAGGGAAAAGCTTTAAATCAGGACATCTTATTAATGAATACTGAACACCTTTCAGGCTCTTTAACTCTGGTCCTAAATTACTCGGGCAAGAAATTACCACCGCCAACAACAAAATCCTTAAATAACATTTTGGGAGTTATACCTTTAGAAGACTCTTTCTCAACTACCCTTTTAACCGGGATTTCCAAGGACTATGAAATGACGAGTACATCTCAAACAAATCAGAACGTTCAAAAACTAAAATCCAATAATGTCAAAACAAAGGCAAGAAAACAGGAACTCAAGACCCAGCCCCGGGACAGCAGGGACAGCAGCTTTCAAATCCCTTCTCCTCCTGTCTTAAACATTAGAGAAGTATCCATTTTATGAACGTCATTTTCCACCAGTTCCTTTCTGCTTTGTACACAAGGCTGCTTATCATTTCCGACTGTCCCCATCATTCCCAATTTTCCAGACATGATACATTCTAACCACTAAAGACAATTTCTGAAATTCCATAGTCAGAGTTCATATTGTGGATTTTAGTACATAGAAAGTCATAGGCCAGTTTTTCAGTGTATGTATGTGATGCAGATATCCTCTGATCTTTTGTTTGTTTGGAGACATTATAACCAGTTCATTAAAGTCTAGTTTGTCATTGTCACAGCTCCTGTATTCTTTACTATCTCTCTCTCTCTACATCTTTAGAGATCATGCTGAGAATTTAAAAGGTTTCTACACTTCCTCTCACTAGCAAGAGAGAATTCCTTGTGTCTTACACAGTAATGAATTTAAACAACTGTGTTTGCCAGAGAGGGGGGAAAAACCACGCTAGAATGCTCCCTAATACTCCCCCATCTGTAACAGCAGTGGGAAAGCTCACTCACCTTTGGCATGTCAATAATTGATGGTCTAGGGATGGACGTCTGGAAAGTAACGGCTTCGTGGTCTGCTTCGTCATTCAGGGACCTGGGCAAATCCTCAGGGGTCTCTGCAGGCTGGACAGCAGTGTGTTTGCTGTTATTGCCATTCGCAGTGCCGTTTTGCTCCGAGTGTGTGCTAGAATCTCGCCTTTTCTCTGCAGCTCTTTCTTCTGCCTTTGAGTGACTTGGATGTCTGCCTGCTTTGGCCATGGGCTGGACATAGATGGCGGAGTGAGTGTCCATCGAGCTGGACTGATCAAAGGTAGCATTTTCCCTGGTGTTCCCAAAACAGGCCAGCAGAGCCGAGCATGGGAAGGAGTGCATCCTTCGTGAAGGGAGCTTCAGGCTTTTGGTGAGCCTCGATTTCCACGTGGACATGGCCTGCGGCAATACATGGCAGAGTTCAAAAGAGAAAAGGAAATCTTCGAGAGCTTTCCTTCGAGTATTCGTTTCCGTGCCTGAAAAGGACACACTAGTGACTGTTGCCCCTACGTAGAAGTGGAGATGGCAGGGCCATCCTCTCAGAGAATCTCTCAGCATCTAGCCCCGCTTGGAAGGCTCCATCCTAGAGGATTTCACGCTCGTCCTTCCTTTCTTGCTGCCAGTAGCTAAAGAAGCCTCTGTAAGGTAGGCAGTTGGCTCGGGTTACAGTCCCCAGCAGGGCAGACGCTTCAGGGTAAGGTAGTGCCAAGGCAATAGACAGCTGCTTCAGGTTACCTTGGAGGTATAAAGATAATGTAACCTGTTAGCACCCGCCATAACAGCGTCAGTCTGTGTATCAATAACATCATAACAGCCGCAAAACCTTCTACAGTTTCCCCCTTCAAATATTTATTCCCCCAAACAAAACAGAAACCACCCAGTTATCTATGCCAAATGAAGACCCCTGTGAGAGGCCACAACCCTGGCACCTGCTTCATTATTAAAATAGAAGGCACATTGGATATTTCATCCAGAGAGATCCATGTTTGTGCCTAAGGTCATGAAGACTGTCCTGGATCATTCCTGAATCTTCCCCCAATAGAGTGGCTCGGCTTTAGGGTCCATGTTGAGTCTGGTAACTATAAGTGTTTATTATGAGTGTTCATTAATCTGTTTCCTTACCATCGACTTCCTAATTGTTTTTTAAACAATACAAAAAAAAAAAGAGAACACACTAACAATTCAAATTCTGTAGTAGGCTATACTACTGAAGATACCATGTATGTGCAGAGTGGTATTTGATTGCACATATGTGTTGCCTAATTTTTAAAAAATCAGTTTCTGTTCATATAGAACCTTCCACTTTTCAAATCATTTGTATGGGAATGGAGTTGTGTGTGGTGGCAGGTGCCTCTAACCCCAGAATTCAGGAGACAAACGCAGGAGGATCACCCCAAGTTCAAGGCCAAACTGGGGTACATAGCAAATTCTAGGCTGACTGTGACTACTCAATGAAAGCCTAGCTCAAAAGTGATTAAGTGCTACTCATAACAGTAAATTCTAAGAATTTCTCTCTAGCCAAGCGTCTGCTAGCTATGTTCTAGATGTGAAGTACTGTAATGATTCTGCTGTGAATAGAGACTTCTGGGTCAGGTTTCAGGATATATTGCCAACTCTAATTTATTTATTTATTTATTCATTTATTTATTTATTTATTTATTTACTCTTTTATTTAATGTCAAACTATATTCCTGAGACAGAATGCAATAACAACAACAATAATAATAATACCCAATTTACAGACTCAGAGGCTCTTTTTTTAAAAAGATTGTTTATTTGTTTATTTATTTATTTATTTATTTATTTATTATGTATATAGTGTTCTGTCTGCATGTATGCCTGCAGACCAGATGTTTACAAGCTACCATGTGTTTGCTGGGAATAGAACTCAGGACCTGTGGAAGAGCAGCCAGTGCTCTTAACCCCTGAGCCATCTCTCCTGGCCCCTGAAGCTCAGTCCTTGACATTTCAACTGACTAAAGGAAAATTATGCCACCAGGAAGGTCTGGATGAAAATTCCAAGCCTCCTGGGCATCAAATGCAGACTTTATTTTAGCATCCACCAAAAGTTTGAAATGGGATGTCGGAAGATGCCACTTGCAGAAAGGTCACCACCTAACACTCCTGCACCAGCTGCCCTGGGGGCTAGTACTCCTCCTTCTCCTGCTAAAATACAAGTACATAGCCTGACTCTTCCTCCCAGAAGGGAACAGGAGTCCATGCATTCATGCGTTCAGCAGGGCCCTCATCCCTGGGGAGCCTAGATGCTGTTTCATCTCTCACCTACTACAATCAGTTTGGGCACAATCACTCCACACTGCCTTCAAAGTTCTTAAAGGTAAGGGCGGCTGTGATGTTTAACAAGGGTTTTGAAAGCTTGTGGCTAACAGGAAGAAATTGAAGATAATTCTTAAATCTAGTTTTATTCATTTGTTCATTCAAGTGCGAGTGAAACACTGACTATATGGCACATTCAGGGTTAACGATGCCACTTTCTCTCCTTCATTTTGAAAGGGAGTCTCTCAGGTACACCAGTCTGTCCTCAAATCCTCGGTCATCCTGCTTTCATTTCCAAAGTGCTGAGTCTGTACAGAAGCATATCCAAATAAGCCAGAATCCCGGTCTTGGCTCACTCAGAATATGAACATTTCCCTAGAGTAGTTTCTGAGTCTGAACTAGAATACTCTCCACAGACTTGAATCTCAGCAGATGAGCTCATTTAATTCTTATAATCCTCGCAGAAAGATACTACTCCCATCCCACCTTCCCATCAGCAAACAAGACACAGAAATCTAAGTAGCTTGTCCAAGGCCACTAAACTGATAAAGAGGAAAGGCAAATCAAAAACCCAGGCAGTCTTGTTCCAGAATGTACACTCCTAATTAGTGTGTAATACTAGCCCCCACCTCCCTCTCTCTCTCTCTCTCTCTCTCTCTCTCTCTCTCTCACATACACACACACACACACACACACACACACTTCAAAGAGGAACTTTCCTATGCTCTTCCATCTTCATCTTACCCTAAGACTTTATTTCACATGTGTGTAAGAGTGTGCATGTGTGTGTGTGTGTGTGTGTGTGTGTGTGTGTGTGTGCGCGCGCGCGCGTGTGTATGCTTGTGCTCATGTGCAATGTGCAAAGGGAAAGTGTTCATAACAACAAAGTTTAAAGACATAGAATTTGATGTTAATTGGCAGAAGACATGTTAACATATAAGAAGTCACCCGGGTGGTGGTGGCACATGCCTTTAATCCTAGCACTCAGGAGGTAGAGGCAGGCAGTTCTGTCAGTCTGAGGCCAGCCTGATCAGAGAAACTGTCTCAAAAAAAAAAAATACATGCATATGCATGTGTGCGTGCATGTGTGGCCATACATATGAAAATATTATACTGTAATGAAAAATAAGGCTGCAGTAATTTCTGGTATAATGTAGTGTGCTAATTAAGCATGTGTATATACAGACTCTGCTGTGTAAGAAATCAATACAACCACTGCAATAGAATTCTCTTCAGGTCTAAATGCACAACACTAAAAGGCACGAGAAGACGATCATCAATGTACCAGAAAACTCAACAGCCTCCTACAAAAAAGCCCATATGTAACATTATTAGTGAGTGATTATTTATGAAATGAACTAACTGGTGGTTATTAATGAAAGCAGCCTGAGTGCTTTCAGGATCACATGGGAGCCCTTGGCCTGGACCCTAAGCAGCAGATCTGAAGAGTGGGTCTAAGAACAGGATTGACTGTTCTAGTATGAAAGTCAGAGTTGCCCAGATCTGTCTACCTGAAGATCACACACACTTCCAGTCATGATGGAATCCCAAGTGATTTACCAGATTTAAACCAGCACACTTAAAACCTGAGGTTTAAATCTAAAAGAGCAATAAGAAGGAGGAGGATGAGGAGGAGGAGGAAGAGGAGAAGGAAGAAGATGATGATGAAGAAGAAGGTGGTGAAAGGCAGACTAGCTGCTAGCATCTTGATGGCAGAGCTTTCCCAGTTGAACTGACAGAGTAAAAATTAAGAACGGTGAAAGAAAACTTGCAACAACGCTTCTGGATCAAACGTTACCTGCAACTAAATTTATGGCCAACTACCCTGTTCACCATGAAAAGAAGTTCTTTTTCTTTGTTTCTCTGTAGCTTTGGGTGGAGGGTTTTTAGATTTGCTACTAAGTCCTAGTCAACACAAGTTCACTAAAAAAGACTTACTAGGGATGGCCACAGCGATCTAAAATAAGGGGCATCACTCCAAGCCATCGTCAGAACGTCTTAAGATTACTCGTGTTCCACAGAGCACCCAGAGTTGATGCACTAACATTCCACTCGTTTCTGCAAACAACTTATTGAGAACCCACAACAGGACAAGCAGGCTCCCATCTCAGTGCCTCAGCCAGTGGGGCATCTTGGGAGGCAGAGTACTGTGAGGGAAGCTGAGTGACTCCCAGAAGTGAGAGTGGGCTGACCTCACATCTGGAAACCCAGTCCCTAGTTTTACTCTCTTCTTGGATACCCTGCTAATCACTATCTTTCCATTACGGCCTTCAGCTGCCCTACCCTATGCTTCAGGAGCCTGGCCCATATACACATATAATTGTTCCTTCTCCTCCACACTTCAGCTGATAATAAACTATCCACGATGTCTGAGCAGGCACCATTGACTAGAAAGGAGAATGCGACTTTCTCCTCCCCCCTCCTCCTCTCTGCCTGTTTCCTATGCCATCTCCAAAAAGAATTGACCATCCTGCCCCCTCAGGCCCATCTGGGCTCCTGACCATAGAGAGTCCAGAGATAAGAATCTCAACTCTCCTTCTTTCTTGTCATTTCCTGCTCCAGAGTTGTGGATGCTGGGATATCCTTTGTCCTAAAAAAGACCTCTCTTCATCACCAAGACTTAGATTATGTCCCATAAGACATCCACAACAGTATTTAGGAGCCCAATATAGGCTCCCAGGAGTGGCAGGAAAGGCCATTTCCTTCTAAGTGTGAAAGAAGGAAGGAAGGTCCCCCAGGACAGGAGGACAGGTGCAAGGAACAGAAAGCTCAAGAATCAGACCTCCACAGTTACAAGTAATATTTTGTCACTGTTTGGTTTTATATCTCTCCTTTCTTATAAGTATTTATAAATCAAAGTAAATTAAGATGGAATTATACTTTTTATTAAAAATGTTTTGGCAAGACTTTCTCAAACATTCTTGAGAAGATATGAAGACATTTTGTTACAAAATGGAATTTGAGGAGCACTCAGCTTTTTTCTTAAATAAAACTGACCTATCTTTCCATGCTAAAATTCTCTTTACTAGAGCTAGGAGAAAGCTCACTCAGTAAAGTGCTTACAATGCATTTGTGAGGATCTGAGTTTGAATCCCCAGTACCCATGTAAAAAGCTGGATGCAGTGGAAAATGCCTGCAATCCCGGCACCAAGGAAGGCAGAGACAGGAGATTTCTCGGGGCTTACTGGCCATCCTGTCCAGTCAGTGAATGAGCTTTATGTAGTGAGACCTTGTCTCAAAAAAATAAGGTAGAATTGTGAGAAGAGTAGTATCTCTCTCTCTCTCTCTCTCTCTCTCTCTCTCTCTCTCTCTCTCTCTCACACACACACACACACACACACACACACATACACACACACACACACACACACACACTGATGAAGCTCAGTAGTTTAACTCACAAAGGTTTGCTTGGCCCGGAGAGATGGCTCAGGAAGTAAACACTTGTTGCATAGACATGAGGACCTGAGTTTGGATCCCCAGCACCTCACAAAAGTAGGATGCAGTAGTGTGTGCCTGTAACCTCGGCACTGAGAGGTTGGACACAGGCAAATCCCAGGGAGCTTAATAACCAGCCAGTCTAGCCATAATATTAAACTCCAGTTCCAGTGAGAGCCCTATCACCAAAAAACAAACAAAAAAACAAAAACAAGAAAACATAACATAAGGAAAAAAAAAGAAAAAGAAACAAACAAAAACCAGGAGGATATTTGGAGTTGGCTTCTGGCCTCCACACGCACAGGGAAATGCACTTATATACCAGTATATATGTAAACACTCCCCCTCTTTGTTTCTGTATCTCTGTCTCTCCCTCCTTCCTCAAAGGCTTGTTTGTTTTTCAGGCCTCAGTTCACTGTGATTGTTCCATCTGTTCAATGGATGGACTCAATGTCACACATTTGTTTCATCTTTTAAAAGTACTATCCTAAGGCCAGGCTGTGATGAAACACACCTTCAATCCCAGCACTAGGAGGCTGAGGCAGGAGGATCTCTGTGAGTTCAAAGCCAGCCTGGTCTACAGAGTGAGTTCTAGGATGGCTAAGGCTACACAGAGATACTCTGTCTCAAAAAAAAAAAAAAAAAAAAAGGAAGGAAGGAAGGAAGAAGTAAAGAAAGAAAGAAAGAAAGAAAGAAAGAAAGAAAGAAAAGAAAAAGAAAAAAAGAAAAGGAAGAAAAAGAAAGAAGAAAAAATACTGTCCAATACATGCCTGATATGAAGCCAAAAATAGGAAACAGGGATGGAGGGTCATCCAGAATTCATCAAAGACTAAGATTGCATGTGCCTTACATCATTTCCAATATGAATTGTGTAGAAGGTAAATACACATCCCCCAAACCACTACAGAGGAGTCTGGAGAAGTCCGGACAGACCTGTACACTCTAGAAAATAAAATAGGATGGACACATACCATTGACTTTACCACAAGAAACAAAGTGAGTTTGTTGTAAAATGTAAAATGTTTAGTTCTGGATCCTAAAGAACCAAATTTACTATCAGTGGTTACCCAGAACTGCTGGATGTAGGGACATAGAAGACTCAAAAGGTTTATAAAAAGAAAAAAAAAAAAGCACCAGAAAATTTTAGGGCTGATGCAAATGTTCTATATTCATTTTCAAAAACTCACAGAATTATATATATTTTAAAGGGTGCATTATATGTATTTAAAATTTATATTTTCATAATTCTGGCTTAAAATAAAAAAGGTATTAGTAAAAACATTTCTAAGAAGCAAGAAAATCAAAAGACTGTGCTATTATAAATGACATTAAAATGTCATCTTCCCCCCCAACTCTACCATGGACATCCTGAGGAACAACCCAGTCATTAGCTTACACCATTGATATGCACACAGCCTCCCCGACCTCAGCTTCCTGTGGCCCTTTATTCCCACAGTTTTGTGTATTGCTTATTTACATCTTTTTTTTTTTTCTACTTTCACACCCATGTCGAATGTATACGTATGTTCATGTTTGCATGTGGACAGGTGAAGTGGGAATTTCTTGTTTCTTTGGAGACTCAGCTGTGTCATACAATGTTTTTCTGGAAGTTGTCATGTGATGTTTTGCTGAAGCAGACACTTGAGAGGGCGATCGATGTTTAGAAAGTGTGTGCATATAACCCAACAGACAGTGAAATGGCGCTCTTGCATTGGTTTGCCTTGCAACACTTTGTGGTTCTTTGCTGATCTTTGCTTGTCCATGACTTCGTAGAGAGAAAAGTGCCAAAGAACTTCTCATGGTATTCCAGCTGCTTCTTGCTGCTTCTGAGGACTTATGCTGATTCAGCAGAGCCTAGAGGTTTCCTCTGGATAAAGCCACTGCTAAGGATTCATCTTTGGTGTTTGCTGATTAGACTGAACAGCCATTACTGATTTGTGTTTGGTGTTTACTAATTGGCCTGGACTGCTGCTACTAATTCATGTTTAGAGTCACCCCCCTAGAACTACTTCTAAACATGTCTATATGCCCCCTTATCCTATTAACCATCTCTCTCCCCTACCTTTGGTTGGTGGGCTAGAAGGGAGCTTGAAGTGTTTAAGAACCCTTATTAAAGCAGGTTTTGAAAAATCTAAGCCTACATATGGGTGCATGCATCGGGGTAGGGTGAGCATGCATTTGCACACACATGCGTGTGTGTAGATCCCGATCATCCTTAATTTCTCTTCTACCTTCTTTGAGGTAGGATCTTTCAGTCAAACCCATAGTCCGCTGATATGGTCAGTCTCATTACGATGCTTTCTCTGAGAACTGGCTGTGCACTCCAAAGCCAGAATTACAGGCTGGTCACCATACTCATGCAGTTTTTACTTATGCTCTGGGAATGTAGCTATTGTTCATAAGCTTGTGCAGCAAGGGCTTTGATCACTAAGCCATCCCCCTACCCCCGTGTCCTTCATCCTGTTTTATTCTTGGTTTTATTTTTCTTCTTTCCATTTCACCACTCCAGTCAAGTAACCCACTTTTGATTGTATTCAACTTCTGTTCTTTAGTTCCTTGATTCTGATTTTTGTCTCTTTGAGTTAAAGGATTTACACTTTGGAGACTTTTGAAATTGAAATAAATGCATTTTGTATTATAAAAGAACCCTGCTAACCTATGGGGCTATGAGGTATAAAGCTGTGACTTAAAAGTGACATGTCTGACTTTTACCCAGCTGATACCCTGTTCTGAAAGATATCTGTACTCCCCCTGAACACCTATGTTCCTGTGTCATCCCCTTCCCCACATCCTGCATTTTTGTGTTTATAACCCCTGTGTTAAAAAGTAAAAATTATGATTTGATAATTTTAAAAAAGGGAAAAAAAGAAAGAAAGAAAAGTGACATGGCTGAGTATCAAGTTGACAAAGGTGGGAGTTATAATGGCTAACCTTGGCTGTCAACTTGATGGGATTCAGGATTTAGGACAGCACTTAAAATAGCCTATGGGAGGCCGGGCAGTGGTGGTGCACACCTTTAATCCCAGCACTTGGGAGGCAGAGGCGGGCAGATTTCTGAGTTCGAGGCCAGCCTGGTCTACAGAGTGAGTTCCAGGACAGCCAGAGCTACACAGAGAAACCCTGTCTTGAAAAACAAAAAAACAAAAACAAAACAACAAAAAAATAGCCTATGGGTTGATCTTATTGGAGAGTTTCCAGATTTGGTCATTTGAGGTGGGAAGACCCACCTTAACTGTGGGCAGCAACATTCCATGAGATCATTTGGGATTCAGACATGAATTAAAAAGAGAAAATGAATTTAGCCCCTGTATCCATCACTCTGACTGTGGATACGATGTGATTAGCCATTATCCATTCCCTGACATAGTACACTGTGTCTCCTGGAACTGTAAGCCAAACTTTTACATTTCTTTTGTCGAGAGTATTGTTAGCAGTGAGACAAGTACCTAGTACAGGAAGTTGGTTTACATATCCTTTTGTTAGTCATTTATAACTATTTTTTTACAATGATCAAATCCTAAGATTTAAAATCTGTTGGGTTTTCTCATCTGGCCTGGTTTGTGTTCTGTGTTTGTATATGTTTTATATGTGTTTGAGAAACGTGTGTGCTGTTAATAAAATTAGAATCAGTATCCCAATAGCTTAAATTATATTCCCCAAAGATGTGTTTGCCCTAATATCTAAAAGCTATGAATGCTTTATATAGGACCAAAGCTCTTCTTAGTAGGCTTTATCAAGAATTAAGACTATCAAGAATCTTAAAGGGGACAGGTTATTCTATATGAATCATCCTTCTAAGAGGGAGGCAAGCAAGATGTGAACACAGAGAAGTTGCTGGCAATGTGAAGGTTGAGTAAGGTTGGACTAGGGAAAACCTTTATTTAGCTGGTGAAGTAGACAGCCCTCCCTTTAAGCTCCCAAGAGGACCAAGGTCAAAATCAAGAGCTTGGCTATGGGTTCTGGGATGATGACTCAGCAGTTAAGAGCATTTGTTGTTCTTGTAGAGAACCCAGGTTCAGCTCTCAGCATCCACATGGCAGCTTATAACCATCTATAATTCCAGGTCCAAGGGATCTGATGCCCTCTTCTGGCCTCTGCAGACATCAGACATGCACATGGTGCACATATACACAAGTAGACACTCATATACATGAAATTTTACAAAATAAATAATTTTCTAAATGCCTGGCTATACCTTCAAAAATTCATTTGGATTTTTTTTTTCTAGAACTGTGAGAAAATAAATCTGTGTTGATGTTAGTCACAGATTTATAACAGTTTGTTATAGCAACAAGAAAATAAATTACTATAGCAGCTAAAAGCTTAAGTTATCTAATGGCATAATTATGATCTATATTTTTTCTTACTTTCAATCTGTGTATCCATTTCTATGTCGGGATCTAAAAATCCAAAACACCCCAAGCAGTCACAAGAGTCCAGCAAAGCACAATCTTTATCTGAATTAGACAGCAAAAACTTACCAGTTAGGGACAGCAACACAGACTTGGGAGCTGACTGCATCTCTGAACGTTCACCTTAGTAGGTATTTAAGAAGATGACCAAACTTTATTGTACACAGGCTGCTACTGATCAGGGCTGCAGAGCAGACTCTGGAGCTCAACTGCCACCTGAGCCAGAATAGTACAGAGTTTTAAATCCTGAAATCCACAAACGTGTGTGCCAAGTTATAGTTACATTTTCCCATCAGACAGGATTTAAGGATAAGGGACTTCCTTGGGAACAAGTCTTTGGTGGTACACTTATTCTTGTTCCCTTTGGTTGGGTTATTTAACTGTGGCAGGGCCACTTGCCTAGTATTCATGTCTCAACCTGCCAACCAGGATGTCTCTTACCCATGTACATGTGTCAGTTTCCCAGGAAAGTCTTGGGAACATAAAGTTTATTTGTCCCCTACTCAAAATGGAAGTTTAATTCAAAATGGCTTCTGTTTGGTTCCTTCTTACAGCTAAAATAATCACATTTAACCCTCCAGTTATACTTTTGACATACACATATCTACTTACTCTGTGCTGCCTCATTTACTTTGAGCATATGTCATTAGGTCTATTTATATTCTTTTTTTTTCTATTTTGCTCAAGATATTTTCCCCCAAATTAGTTGAGAACCATAATATTGAGACCTCAAAAACAGAGTGACTGAGCACAGAGGGACAAGGTGAAAAGGACTGCAACTTGCTCCCGGGGACTGGAGAAAATTAAAAAAATAAAAAGAAAATAAAAAAGAAGGTTGGAATCCATCGATCTTCCGTGCTAGTCATCCTCGCCTTCATCCTCCTCTCCTTCTTCCCCTTCATCCTCATCGTCATCTTCTTCACCTTCATCCTCCTCTCCTTCTTCCCCTTCATCCTCATCATCATCTTCTTCACCTTCATCCTCATCTCCTTCATCAATATCTTCCAACCCTTCCTCCTCTTCATCATCATCTTCTGCCTCTCCTTCTTCATCATCCATATCGGGAACCAAATAGTACTGCAAGGGATTTGGCCAAATATCACCTTTGATGACCTCTCCTAACTCATCAGCACCTGTGTCAGAATGGTCAGTAAGTCAGGTAAAGAAGCTCTCCGGCTCTCCGTGCTGTCTCTTCCTGCCGGCCTTATTCTGTGTTTGACTTGAGTGTTTTGTCAAATCCTTTCTAGATTTCCATTTGATTTTGGTGGACTTTGAAAACAGGTCCTCACTCTCATTGAGATGAAATTCTTTGGAGAGAACTTTATTTTCAATGTAAGAATTTTCATCAAAATAATCTATATCAAAAAAAAATCTATTCTGTAACCTGATTGAATGTCTTCAAATTCTGTCACTTCAACTCTGGTCAAATAATGCAGAGCCTCCTCGTCTTTCTCTCCAAGCAGCACAGACACTTGTGGATGATTGACAAGTGTTGTTACCCAAAAATTTGGGATTTTGGCGCTCAATTCTGACCTCTTCTGAAAAAATGGTTGGCAGAGTTTGTTACATTTATGTTCTACTTTCAAAATTTCCTCACTGGCTTGTTCAATAAGTCTGTCTATTTCATTTTGTACTTCATCAATATGTTCAATTGCTTCTTGTTGTTTTTTTTTCTCCCTTCGGCAGGCCCAAAGAGGCCGTCTTGTCCTCCAGCTTCCGGGCAGCAGCCGGTCTGGGTTTCTTGGGCTGAGGCAGGAGCAAAGATTGCCGCTTCAGGGCCATGGCACAAGGGAGGTGGCTGGGAGACAGAGGCCAGAGTCCTGACGTTCACAGCAGAAAGAAACTCGCAGGAACTGTCTATTTATATTCTTAATGATCATATATTTTTCTATATTTTCTCCGATTATCTGTATATAGTAATCTTTGTTCTTTGAGATACTTTTACCTTTAATATCTTAGTAGATACTAACATTGTTTCCAAAGTTAAAAGTACAATGTCTTTGGCTACCTTCACACAGCTATGTAATTTATCTGTATAGAGAGATATGTAATTTTATGTACCTATCCATAAAGAGTTTTGCATGTAAGTGTGAATGTATACATGTGTCTATATACTTCATAATTGTATCACTGAGAAAACATAAACCATAAAATCAGTAACACCTGGTAACAACGAGCACACTTAATTTTCATATCTTGGCTTCTAAATACTGCCCTCCAATAAGATGAAACCAATTTCTTTTGGACAAAAAAACAAAGTTCCAGGATGAAGTTAGAATCAGTTTACAACAGGCCAGTGTGAACACAGAGAGTTGTGACTTGCTAAGAGCCAACATGAAAGAGCCTATCGTGGCCATTCCAGAGCATAATAAGAAAACAAAGGACCAATGATACGAGTAAAACTGAATTGCCATCCAAATTATAACAATAAAGCACACTAATATAAAATGGGGAAGAGAAACAAATACTTCTTACAGGGAAATGCAGATTGATATAGAATCTATAAAAACCAATATTAGATGCCCATGTCATCTGCGATTCACTTCAAAATAATGGGTTTTAATTCTCCCAGGGGAAAGATCATCAATTACAACATTAATATCTTCTGAGGCCATTGGCATCAGGTGATGGATTACATACTACAAATTTGTATTAAAGATAACACAATGGGGTTGGAGAGATGTCTGGGGATTAAGAGTATTTCCTGCTTTGGCATCCAACCTGAGTTCAGACCCCAGCACCCACTCCTCATGCCTGGCCATGACTCCAGCTTCACGGGATCCAACACTTATGTCTGGCCACTGCTTATACCTGTACTCACAAACCAACACCCATATCCAGATGCATATACATATGTATATATTAAAACAAAATAAAGAAAGCATAGTGAAGGACTCTATACATAAGTATAGGCAGAATAAGGAAACCAAAACTAGTAGGCAAAGCATTCCTATCCCTGGGAACTCCACAGGGAGGGTGGCTCGAACCCAGGCACACAAAGCTGGAACTTGGGGCTGGGGAGATGGCTCAGTGTGTAAAGCATTTGCTGCACAAGTGTGAGGGCTGGAGTTTAGACCACAGAGCCCAGGAAAATCTAGATGCTGTGGTGTGTGTCCATAATCCTAACATTCCTACGGCAAGATGGGAGGTGGGGACAGGAGAAGCCTCAGAGCCCATGAGCCACCTAAACGTTGCCAGCCATGAAGAAGAGACTCTGCCTCAAACAAGGCAGAAGTTGACACTGGTTGTCTTCTGACCCCCACTCATATACCATGGCACACACCTATGCACATACGCGAATACACATGCATATATCTTATCGTGTAGAAAGAGAGAGGAAAGAGAAGGGTACAAAGACAGAGACAAACAGAGAGAAAGCTAGAACTCTGGAAGCAGGCTGCTGAGTAACCGGCTGCTAGCCGATCGACCGCTGCCCCTTCATTGCTCAAGTCAAACAAGAAACCCGATGATGGCGTCCAGTAGGTGCAGCTCACAAAGGTCGGCTTCCTGAGATGCACAGTGGGGCAAGAAGCACACAGAACTGTTCCAGAGGGGCAAACAGCATGTATGACTACCTGAATTGTGGCAAAATGGCAAATTTTAATTTCTGTCACATAAGGAAAAATAAACTAAGGAAACTAACCATTGTTCTGGTGGGCTGTATATTTCACCTTAGGCAGTAGCATCTTAAAAATGACACAATTTTAAGAATCTGAAACCATACAATTGCTCAGGTTTTGGCATGTGCCATATGGGCAGAGAGAGCGGTCCCTGGCCTGAGTCTTACGGAATCCTTTGCTTCTCAGAGCAAATTAGACTCTGTATATGCAAGAAATTGACTGGTGCTGCATTAAGGATGTTCATGACCGCACCTGGGGATGCAGCTCAGCGAGAGGGCTTGGCCAGAATGCATGAGGTCCTAGGTTCAGGTCCCAGTATTAGCACTAAAAAAAATAAAAATAAAAAAATTTTCGGCAACTAAGCTAGAACAATTTTTTTATGTTTATTCAAGGTGAACCAGAAAATGAAAATTTTGCTTTGTTATATCTGTTCTCCTTATCCTTTGTCTGATGAGATGTTTCTTTGCCTGCAGTGTCCTGTACTCCCTGGCAACACAGCTGAGAGGAGAAAAATCTGTACAGACATCAAAACCAACTAGGGGCTTCACCTGCTGCTTTTGGAGAATAAGAAACGAAACCTGGGAAACCAGCAGGACCGCTCGACAGACTGCCACCTGCTGGTGGGTATGCACTAGCGCTGTTCCTTGGGTTTGGTGCTGGGGTGATGTGTTCAAACATGCATCTGGCTAAAAGTCAGAGATCTTGTGTTCTAGTGTCAGCTCTGTCACCAAATGACAAAATGTCCTCAAGCAAACTGTATTGATCTCTTGGCTTCTGTGTCTTCAGTGGGAAAGCAAAAATCTAAAGCTCTATCTCTACTACCAGACATGTCTAAAAACCTTTCTGGTATCAATGAGTTAGAATATTTCATTAACACCTAATGAAATAATTTCATTTTAATAATGTATACCTCAATTGTTGGTGTGTGTGTGTGTGTGTGTGTGTGTGTGTGTGTGTGTGTAAGTTGTAGAATGCTATCAATTATCAGTTGTTTAAGAAGTGACTCAGAATGGCCAGCAGTTCATGCTGTGTGTCAGATCATTGAAGGGTGGCTCATAAGGGGCAGTTCTTAGTGGTTTCTTGAGCTTCCCTCTATGAAGGCCTAGGGAGATTCTAACTCCCCGTTAGAACACATTGCAACTGATTAGTCAGTCTCACTAAAACTACATCATGTTCACCTTCAACAGCTAAGCTGAGAACGACAACAGAAACCTGTGTGTGTGTGTGTGTGTGTGTGTGTGTGTCTGTGTGTGTGCATGTGTGTGTGCATGCGTGCGTGCATGCATTCATGTTTCCCTTCCTTTATCTAAATTAGTTATAAACAGAGACTACTCTGAGATTTTCTGCACTGGGCAGAGCCTAAGTATAGGAAACCACAAAGCCTACCTACATAGTGATACACTTCCTCCAACAAGGCCATACCTCCTAATGGTGGCACTTCCTGTGGACACTACCATTATAATCCTGTCATCGTGCCCAGCTGATCCAGTGATTTTGGATAGACATACATGATGGGAACATCAGCAAATCTTTAGAGTAAATCTTCTAGAAGATTCTAAGCAAACTTGACCTTGGAGTGGTATTTTTTTCATTGATGATGCAGTAAAAATTCTGAGACAAGGGAGCTACTTTACATATTATTCTCTATACTGACTATTGGTCCAGTGTCAAAGAAAAGTCAGACCTAGGATGCCCATGAGTCTGTGTGTCTACAGCTCCAAGTACAGTGGTCTCCTGCCTAGAGTAAACACACACGCACGCACACACACACACACACACACACACACACACACACACACACACACAC
>JANHMN010000006.1:50815360-50829311 GCA_030674055.1 Rhabdomys pumilio
TGTATGTACATGTTCATGTATGTGTGCATGCAGTATGTATGTACATGTTCATGTATGTGTGCATGCAGTGTGTACGTATATGTTCATGTGTGTGTGTTGTATATGTAGGACAGAGGCTGATGTCAAGTGTTTTCCTCAGTTGCTCTCTACCTTCTTTTTTAAATAAGTTTTGTCTCTCTGTGTGTGTGTCTGTCTCTCCCTGTGTCTCTCTGTGTGTCTCTCTCTGTCTCTTTCTGTTTCTCTCTGTCTCACTTTGTCTCTGTTTCTCTTTAGATAGATAGATAGATAGATAGATAGATAGATAGATAGATAGATAGATATCTGTATCTCCATATCTGCCTCTGCCTATGCCTCTATTTCTATCTCTGTCTCTATTTTTATCTCTGTCTCTGTCTCTGTCTCTGTCTCTGTCTCTGTCTCTGTCTCTGTCTCTGTCTCTATCTCTCTGAACCTGGAGCTCATTTATTTATTTGGGCAACCAACTCCCGGAATCCTCTCGTCTCTATTTCCGGCTTCCGAGCACCCCCAGTGTTGCGGTTACAAAGTACTCCTGTGCCTGGCTGTTATGTGGGTGTTGGGGACCCAAAAATCAGGTCCTTGTGTTTATATATCAGGCACCTTACCAAGTAAGCTACCTCCCTCTCTGCTATTTAACGTTCTATAGAACATTTATCCTTTAAAATGTATACTACTCTATTATATAACGGGCTCAAAATTAGGATAGAAGTATTCAAAAGTAATGAGAAGTCCAAGGAGAAGGGAGCCGATGATCCATCCCCACGCTTCCATGCTTCAGTAATGAAACTGGCAAATCTCAATGTGTGTCTTCACCTTATTTCTTTTTAGAAATCTACTCAAGTTCAAGACTCTATTTTTCCAAAGCTCTGTTTCTGTTTTTTTAAATTATGAGTCTGTGTGGGTATTTGCATGCAAGTGCTTGTGGAGGTCTGAGGTACAGGATCCCCTGGAGCTGGAGTTATAGAGGTGTGTGAGCTACGGCCACTGGGGACTGACCTTGGGTGCTCTGTAAGAGCAGTCAGTACATGTTCTAAACTGCATAGCCATCTCTCCAGACTCTATCTGATTTAGGCTGGGAAATCTTTGTTAGCCTCCGAAGGAATGATCCTTGGCACCTATCTGTCTTCATAAACCTGGGACTGTTTGTGCCTCTATTACAGAAGGAAAACGTGCAAAACTATTCAACCATACTCATGATCAGCAGAACTAGAATCCGGGGAAACAGGTTTGTGTGCCTGTGGCTAAAAAACAGTTGTCCTCTGACATCTCCACATGACAGTATTTTTAAGTATGTAATACAACATAGTTGACATAGTGGGAATAGCAAGGTTTCTGCAGACACAGCATTGTTCCATGTTACTCCCCAACTCTTCTGGGATTAGAAGAGGTCATTCATCAAAGAATCTAACATTTCAAACGAGGTGAGGCTGAGTCCGTCATGAAAGCAGCCCTATCACCCTGCCCAGAGCCAAAACAGACCTGAGCCACAGCAGGGCCTGTGCTGAGGTAAGCACCCAAAGCTTGCACACCTCTCTTGAAAACTGACTGCACCTGAGACTCATCAGAAATACATGGTACAATTTATAGACGCCAAGAGAAAATAAGTTTGTGTGGTTTTATGAAGCTTCTAAATGAAGGCGTGTCCTGGGATTGTTGACAACGCCACCATCAAAGAGTCAAGATGACTGGAGTTGGATGTTTATAAATGTCACAGACACAACCCTGCTTCCATTTAAGCCATACATGATAGCCACCTTAAAAATGTCAAATTATCCCTTACTCCCCACATAGCCGGACAACACAAACTGGACTGTGGGAAGAAGAAAGGTCAGGGTTGAGTGTACCCAGAAGGTGAGGGTGAAGGGGGAGGCTATGAGAGGAGTTGGGGGTAAATATGATCATGTTATCTTGTATAAAACCCTCAAAGAATTGATAAAAAATATTTTTAAAGTAAAATTACCTGTCCAACAAATACTCCATGTGAGTCAACTGCAATGAGCAGCCAAAGCGATTTTATTTCAACAATGAACTTACTCACGAAGGCTTAGACTTAAAACCAAGATGTTAGAAGGGCATTTGACCAAAATGAATCATACCACAGATACACCTTGTTTGTTTCAAACACTATATTGAGCATTTTTCTTCCCTTCAAAAGATACATAATTTCAGGTGGACACCAATAAGTATAGTTGAAACAGTTGACTTTTTTTTTTAAATAGGGCCATGCTTTGCAGCTCTGACTGACCTTCCACTCATAACCCTCCTGCCTCAGCTTCCTACACAGATATCTACCACAACAACCTTATTACTTATTATATTTGCTGCCTCATAGAAAAAAGAAAAGAGGGGGATGGGAAGTGGCTATGTGGTTAGGAACACTTGCTGCTCTGGGAGAAGAATGTCAGAGTTCAGTTCCCAGAACCATGGGTATGGGGGATAGCTCACAGATACCTATAAGTCCAACACCAAGGGACCCTCTTCTGGCCTCCAAGGGCACTGCACTCACATATATACATAGTTAAAAATAAGTATAAATATTTAAAGGAATAAAAAGGAAGAGAAATGGAAAAACCAGTTCTAATAAAGTTCACAAAGTACCTCACTTTAGATGATTGAATCTCAAAAGCGTTAATGGAAATATGTGCTAGTGAGGTAATTTCTCCAGGGTTGCCAAGAACTGTTCTGTGTGCAGTAAAGAGACCCATAAGCATAGTTCATCTTTCTCTGTGTTGCTGAGCCAACAGTTTCCCTAAATTAGCCTGCAGCTAACCTGATGCAATAGTGTCACAGAGGTGTGTGGAACAAAACTAAAGAATGTTCCAGAAACATCAAGTCATCCCTTCCCCCCGAAAAAAGATCATTCCATCACAGTTCATAGCTGCAACCCAGGACACGCTGTACTGGCTATTTATTGAATTCCAGCCTCATTAGGTCATATCAACACAAGATATGAACATGCTTGCTTCCCAAGGATCACATTTCAAAGCTAACATCTAGGCCATCAAACTGTCAACCTCGAATTTCTCAATCTAAACATTATGTCCAGTTTAGGCATCAGCTGGACTGAATTCATTGCTGGACATCTGGTGGCAAATCTTTGAACATCTCTCTGCCCATCTTCCTCATCTATAAAATAAATGGTGCTGCAACTCACCATGCTCTCATATCATATTCTCTAAGGACAAGCAAAGAGTTAGGTGAGGCAGGGCACACTTGTAATCTTAGCACTTGGGAGGCTGAAGCAGGAAGATAGTGAGTCTAAACCTAGCCTGAATTACATAGTAAAATTTCAAGGAAGAAAAGAAGGGAGGAAGGGTAGGAGGGAGAGAGAGAAGAAGGTACCATTCAGATTCAAATAATATCTTTTATTTTGCTTATATCTTTCATTTAATCTTCGTAATAACCCCATATTGTACATAATTACTAAATACATTCTTAAGATATTACACCAAGGGCCAGAAATTTTGGTTAACTTTTCTCCTCATCTCGTGCAACCAGCCATATGCAAACCTAGAATTTAAATTTCAATTCACCTTTCTTTTCAATTTCCTCTTGTCATTGGCATCTTCAGATATTCTGGAGGCTATGATCACTGTAAGGTTTTCCTCACAGAATGAAATTCTAGGGATCACTAACAATCAGAAAACCTACTGTCTGAGTCTGAACCGGGCTTGGAGCACTTCCTGCACAAGGTCAAGGAACAATGGCACTGTGAACTTTCTGGGGGTGTGGGGGTGAAGCAGATATAACCTGCGAAGGAGAAAACAAAGAACCTCCTATTAGCTTAAGATCAGAGAAGACTGGAGGGGCTGGGGACACAGTTCTGGGGCTGGGGGAATGGTTCCCTGGGTAAAAATACTTGCTGAGCTAGCATGAGGATCTGAATTCAAATCCCCAACAACCACATTAAAGAGAACAAGACTGTGTGTGCCTGCAACTACAGCATTGTGAGGGAGAAAATAGAGGGATTTCTGGGGCTTGCTGACTGTCAGCTATCTCCAGATTCAATGAGAGAGTCTGTTTCAAGGGAATACAGTGATGAGTGACAAACCAGGACACCTGAGATCGTCTTCTGGCCTCCACGTGCACACAGGTGCACACATCCAAACACACATCTGCACTTGCACCATCTACTTTACACACACACACACACACACACACACACACACACACACACGCACACACACACACACACACACACAAAGCCTGGGAAGACGTAAATACAAATTTAGCTACCAGGAGAACATTTGAATTCCCCAGAGATAAGGCATTCTGAGATGATAGCAAGCAGGGAGATGAGGTTATGTCCTAGTAGAAATTGCTCAGCTCAAGAGCCTTTGCAATGTATTTATAGCTGCCCCGTGACTAAGAAGCCAACATTTGATCCGTTCTTTCCAAAATGGGCTTTTAAAAATGCAAGAGGAAAATGAGTAGGAACCCAGTGAAGAGCATTTTCTGCAGCTGCTGTGCACTGTGAAGCCGGAAAGTCTATCTGAGGATGGGTACCAAAGGCTGACCAGAGAGCCTGGCTTGTAATGAGAGTGACATTCTGAGGTGGAGGCTGTGAGAAGGGGGAGTGGCTGCTCCCTTCTTGGCTCTCATGACCTATACAGAAAACCGGGGGGAGGGGAAGTGCCTTGGTGAATGCATTTTCTCTGAAGCTATCTGATCCTTCAGCTTCTCAGAGTGCTACGAAAATAAATAATCAAAGCAGATAGATACCCTAACCCCTGGTTTTCTGGTGGCCCCAAGTACTTTTCAACTTCTAGAAGCCTGTGGGAAATGGGAAGTGGGAGTTTTTATAGAGGAGTGCCCAGTATGCTATTTAACGATTGACTCAAATAGGCCAGAGTTACCATAGAAGCGCCATCTGTCACTCATAATCATTATCCTTGCCCCTTATTCCAAAAAGTTCTGATAATCGTAAGTCCCTTTGTGGATCTCATTGGATAGCAAAGCCTAACCTGATTTCTTCTAATGACACTGTCTGGCCTGGACTTTTTTATGGTAAGTGTTACAGGATGCTGCTTTAAGCCACTAACGGAAGGGAAATTATCAGTGATAATACATGTGCCAGGGTTACAGCATTTACCTAGCATGGTGAGTCTCTGAGTTCCATTTCTAGAAGTTATATATCACTATTTCTGTGAAACCTATTATTTATAAACTTAAAAATACTTTTGAGTTCCTAGAACATGTTTCTGCAGAGATTTCAGTGCTGGGCTGTGGGACTGTATGTTACCAATATGTACTTCTTCATCTTGAGTCTCGATGGGGTGACTCCATCTATTATCCAGAGTGATGACCGTTGCTTAGAATCACCCTGGAGAGACACCTCTGGGAGTGTCCATAGGGAGTTCCCAGAAAGGTTTACCAGGACAGAGAAGACCCGCCTTGAATGTGAGCAAGGGTTTCTGACGGAAGAAGGGTGAGCAAGTGAGCTGAGTGCCAACTTCCGTCTCTCTGTGCTTCCAGACAGCAGTGCAATGTGACCAGTTGCCTCATAGTCCTTCCACTGTGCCTTCCCCATCAAGACGGACTACACCCTTAAACTGTAGCCAAACCAGATCTCTCCTTAAGTTGCTTTTACCAGGAATTTAGTCACAGCTATGAAACGGATAGCTAACACTCTCAGCATAGACAACTAAACCAAGTATCTTCACGAGTGGGTGTTTGTCCACAGAAAGTGCACCACACAGTATCCCATGTGTGTTAGCTTTCAAGGTCAACCATCAACCTTTAAGAAAGACAAGCCTCCCAGATGAGCTTCACACACCAGGTCTCCTCCTCCCTAGGACACAGCTGCCACCATTGTAGGCAGAGTATTTAGGACAGTGATTCCTCAAGCTCAGTATCACACTGGAATCACCTAGGAGGCTTTACTAAATATTGCACAAGGTTCTATCTATCTATCTATCTATCTATCTATCTATCTATCTATCTATCTATCTGAAGACTGAAAGGAACTACTCTAGGGTGCAGCCAGTTGTTGGGATTGCTAAATTATCTTCAGGTGCCTCTAATATGTAACAGGTTTTAAAAACTCCACGTTTAGAGCACGTGCCTTAAGTCAACACCTTTCACTTACAATTAATGCTCCATCATTGTCAACTACCATGTTTGGTTATTTCCACTTCTATATGTGTGTGGTGTGCACGTGAGTATGTGATCATTTGCATGTGTGTGGGCACATGTGCATGTGTATGAGAATGCATGTGGAGATCCAAGTTGATGGCAAGAATCATCTTCTGTGTTATTAACCAAGGCAAACCCTAGTCTGGCTACCCAGCTTGCTCTAGAGCTCCCTGTATCCACCTGCTAAGATGGACTTACAGGAAGACCCACAATCATACCCACATGTACATGGGTTCTGGGGATCTGAACTCCACTCCTTGTGCTGTAAGCACTTTAACCAGTGAGCCATCTCCCCAGCCCCAGCTACCATATTTAAAATGCTATTATATCAATCCCACAATCTACTAGAAAGGGTGGTGAACTGAGGCCCAGCCAGGCCTACCCAATCACAATTTTCCACATTTTTTATCAGTAAAAAGGAGAGCAAACACCTTTTAACATTATCAACTGTCTTAATTGGGTTTCTATCGCTGTGATAAAATGCTAACAAATCGCAATGTGAGGAGGAAAGAGTTTATTTTGCCTTACAGATTATAGTTACCATTGAGGGAGGTGAAGGCAGAAACTCTGAGCAGAGACATGGAGGAGTGCCACTTCTGGCTCGTTCCCTCTGGCTTGCTCAGCCTGCTCTTTTATACACTCCAGGACCACCTGCCCAGGGGTGGTGCCAGATACATTGGGCTGGTCCCTCCCACATCAATCATTAATCAAGAAAATGCCAACAATCTTATGTCTGGGCCAATCTTACATAGGCATTTTCTCCATTGAAGTTTCCTCTTCTCAGATGACCCTGACCCTAGCTTATGTCAGGTTGACAGAAGAAAAGAAGAAGAAGAAGAAGAAGAAGAAGAAGAAGAAGAAGAAGAAGAAGAAGAAGAAGAGGAGGAGGAGGAGGAGGAGGAGGAGGAGGAGGAGGAGGAGGAGGAGGAGGAGGAGGAGGAGGAGGAGGAGACGACAAAGACATGGAGGAGGAGGAGGAAGAGAAGGAGAAAGAGAAGAAGGAGGAGAGCATATATACACTTTCCATTTTCTACTGACCTTTATTTTAGGTTGTCAGAATACATATATATATATGGGAAATAACTTGATGCAATCTCTTAATTCTAATATTTTTCATATTAAAAATTTGATGCCCACACTATAAAAGAAAAAAAATGATAGGTATTAAGAAAAAATATAGTTTCTATACTCAGAATGATTATATGCCCAAGAAGATTTTTCTTAGGTGGAATTTTTTTTTTCAAATGTATTTTGAGAGGACAGCCATCCACCATCCTCTCTTTCAGATGGGAGTCTTGAAAAGTCCCAAATTTGGGTGTCTGTCTTTTTGTCGTCCATCACTGTGGTACTCCAGGTTAACTCTGCCTGGAGCTTCCCAGGATGCTCCTGTTTTCAGCTCTCATCTTGTCACAGTACAACAGGAATTACAGACCACACACATACCCCCATGCCCAGCTTCATGTGGGTTCTGGGGATCCGAACTCGGGTCCTTACACTGTAGGACAGTGCTTTGCCCACTGAGCCAACTCCCTGGCCTCCACTCATTTTTTTAGTTCAGAATTGCATTGCTCTTTTTCAGTCTGTATGACTTCTATATTTTCCGTGCTTATAGATTTTTCATTGACACACATGGAAAATGCATACACAAACACACACACAATGAGAGAAGCAGCAAGTTAAAATGAAGGTGAAACAGAAAAGGAATACTTCTTGTCAAGCCCAAAACAAAACAAAACAATAAACAATAAAAGAAGCAGAGCTGTTGCCGCTTACGTGTATGAATGGTTGAAATAGACAGGAGAAGGGTGACTTAGAGTGAATAACACGGGATTACAGCCTAAGAAGCAAGGAAGGATTTATGCTGCTCCGCATACGTGCTTTGTGCTCACAAACTATTTCTCCCTCTCGTCTCAGTAAGAATCTGATTTGATTTGGATGGCCGGCTCTGAACTGAGAAATATCACTTCCCCAGACCCCTTGCAGCTGAGTTCAATGATTCAGTTCTGGTCAATGGTGTAGAAGCAGCACCTGGGATGGGCCTCGGGCTGGGCTCAGGTCAGAAGTAGATTGCCTTCTGTAGCAAGGGAGTCTAGCACCCAACTTAGACCCAGAGTTAGCAAGGAAACCAACCGTCACCAGGATATAAGAAACCAACTTTGAGCTGAGTCCCTGGGAACACTGTGGCTCCCAATTTACTCTGAATTTTCCTTCTACTGGACTGTTTTCACACCAAAGAATAAACTTTCTGCATTTCTGATGTTCTTGATATATTTACATTCTATTAAAACCTAACTGATTGAGGATTGGGGGCTAGCTCAGTCAGTAAAGATCTTAACACACAAGCTTGAGAGCCTGAGTTCAGATCTCCAAAACTTACCGAAAGCCAAGCATGGCTATACATGCCTACAGTTCCAGCACTGGAAACTAGAGGTAGGCAGACCCCAGGAGCTTGCTGGCCAGCCAGCCTAGCTGCAAAGGACAAGTTTTAGGTTCAGCGAGAGACTCTGCCTCAGGGGATAAGGTGGAAAGTTATGTTACAGCGCAGGACTCTTGATATCCTTCTCCAGTTATGCATGCATAAGCACCGGCATGCATGTGTACATATGCAGCACACACAGACACACACACACACACACACACACACACACACAGAGAGAGAGAGAGAGAGAGAGAGAGAGAGAGAGAGAGAGAGAGAGAGAGAGAGAGAGACTGAGGCTCTGCCCCCAGACTCATAGGATAAGAATATGCAGTGTAATAAATGTTCTTACTACACAATAGAAGACACTTCAGAAATTTGGGAAGCATTTGTATAAAATCTCTTTGAGGAAAATAGACTATGACCAGCACTGAGAAGGAGGGGGAGGAGAAGGAGGAGGAAGAGGAAGAAAAGAAGGAGGAAGGAGAGGAAGGGGAGAAAGAAGAGGAGACAACATCAGTGATTTGAATGGCCTACTAAGCAGTGTTACCATTACCTAGATTTCCTGAAAAAAAGAAAAGAAAAAAAAAAGAAAATGACACAGAAATTTGGCCTCATTTTGAAATCAGAGAGCTAAGAATATTTCCAAATGGCAAGTTTCATAAGTTCAAAGTACAAAATAGAAACAGATTGTAGGGTTTTGAATAAGAATGGCCTCCTAGGCTTATATTCTTGAATGCCTAGTCACCAGGGATTGATACTATTTGAGAAGGATTTGGAAATGTGGCAGTGTTGGAGTAGGTACGGCCCTGTTGGAGGAATTGTGTCACTGTGGGTAGGCTTCGAGGTTTTAAAATCCCACACCAAGCCCAGTGCCTCCTCTTCCTGCTGCCTGCGGGTCTGGATGTAGAGCTCTCAGCTAAGTCTCCAGCACCATGTCTGCCCACAAGCTCCACACCTTGATGACAATAGACTGACTCTCTGGAACTGTAAGCCAGCCCCAATGAAATGCTTTCTTTTCTAAGAGTTTCTGCAGTCTTGCATCTCCTCACAGGAACAGAAACCCTAAGATACAAATGTAGTATTTTTATAAAAGGTTTTACATTTTAACTTCGGTATTTTTGTTTTTAGTTTGGGTGTATAGGCGTTGCCTGCATGTGTGTCCTGGATCCTGTGGAGGTCAGAAGGTGCTGGAGCCCCTCGGAAATGGTGTTACAGATGGTTATTAGCTGCCTTGTAGGTGCTGGGAATTGAACCTGGGTCATCCAGAAGAGCCAGTGCTCTTACCTACTGAGCCATCTCTCCAGTCCAACTTTGGTATTTCTTAAATACAACCCAAAATGAAGGAGACTATTCCCACATGGTGAGAAACTTCTGAACTCAGAAACAATAGTCACCATGGGCCTTTCATAACACTAGGACGTTAACCACCATGGGCCACTCATTACACTAGGGCTTTTAGTCTCATTTTTCGCTTGCACAACCTCCATATCTCCTTGGGAACCACTACTTCTCTAACAAATTCACTTATACCCCATTGCTTAGCTGAAAAGGCATCCCCTTGCATCATTTAAAAGTAAAATCTATTCTGTCGATGTAGATTTATTATCTGAATAAGTTCTTCTCTACTCTAAAAAAAAAGATTGCCGCTGAGTACATTTGATTATTTAAATGAACAGTCGCTTTTAATTAGCCCAAGCACAGACATTTTGTGGATCGTCCATTTGTATTCTTCCAATGAGTTTTCTTTATATGAGAAATGGGACCTTCCAGTCGTGCTGTACAATGTTTAAGTGCCATTGTTAACTTGGTGGAATTTAGAATTGCGTGGGAGACACACACCTCCGGGCCCCTGTGTGAGGGCAATGCAAGAGAAGGTTTAACTGCGGAGGGAACACCCCACCCTGAATGTGGGCACCAGCATCCCTGTGCTGGGTCCCTAGACTGACAGCTTGAGGAGCGCCTGCTGTCATCCCTGCTTCTAGGATATGGGCACACACGTGACCAATGACTTCGCACTCCCGCTACCCTGAGGAACTGTAATCTCAAACCATGAGCCAAATGAACCCCTTTCTTGATTGTTTTTCTTAGATATTTCGTCTCAAGAGTCTGTAATGAATGCTTTTCTCCTTGCAGTGCCAAAGAGAGAAAATATTTAGAGTGATTTGTAGTTCTTTAAAAAATCTGTTTTTGCCGGGTTGTGGTGGCACATGCCTTTAATCCCAGCACTTGGGAGGCAGAGGCAGACGGATTTCTGAGTTCAAGGCCAGACTGGTCTACTGAGTGAGTTCCAAGACAGCCAGGACTACACAGAGAAACCCTGTCTTGAAAAACCAAAAAAAAGGAAAAAAAAACTGTTTTAAAAAACAAAATGAAACCCGAATTTTTGATTGTGTTAGGTGGTTATTGAGGTTGAAGTTGCACATTAGATAGCCTATAGTTTCTTTTATCCTGGTCCAATGCATTCATTCTAAAATCCTTGTCTGAAAAGATGCCTCTTGCCTCTGTCCTTCCTTAAAATGTATTATTCTATCAATTTCCTTGAGCCAGAAATGACAAATCAGTGTCCTTCTGCTGTGCTTTGGATATGAAAAGTTCTCCTTCAGTTCTTTTTTTGTTTGTTTCTTTGGTTGTTTTGGGGTTTGTTTTTTGTTTATTTGTTGGGAGACTTTGGTATTTGTTTGTTTTTCAAGACAGTATTTCTCTGTGTGACCCTGGCTGTCTTAGACTCACTTTGTAGACCAAGCTGGCCTCAGATTCACAGAGATCTGAATCTGGACAGTACTGGGATTAAAGGCATTCATCACCGCACTTTGCAATGGTTTGCTTTGAAGGTGTGTTCCCCAGCTGGTGGTAATTTGGGGAGGCTATGAGGGTGTGTCTGCCTGGCAGAAGGGGGTGAATAGGGCCATCCCTTTGAAGGTTGCAGCCTTGCCATTATTTGAGCATCACTTTATGCTTCCACCATAATGACTACAGCCTTTATGACATGCTCTGAGCTGCTCTGCCCTTAGCTTCCCTGTCATGATGGACTGAATCCCTGAGCCAAAGTGAATCTTCCCTCTACGGACTTGTTCTTGTTGGACATTATTGTCACAGTAATACAAAGGGAACCACTGCACCCTCCAAAGAAGGATGACAAAGGCACTTTGCAGTCTCTGTACTCTGCAATGTGGGTAACCAGTGGAAAACACAGGTTGATCATAAGCCTAAATCACACAACTCCACACATTATAACAGCGAGACTGACGGCCAACCTGGCAGTCCTTGGTTAGCCCTAACCAGCACAGCCTCCTCTTAGACAATTGGTTTTCTCTAACTATGGCCCATGCTCTCTGACAGCCAACGAGGTCAGAGCTCTGTTTGGGGGTACATCTCTACATATTTGGGGGCCAGTTCTTTAATGAGGTTCACGTAGTCATTTTTCTCCGCACATGCCCTGCACTCTTCCCCCCAGCTCTGAAGGATCTGCTTCAACTCTGCAACTCTCATCTTCCACAGGTCCACCGATGCCAAGTCCAATCTCTTCTCTAAATGCCAAAAAAGAACACACAATTGAATGACAAAACACAAGTCTCACAGAACTCTTAGGAGGGCTGAATCCATTCCCCTTCAGTGTGAGACAATTCCCCCTTCCTGTGGGGACCAAGACATACACAATGAGAATGTGATACCACAAGTCAGCCTGAGCCCTTGAGTTCTATGTTCTTGAATACTACCAACCATAGACCAACGATATTCAGGGATGGAAATGCTGGATCTGTGTTAAGCATATACAGAGGTCTTTCTTTTGTCTTTTTCTTTCCTTTTTCTTTTTGTCATAACCCCCTAAACAACACAGTATAATGACTATTTGCTGGTTGGCAAGATGGCTCAGTGGGTGAAGGCACTTGCTACCAAGCCCAGGGACCTAAGCTGAATCCCCAGTGATTCCACACTCTGGAAAGGACTTTGAGGGAGCTGACTCCCACAGATCGTTCCCTGACCTTCACATGTATGCTGTGGCACAAATGTGCTCACATACATATCCATGCACAGGAGTGCAAGCACACATGTGCATGTACACACACACACACACACACACACACACACACACACACAATGTGTAATGGAAAACTATTTACATAACATTTACATTGTACGATATAATGATAGCAATCTGGAGATGATTTGCAGCTCAGAAGAGGATGTGTGGAGAGTCTATGCAAATTTTATGGTGTTTTATATCAGGAACTTGAACACCTGAGAATTTTTGTCATCCTCAACTGTATAAAGCTACTAGGACTATTTCCTCCAACCATTCCTCTAAAAGGCTATTTAGGCTTTAAAACAAGAGGCTGGAAGCTTTGCAGAGTTCTCAAATCTGCATCCCTGAAAAACTTAAATGCTTCTCTAAAGGTTGAAGACAGAAATTTATAAACAAAAGCCAGTGTGTCTTTGGCAAGGCCTTCATTGTAGCTAGCTAAAAGACATAGGTCATAGCTAACCAGCAGGTTACAGTCCAGTTTTAAGAGAAAATGCATCTTCAACAATGTATACGCACATTATAGAGGCTCCGTAATAAGGTGAAGAAGTCAGAGCTCCAGAGGTGGCTCTGTGGTTAGGAGCTCCTACTGCTCTTGCAGAGACCGAGTTAGTGTAGGTACCCATACCAGGTTGTTCATACCACCTAGAACTCCAGCTCCAGGGAGTCTGACAATAAGCTGAGAAGAATTTATAACTATTGATACATTCAAGAGAAGTGGTTGAAGGAGAAAAATAACTTCAAGTAAATGACAGGTGTTTCTTTGGTATCTTTCTAGGGGAAAAATGGCATCTGGCACTAAATTTGAAAGGAGGATTGCCACAATACCTTAAAAGTACAAGAAAGAGATCAATACAAAAATAGGAATTAGTTTATGGCTTCCAAATGTTCCCTGATGACCAGTGTTCCCAAGCACAAATAAATATTAATTTCCTCTATAATATCTGATGCTTCTTCTAATATTTAAAGAGCCATGTGAGGTAAACCCACTGCATGTACAAGTCTTCAAAACTGAATTTGTAGAACGAAAGACTCAGCACACAATCGCCCCTCTGTGCGCATGATTTGTACAGACTCAGGGCATCTTAACTCTGCTCTGCTCCTTTGTAGCCTATAAAAGGGATGCTTGCCCAGAAGCACTACCCTGGAAGTCAAGGCCTGTGCTGGGCAAACTAAGAACCAGGTTGTTGTTGGGACTTTTCAATCTTAAGCCTGATTCACGCCTGCTGTATAGCTACAATAGACGCACTCATTGTGAGGCTGTGGTGGGAAATGGGCCAGAATGATTCCTTAGGTCATTTACAATACAGTGTGTGTGTGTGTGTGTGTGTGTGTGTGTGTGTGTGTGTGTGTGTGTG
>JANHMN010000006.1:50829321-50905368 GCA_030674055.1 Rhabdomys pumilio
GTGTGTGTGTGTGTGTGTGTGTGTGTGTGTGTGTGTGTGTGTGTGTGACAGAAAACAACTTATGCAGAAAGAGTCTGTCTTAGAGGGATTTCAGACGTGAAGGATAGCTGAGGGAAAATTCATTCAGCCTTTAATCACACTGACTTCACCTACGCAAGAGGCTGGCCCAGATACAACCTTTCAGTATAAGAATAGATTGAACCATGTGAAATTTATAAGGCCAAGGATAGAACATTAAATAGGACATCACCTTCCTTTCCTTACTGGTTATTTTCGGCATCTCTGATAAGATATGTCACCGGGCAAAGCCTGATTGATGGAAAAGGCCAGCTCCTAAAAGTGACAGCCAACAGAAGGGTAAACTCAACTAGGAGGAAAACGCAGTCACATCTTGACTTCAAAGCCTGCTGCCACTGGGCAGACATAACTTGAGTCTTCGCAGTTCACTGAGAGCAGCTCCATGATTCATTTTCAGAAAACTTCCAGACACTCACGGTTGACATCACCTTAGTAAATTAGGAACTTAAACTTTAGACTGGGGGTTCCAACTTAATGCTGATTATCCATTATCTAATATTTACAATTAGGTTCTTATTAGCTCATTCATTTCCCTTCCTTTATAGGAGCTCAGCTGAGAGGAAAACACCAGCCCAGCAACCGATCAGTGAACAAAGAATCCCTTCCCTCTAATGCTGCCTTTAATAACATGGGCCAGGGGTTCAAACCTTGGTAACACATGGAACATACTGGGAAAGACATGCTGGAAAGACAGGGTCTCTCCTACCGTATTTCAGCTCACAGATCTGGCTGTCCATCTTCTTCAGCTTCTCACAAATCTTCACCGTGGGCATGTGTACACTCATGGGCCGAGTGACTTCACCGAGGATCTTGGTGGCCGAGTCTGTGGTGGCTCCTAGATAATAGCACTGAGAAGAGAATGATGGGAAATACGGGGGGCTGGTGAGATGATTCCAATGGCACAGGCGCCAAGACTGACAACTTTAGTGTGACCCCTGAGACCCACAGGGAAGAAGGAGAGAACTGACTCCAGGAAGTTGTCCTCCAACCTCTCTATGCATGCCACACACATGCACACGAAATAAGTAAGTGGAATGTGATTAAGAAGACAGTGTCTCTGACAATAGATAAAAGCAAGCAAAACAGTATAAAGGAAGGAGAAAGAGGTTACCCTTGTTCTCATAGACCAGCTATTAAATTTTAACCCCATCAGGCTGAGGCACCAAGACCGATGACTCTAGCCTTGTCATTAGGCTAATTAGATGTGCTGTCTCTCATCATCATGGGGATGATAAGGTGCATCTAATTAGTCTGATGACAAGTCTGGAGTCACTGGTCTTCTGGTGCCTCAGACAGACAGAGTCCAGTGGTACACACTGACATGACCACTTTAGACAAAAAAAAAAAAAAAAAAAAAAAAAAAAATTGGAACTGGACTGGTCCCTGAGGACTTGGTGACAAAACATACTCTCAGCATGAACAAGATTGTGGGTCCAATACCAAGACGGAACAAAAAAGGATTTGATTTGAAATTGTCTTTATTGACATAGAATTACTGAAATAATACGTACATTAAACTCAGGAAATACAATCTTAAAAGGAAAATATAAAAGCCTCAATCATTACTTGTAAATGGTACTGAGATGATTTATAGGTTCTAGTAAGTGTCTTGGTAACAGATGCAAAAGCCTACCCATTCACATAATAGTAAATCTTTGTCAGCTTTACGATTCTGTTTAAGTAAGTGTGAAATTGCTTGTGTGTGGTTTACTTAGAAAGGAAAACAGGATGACTTGCAATAAGAATCCACAGTGAATGAAAAAAGAAATAAAAGGGGAAGGACACAGCTGCTACAAGATGTGATGGAGGAGAAGACTATTGTAGATAAAAGGGAGAGCATAGCCAGGGGTAGGGACATCTGGGAGAGTCCCTACCCCTGAGAGAGTAGACGGAGCCCTGAGCCAGGTGATGGGGGATTGGGCAGAGAGAAGAGAGCAGGAAGCAGCCAGGAGGCCCAAAAGAGGAGGGGTAGCCAAAAACGACTGGATTATATAAGAAAAGACATCTGGGGGAAAGGCAACCCAGACCCTGGGCTGGAGAAGGGTGGGGCTGGGGTATGCCAGCCAGGAGGACCCTATAACAGGTAGGGACTGAGGGATGCTGGGAGAACTTGGCAGCCAGGTCTGCTTTGACTTGTTAACTAGGCACCTCAGCCATAAGGGTTTGAGACTTAACACATAGGAGCTTGTTTTCCAGAAATATCTCCACTTGCTGTCTAACAGTGGGCATGTTTGAAGCAGACATGGAAAGAAGAAAACGCCAATTCCAAGTAGAAGAGGAAACTATTAGGAGTTTTCTTGAGGCACAACGAAAAAAAGAAAAAGAAAATGTATCATACCAGGCGGTTTTCTTTTCCTTTGGCATCCAAGCAGAAGCTGATCAGCTCTCTCTCTATGGCATCCACAGAAAAGTCTATTCCTCTGGACAGCAAGGAGTTGTAGAATCGGTTTAAGAATTCTTTACATACTAGAAGAAAGAGAGATTTTGGTCTGTTACACAATTCCACCTCGACCACATTTATTCCCGTAACTCACCCACCAAGTGAAAAAAAAAAAAATATAGACATGACTCAGGAGAGGTGGCTCCACAATTAAAAGCACGTGCTGCTCGTGCTGCTCTTACAGAAGACCCAGGCTCAGTTCCCGGCACCTCCAGCTTACAAAGAATATGTAACTTCAGCTCTAAGGAACCGACGTCCTCTTTCAGCCTCCACTGGCATCAGGCACACATGTGGTAAAATACATACATTCAGGCAAACACTTATATGCATAAAATCGGAATAAAAAATGTAAAATGTATAGATACAATTCAATGCATTATGACCATGAATTCAAACCCTAGGCATTATTGGGGGTTCTGTTCCTAAAGCCATCAATGCAGTAGACATTTAATATGAGTTTACAGAATCCACCAATCGGTCTTTAGAACTAAGTTTCACCAAAAATGAATAAGCTTTTGTATAGAGTATGGACTTAGGGATACCTTTGCTTTCAGTATGGAGAAAAATCTGAATAATGATAATACCTCAAATTAAGGTCTTTATCATGCATAAGCATTACGATCCACCATTATGAGACTGGGCTTGGTGGAAACCTAATCTGTTGTTTTTTTTTTTTTTTAAACCATACTTTATGTATAGCAATAGTTAAATTCTAACTTAAAGAACCATACTCAGTCCCAATTATCTTGAATTGTGAGACAGGACTCAGAATAGGCACAGCCATGAGCAACCACCATGTTAACATTTGTCAGGAGCTGGCAGGAGCTAATAGGAGCTGGCAGGGGCTGGCTCTGATGCAAGCATTTCATATATTCTAACCCATTCAAGTTTCACAACAAAGCTATGGCATAGATACTTTACTATCCTCTCTTTACAGATAGAGAGACTGAACCAAAGAAACATCACCTGACTTGCAGGGTAAGTGGTAGAGAGAGGACTTGATCCTCAGTGGCCCCTGGCCCAGGCTCTCCTCTACTGTAGGAGGAAGAATAAATCTTTTCTTCTTTGCGTTGTTTTTACTCAGGAATTTTATCACAGCAAGGAGTGACATCACTAATGCACACATCCTCTCTCCTGACCTTGTGGAAATCTAGTGATCGTATGTTGGAGTTTTCTTTATTACCTCTTGCCCATCTTTCCCTTTCATCTCTCAGTGATACAGTCTTGGCCATCTTTCAATTTATGACGGGATGTAACCTCATCGTAAGTTAAAGACTAACACAATCACACAAGTGTGCACAGGTGCACACACACATTTTGTATTGGTTCTGTTTTATAAAGAATTCTGACTAATGCATAATTCAAGTAGAAACAGTGAGGAAACCTCTCAGTACAGCCATGTATTTCCTAATAACAGGGACGCCATCTAAGATGTGTTGCTAGGTGACTGTGTTATGGGAACATCAAAGGGGCTACTTACAGAAACTTAGATGCTACTGCCTGCTATCCACGCCTAGGTCACAGTGTACAGCTCATTGCTCCAAGTCTACAAGCTTGCTAGGTATGTTCAGTCTTTTGGCATTACAACACTACATTGTCACCTACAAAGTTTATGCTTAAGAACCATGTGATTGAGTCACAAGAAATAAAACCCTCGGACATACAAAATCTTACAACGTCCCATGATTTTGTGTTGAATTACACTCATAGCTATCCTGAGACATATGCAGCCTGCAGCTACAAGGTGATCAAGCCTGTGTGTAGAAAATGTTACCGTACTGAGGGCTGTGGATACATTTCACTGAACGTTAGGAATGTAAACATAAAGTTGCAGTAAAAAGATAATATTAATAACTGGAGCTGGAACAATGGCTCGGTGGTTAAGAGCACCTGCTGCTCCTCCAGAGGTCCCAAGTACAGTTTCCAGCACCCCTGCCAGGTGACTCTCAACCACCTGAAACTCCAGTTTCAGGGGATCAGGCACCCTCTTCTGGCCACTGAAAGTTCCTGCACACATATATCATGCATACCAAACAGAGATACATACATAAATAAAGATAAATCTTCAAACAAGAGAATTTTAAAATAAAACAGTGTGCCTGCAGATGGCTCTTACTATGAATGGAGCTTATAGAATTAGAAGCTGTGCTGGGGGAGCCAGAAAGGGGTGAACCAACACGAAGGCCAACGGCATAGTTCATACTGAGGAAGACACTATAGGCTCTGAACACTTAGATTATATGTAACTTTTGGGAAAAAAATAGCTTATTTCGTCCATGATAAATGTAGCCTACTATAAGTTTTGCACCATACAAATTGTTTAATTTTTTTAAAAAACTGTTTGACTGTTTTGTTAAGACACTTAGCTTGAAACATGAACATACTGCAGTGCACTTTCCTTCTTTAAATCTTTGTTAAGTTACTAATCGATTTACTTTTAAAACTTGTTTGTAAAAACACTATGGCACAAAAACACGCATTAGCCTAAGCCCACACAGGATCCAGATGACTGTACCACTGTCCCCCATCTTGTACCACTACGACCCTTTCAGAGGCGACAACACACATAGATTGGGCTTGTATAATAAAATTACTTTCTTCTGGGATACTTTGGGTTGTTTGTTTATTTTTGCTTTGAGACAGGATCTCCCTGTGGAGAACAGGCTAGCCTTGAACCACAGAGATCAGCCTGCCTCTGTCTCCTGGATTAAGGGCATGAAGCATAATGTCACTCTCTTCTGGATTATTTTCTAAAGTACCTGCCTGAGGCTATTGGACACTTACTTTTCTTTTGAGTTAGGACGAATCCAAGCAATGATTGTTGAAGGTAGACAAACCGTTGGCATAGTCCTGTGACAAAAAGCAGTGTGCTCTACATGTTATATCCCTGTCATTCCTAAGACTGGCGGTTCACTGGGTCTGTTTATTCCAGAACCAACACAAACAATTGATTAAAAATGGGATTTAATATCATTGAGTGGTAGAAAGTTTTCAAAAATCCCATCGAACCATTTTTGTGTACACGGTCCATTGCTGGCTGAAGTGTTGGTGTGAAGCGTGTGAAGCGTATGGCTGTAAATCTGATAATTAGTATGTGCTCTAGGATGGTACATAAATGTGTGATTCACCACACTCAAGCAACATTCGGACGATGAGACAACAGAAAAAAGGGAGATGGAGAGAGTACAGGCCTGGGGAATCGCCTTCTGAAACACCAACGTTTAGAAGTTGAGAGTGTAAGACAGAATCAGAAAAGGACTCTTAGGAACAGCCAGTGAGGTAAGACAAGATAAAGGACCAGTGTTCTCCCCAGAGGCAAATGAAGAAAAAACATCTAACTAATCGCCAACATTATGAGCCACCAATAGAGTGAGAAATGTCTTCCGACATATCTCTTACTCAGCTTAATTATCAACTACATTAAGTCTACAAAGAAGACACCTGCTGTCATGATAATGCTGTGAGCAGGAAATCATCAAAGTCTCTAAGCAACCTCCCATCTTGTCTTCCTATAAGAGAGATCCAGTCTTGCAAAGGTCTCATATCTCTTCCTCAACATATCCTCAGATGACTTCTAAACATCTCTGTCATTCTGATGAGGTATCGCCTATCCAAATGAGAAAAACTCAAGAACTCTAGCTTTTAGGTTTAAAGATGGACATTTGGCTCACCAAAACATGCATGAAATTACGCTGCAGCATGAATGTGTGTGTGTGTGTGTGTGTGTGTGTGTGTGTGTATCCTTGATCAGTGATCTGCCTATTGTGTGCAATAATAGAGTTTTAAATCCATGGGGTGAGAGACATCATCCAGAGAGACTCTTTAAAAGTACATAGCTGCATGGTATGTAGTGAAATGATTTTTGAATCTTCTGAGAAACTATAGGGGACAGGGAGACACTACATGGAGTAAACTGGGAAGACATTAAATCCAGGAGAACGTGACTACCCTCCCAGAGATGGGGCAAGCTACCGATGAGAGGACACCTGGACAATAGAAAGGAAAAACAGTAACAGTCTGTAACAGTCTGCATTAGACCCGGGGAAGAAGAAAGGTAGAGAATTCATGGAAAGGTAAAGGCAATAGACAAGCGATTGGCCTGCAGAGAGAAGGAAAAAGGAGATACAGAACAAACCAGCTAATTTTGTTGACCTCATAGCATAGGGATAAATTCCTGAGGAAAAACCGTGCGAGGATTATTTTTTAACAATGCCGAGTTTTTGGAATGCTTAGTCATTCTATAATCACCTGATGGAAAACATGCCCAGAACTGTGGGAAGAAGGTGGGGTGGATACAGAGATGTAGGATTTACTGGACGGTCAGGCAGATTGATTTTTATTTCACTATATGCAGACTGATAATGAATATGGACAGAGGGCATGACACAGGAAAATTCCAACAATTACACCATGGCTAGGCCAGGCATTGATGGCACACATCTTTAATCCCCGCACTCGGGAGGCAAAGGCAGGCAGATCTCTCTGTGAGCTTGAAGACAATTTGCTTCACAGTGAGTCAGAAGCTGCCTAGGGCTACATAGTGAGACCCTGTATCGAAAGAAAGAATGAAAGGAAAAACGGAATGAACAAATGAATAAACGAATGAATGAACAAACAAACAAACAATGGAAGCCAGCCGTGGCCAGGGGATTAGAAGCACATGAAGAAATCTGGAAAATGCTTTTGCTGCGACAGAGGCAAAGACAAGAGAAGCAGCAGTGTCAAAGCCATCAATGCAGGGATTTTTGAAAAGAAAAAATTCTAATAGTGGCAGGAGTCACAGAGAAACCCAAGTTCAACCTTTGGACTTCCATAGATTAGTCTCTGATAAACTCAGCAGAGATGACTGGAGCTAGTAACTTAGGGTCCTGGCTTGTGTGTATTGGTGTCACATTGAATGGTTACATTGTTGTTTGTCAAATGGTTACATTGTTTTTATTCATGGTATAGGGCTTTTGTTGTTGTTGTTGTTTTGTATTAAGATTTATTTATTTTATATATGTGAGTACACTGTTTAGACACACCAGAAGAGGGCATCGGATCCCATCACAGACGGTTGTGAGCCACCATGTGGTTGCTGGGAATTGAACTCAGAACCTCTGGAAAAGCAGTCGGTGCTCTTATCCACTGAGCCATTTCTCCAGCTCTTTTTCGTTTATAGAAGTAGTTTTATACATCAATCTATAATGATTTCAAAAATACTTTAAGTTCTATAATAAAATCCTTTTAAGAGATCTGGAAATTTTATTTTCACAGAAAAAACTCAAATTACCTAAGCACAAGACTTACAAACTAAACTATCTACAGGGACTGAATAAGCGAAATGAATAAGAAGAAAGGTAATTTGAAAATCTCCCCAAACCAGAACACATCAATGGATCAAAAGTGATCCATGATTGTATGTTTTACCACTGCTGTATTATATGCAGTATAATATGTATACTGTCTTATATGCAGTGTAATACATACTGTGTTATATCCAGTATAATATGTATACCACCTTATTATATGCAGTATAATATATACTGTGGTACATGTAATATACTACAGTATGTTGATCTTATACACTGATAGGAAATTAAATGACTAATAAAACAGTGCTAGAGCCGCGCCGTGGTGGCACACGCCTTTAATCTCAGCACTTGGGAGGTAGAGGCAGGCGGATTTCTGAGTTCGAGGCCAGCCTGGTCTACAGAGTGAGTTCCAGGACAGCCAGGGCTACACAGAGAAACCCTGTCTCGAAAAACAAAAACAAACAAACAAAAAAAAAAAAACAAAAAAAAAAAAAACAGTGCTAGAAAGGGCTACTGAGGTGGCTCAGTGGGTAAAGGAGCTGACTGCCAAATCTGATGACCGGAGTTTGAGTCCCAGGCCCCACATTTGGAAAGGAGAGAAAGCATTCTGTTCTCTGACCTCCTCACATACACTGTGGCAGTTGTGCCATACACACAAAATCAATAAAATAAAAAGCCTAATATACAGTAATAAAACCCAGTATAGAACCTTTAGCTCTTGGTTTATGATAATCCCTGAACGTGTGCATATACCACCTCTTTACAAAGCAAATGAAATATTTTAGTGGGTTAGTCAGACATTCAAGCTAAGAGTCACAGCAAGCTGTAGTAAATTTAGAAAAGGTGACAGGCTTCTCAATTAATCCAGCCGCCTTGTCTCTTCTGAAATGTTTTCAGATCAAAACTACAAAAAAACATGGATGGCTTATTGAATTTATAGTACATGCCTCACAGATGAAGCCTGAATGTGTTGGGAAATATGAGATCTTTAAAAAGTATAACATGTACTTATTGATTTACTTCGTGAGTCAGCACACCATGGTTGAGTGGAGGTCAGAGGACTAGTCGAAGGAGACATTTTTCTCCTTTCATCATGTGGGGTCTGGGAACCAAACTGGGGACCAGATGTTTAACTGAAATTATAACTATAAAACCCAGTATCTTTAGCTACATAAAATTTAAATAACATTTAAATTTCTAGAGAAAGGTTTGATAATTGCTGATATAGAAAGCTGGACTCCAACTATTAAGACCATTTACTTACAATAAGACTACACCCTCAGCTGCCCATTCCACATGAATCTTGTGCGTCTCCATTTCCTGTTTAGTGCACCCACTCTCAAAAATCTGAAGATACACGTTTGAATCATTTCAATAAAACAAGAAGGGCTATAGTAGTTCCAAAGGAACTATCAAAACTCCTCATCTTGGCTCTTAACAGCCCTCTAAAAAGTACAGTTTTTATAAAACCTAGGTAGTATAACACTCTCAAAGCCAGGTGGGATAGTGGAATGAACGTATTCTAATGGCCAAGTCCACTGAGGAAAAAAGGCGTCTCTCTATTTTACCATTCTCTTCTCAAGGAATTAATGTGCTCCTTTGTAAAGCAGCTTGTCTATAGAGTCCTAACCAGCCGTGGCCTTGTCTCGAGTTTTAGCAACCGTATCATATTGTCATGTTTTATTTACCTTCTGGGAGTGACAATTAGTTTGAACCTCAAAATATGTCTTCTGCGCAGAGAGGTAAGTCTCCCCAGTTAGAAACAACAAAATCAAGTCGGCAGCGAGATCATTTACACAAAATCTAATGAGAATCCTAGCTCATTCCTTTTCCTGCGCCAACTTAATACTGACAGCAAAAGCACAACGTGTCCTCAAGTGTCACTGGGCCCAAGTCAAGCTTTTGCTTAGTCTGGGAAAGGCAAGGAAGAATTACAGACTGAGCCGCATTTCTTGGGTGAAATGTTATTTACAGCCTGGACGAGGAGAAGCTGCTTAGGTAACTGCTAGGCTGAGCGCGGTGTCGCCGCCATGCAAGCAGGTCACACACCGCTCACCTTCACAGTCAGCCCTCGGCCGCACACCGGCCTCCAGGCCCTGTGCCAGCACATGGTTCGAGATCCAAAGCCCGGTGCAAAAGGTCACCAGGAGAGATGGACTACTGCACCGCATGCTGAGCCTGGGCACCGGGAACTACCCACACCTTCCTTATTATAGCGGAGGCTGCCTCGTGAGGCCGGTAGGAGGCAGGAAACAAGTGACGCATTTCACCAAGCGTTCCCATTGGCTCTAATCAACTGCGCTTTGGGGAGGGAGGAGCTAATGACCCTTTTCCGGGCCTTTCCGGCTTGCGCGTGCGCAGAACTGCACACACGCCGCGCTCCAAAAGGAGCGCGGAGTGATGCGCTAAAACTATTGGCTAACCGTTTTGATGAAAGGCGGAATCCTTATGCTGATTGGCTGCGACTCAGGAGGCCGGCGCAGAAGACCGGACGCAGTAGGCGGGCGGGAACGTGAAGTCTCCGCAGTGCCTGATGGGCTTGTTCCCAGGAAGCTAGCTGTGGCTGCTGAAGTGGTTCCTCGTTGAGCTGCCGTGGTCTCTGCCGCCTTATGGCGGCGATCGGCGTGCACCTGGGTTGCACATCAGCCTGTGTAGCTGTCTACAAGGTGAGACTGGAAAGCTGTCTCCTTGTTTCGTGGCGGCTACTCTTATTTCCTGGGCTCCGGTCATCGGCCCGGGAACCGGGCGTGTAAGTAAGTGGTAATGTTGCGGGTTCCCGGCTCTCCCTCCACGGCCAAGCACGCTGTGTGGAGGGTGGATGCGGAGAGCGGGATCTCGGATACTCCTGGATGTCCTCCTGGACGTCGGGGCTGCTGTCTCCTTTGAGTTCTCGAGACGAAAAGGCCACGGGATACCCAGAGTAGTCTCCTCAAGACCTTAAGCCTGCAGGGTCCACTTAGGAAACCGGGCCATAAGATGCATAGAAGAGTCCAGAAGACGTCAGGTCTCCAGGATGCCTGGAAGAGAACCCGGGGCAGGGGACATCGTTCTTGTAAAGATGCCTAGAACAAGCCTGGATGTCAGGACCCCCTGGATGACAGAGAGGTCCTAGTGACGACTGACCGCAGAGTCCCTAAGAGGTCACAGTGACGTCACGGGTTCGGGGTTCACGGAGGTGGGAGGTATTTGGAATTTCTGTGGAACTGCACTAGTTAAGAATTGTCACTGCCGTACATAACGCTTGATGATTCTAGAACTGAAAACTTGACAAGGAACTATGGCTTTTTTTCTCCTGAATATCGATGCAGGAGGAACAATGCCAAGGAATTTACCCCTGCTAGCTTTGGGGTTAAGCCTTGTGTGGCTCTTTTATAAGGAAAGTCCCACGGGAGTAGCTACTTCATTTGTAGGTAAGCAGGGGGAAAAGCTGTATTTGTGGGAGAGTCATGTAACCATGCTTGCTGGGTATAGAATTTATGTATACATTTGATCCAGCTTACTGTGCAGAACTAAACGGGAAAATGCATGGGGTAGAAACCTTTTATTAAAATATAAGAAACAAACAGTGGCAGTTAAAAGACCAATTTATGAAGGACAATCTAAGAAAGACACTGGCGAAGGTAGTAAGGCTTTGCAAGGTGGAGCAGTCTGTAGGACTGACCTCTGGTAGTCATGTGCTTTATTAATTCTCCCCCCACCACCCCGCTCCCTCCCCCAAAAAAAGCCTTTTAGCAAGTCAGTTCCGGAGTACCAAAATGTCTTCTCTGATCTAGGAGTTATCTGAAGGAACCATTACCCAAGCAATTATCAGCCACTGTAAAAATTCCTAGTTTGCCAGGAATGTCTTGGTACTGAGGTCATGCAAAGGCTTTGAAATTCCCAAAGGAAGGGCAGCCCCATAAATCCCAACCACTGATTATTTAGAGATGACTTCAAGGCCTGAATGGTCATCACTCAGACACCTGAGCGAATGCCAGGTACAATGGCTTTTCTAAAATTCCATTGCAACCTGCAGGTATGTTCCATGAGATTGTGCGCTCCAGTGTGAGAGAACTAACCCTCTCACGTCTTTCTTTAGGATGGCCGGGCCGACGTGGTTGCAAATGATTCGGGGGACAGAGTCACGCCAGCCATCGTTGCTTACTCGGAACGTGAACAGGTACCATCCAGTACCCTCGTTAGTGGTTCTTGAGAATAATGAAGAGTCACGAGCACTGTCGTTAATATGCTGCTCTTTTTTCAGGTGGTTGGACTGGCAGCGAAACAAAGTAGAATAAGAAATATTTCAAGCACAGTAGTGAAAGTAAAACAAATCCTCGGCAGAAGGTATGACATAAAGTACTTTAAGGTGTGGTAGCTGGAAAAAAAATTTGCTTTCACATTCTGGGCATAATGCTAAGGAAAGGAGACACTACAGTCTATTTAATGGCAGTTTCTTTAGGGAGCACCCCAGTGGGTTTGTTCAGAAGTTCGCTTCTTGCGACTCTCCTAGTCATTATGCCAGCCATAAGTGCTTCTTTGGGCTTTGTGCATTCTTACATCTGCTTGAGTGGAGTGAACTGTCATCATTTTGTTGGAATCAGAAGGTTTCTTCTCTGCATGGTGATTGGGTTTTGCAAAATCCTTTCTCACTGGTCATAATTTCTGCAGCTACTATTGATTTTCCTCCTTGGGCCCTTTGTGACACTGTCTGGGAACTGACTTTTCCAGTTGACTCACAAATGTAATTGTTGGAGAAACAGCTTACTTAATATCTTAAGAAGCAGGTCAGTCATCGGTTATGACTTTAACTAGAGGATTCCAGAGGCTTGCTTCCCCTGCCTTCTGTGTCTTTTAATTATAGATTATCCTAATAATTAGGCCTTTCATTTTCTCTGGAGTAGTGCTCGATGACGCTTTCACATCTGTGACACTGTTGAATCCTCTCGACAGCCCCATAGGAACTGGTCGGCCAGGTACCATCCTTTGATATTTACAGACCAGGAGGTCAAGGTTCCCGGAATTTGTGACTTTCCCAAATTACAGTGATGAATTAGATGAGCCTGCAGGTCGGGACTTCTAATCCTTGGCTCCCCCTGCCGTCTTTATTTCATTTATTTAGAATGTAAATATTAGGCATTTCCTTGTGTTGAATTTAAAACTTGGAGATTGTTAATTAGATTTAATGCTTCATTTACATAGGCATGTTTGTTTCATGAGCCCTTGTTTGCACTGAACTCGATATCACGGTATTAAAGAACGAATTCAGATGTTACTTGTGTGATGATTACAATTCCATATCCTTTAGCGTTGGTAGGTATTACTAAGCATATTAAATAAGTTGGCATCAAATGTTTTTGAATCATACATAAATGAGGAGCTGTGATAGCTCCTGAAACCAGAGTCATTGAGGAACCAGTATTTTTTAAGTACCTTTCCCCTTGGGAGGTAATTCTAGTTTCCTGTGAGAGAAAGCGGAGGTAACCAGTGCATTATTAGAGTCACCGTTTCTGTCAGTGGTACTGTCCTACAAGACTCTACCTGAGCATCACAACCAGAACACTAATGTTGATTCATCAAGACAGAACGTTTCTGTATGGATCCCGCGGAAGCCAGTGATGTCTGAATTTGTTTCCTTGATGCTGTCAGGACTGTCATTTATCACATTATGTACTTTGTATCAGCAGATCAGCTTACGCTGGCTTTTCTGGCCTTGAACGTTAAATCCATTTAGCAAGAATGCAGCCATGAGTCAGATAGGTAATACATAGACACACCACAATAAATGGGCTACAGTCAAGTCCAGTACCATTCAAACATACCACTAGGCCACAGCCCTGCCAATACTTCTCTTGAGTTAGTTACCTCGTGGTCGGATTGTTTTCCTCCTCGGCCTAACTCCAGAACCAACCAGACATAGTTATCTTGGGTCTCAGCCCTGGATGCCTTTAGCCCTTTTTAAAAGAGCCAGTCCCAGTCCTTCTGTTACCAAGCCATTAAGCCCATAGTCCAGCACTTGCCATGGGTGGATGAACTCCCAAAGTCTTGGCCATAAGCCATGGGACCTACACACAGGTAGCACTGCTTACCTTGCTGCCAGGATGATCCTTACACCTGCCCTGTAACTCTCGTTCCCCTGTGGCCTTCCAGCCAGAAGTGTGGTCCTCAAACCTGCCTTCTCAGCAGTTAGCCTTGGGAGAAAAGAACCTGCTGGCTCCTGGAAACATGCTGAGAATACACATTGCTTCCCTGCGCCCTCAAAACTGTGCTCGGTTGCCCAGGAGTTTGCTTCAGTAGCCTTCCTTCCCTGCCTGCTATGGCCACCGCCAGTAGCAGTGCGGGCATCCGTTGGTCCAGACAGGAGACACAAACTCTTCTCTCCATACTAGGCGAGGCGGAGTACATCCAGCGCCTCCAGACTATGCATCACAATGCAGGTGTCTATCAGGCCGTGTCTAAGAGAATGCAGCAGGAGGGCTTCTGCCGCACAGAACGCCAGTGCCGTTCCAAGTTTAAAGTTCTGAAGGCACTGTATTTAAAGGCCTATGTTGCCCATGCCACAAGTATGGGGGATCCACCGCCTTGCCCATTTTATGATACGTTGGACCAGCTTCTTCGAAATCAGATAGTGACTGACCCAGACAACCTAATGGAGACTGCTGCTTGGGCCAAGCACTGTGATCAGAATTTGGTGGCCTCTGACAAGCCAGGGGAAGAGGGAACCAGCATTCGGAAAGTGGAAAGGACACAGGCAGCTTGCCATCAGCGTATTTTGCAAACAGTTAAGGAATCAGATGAGGATTGTCATTTGAGAATCAGTGACCAGATGCAAGCAGCCAGTGACCTTGAGGACTCCTGGGATGAATCTTCGGGTGCAGGTAACTCCCAAGCATGAGAGGGACTGGGTCTTAGAGTCACTTGGTCCCAGATAGTGTTAAAAGTTAGGATAGCGCCCTCTTGAGCATAACTAATTTCTGTCTCATTGAACCCACTTTTTAAATAAAGTACTCCCAAGTTTTTAGCTATGACCCTGGTATGTAGTCAAACTTCACACGTAAAGACATAGTCTTTCAAAGCATCCTAGTTTGGGCATTATTTGTGCATGCTAGGCAAGTGCTCCAACCCTGAAGGATTTGTCTGGCCTTAGGCGTCATTTGTAATGGGTACTTAGGAATACGTGGTGGGGAAATGAGTTGATTAGCCACGTGAAATGCATCTTGGGGAACACACAGTCATTTTTATAACTGGTTAAAGAAGCCAAAATATCCAGATTACAGAATCATTTCCCTTTTTTCCCCTTGTGGAGAGAAGCCTTCCCAAGAACTATGTACTTTTGTAAATGTGTCAGCTCTTTGCTGGCTGCAAGCATTTCCTTAGCTGAAATGTCCTCTCTGCAACACTGTGGCTTTGTCTTTCAGGGTGCTCTCAAGGGACCCCCAACTACAGCAGCTCCCACCACCTTTTCAGAGGTGCAGCTGCTCCCTGTCAGAGCAGCCCCATGACCAGACTGAGTGTGTCAGGGGAATGCAGTCCCTGCACCAGCACCAGCGGGAACCCTCTTGGGGCAGCCTCCACAGCACAGCCTCCAGGTCCCTCTTCCAGAGTTGCTTTTCTCTCTGGTTGGGAGAGACCCCTGACCAGTGAGCCCTCTCCACGGTGGGCAAGGCAAAGAAGGCGCTCAGTGGCCAGGACCATTGCAGCTGAGTTGGCAGAAAACAGGAGGTTGGCACAAGAACTCTCCAAGAGAGAGGAAGAGAAGCTGGACAGGTTGATTGCTATTGGCGAGGAGGCCAGTGCCCAGCAAGACACCGCCAATGAGCTGCGGAGGGATGCTGTCATCGCCGTCAGACGCTTGGCCACAGCCGTGGAAGAAGCAGCTGCGGCCTTCCAGCTAGGGCTTGAGAAGCTGCTTCAGAGGTTGATTTCAAATACCAAAAGCTAGGAACTCATTGAATGGATACATTTCCCAGTCTGTTGCCAACAACCACCTTCTGGAATGCTGGCTCCTTTTCTGTATCTTTAGAAAAAAGGAGCAGATGAACTGTTAATATGCAGAATAGTGTAGGTTCCGGTTCCGGAGGGGGTCCCATGAGGATCTCTGGCCTGACTGGGGACAGGGTGCAAGCAGGGATAGTCCCCTATTGCCACTGTCCGCCAGTCTTCAGCCTGACCTGATGCGGAAGGTCCGGGCCAAAGGGGAGAGAGTGCTGCCTTCGACCTCATCTCCGCCCGATTGTCTTTCCCAGGTGCTGCACTGTCTCTCCACACCAAGCCTGTCTGGGCAGCGGGGAGGGGAGAATCCCAAAGGTGTTTCAGGAGAGCAGACCTAGTGTTACAGCTTTTGCTGGGCCAGTGAGATGCCAGCTAGCTAGCAGGGAAGAGAGCGAATTATCCCCCACACCCACACACACACAGCTCTTACTGCCGGCTAGAAGAGGGGATACTCCAGAAGGCTCCTGGGGAACGCAGATCTCTTTCTAAGTGTTACAGCTGTAGTGTTACAGCTCCTGCGACAGAAACTGTCAGACAACGGCATGATTCTTGCACACCCTTTTACTTCTCCTGAGCTAGCCCAATATGTACAGTATTGGGGTGGGTTAAGGTCTGGTAACAGACAACCCCTATTGGCTTGATCTGAGAGCTTGGGGATGCCTCATCTACATGTGGGAGTGACTGAGGCACTATTCCTACCTGACAGGTGGCCATAGACCTCTCTGTGGGAGGGGCTTTGGGGGGGGCTGAGACTGGGTGAAAAGAGCCAGGCGCCAGGATGCATTTCATCAATCCATCTCCAATCTACTTGTGGCTGATAACCTTTGGTTCTATTAGCTGGTGTTTTGTTTGGGCCCTAACGTATTATTGAGAGCAAGCCTAGATCCAGAGTAACTTTTCTGCAAGTGATGTAAACAAGGGTTAGTGGGTGTGGTGAAAGAGAACAGCTCCCTTTGCCCTTAGCCTGGAGAATGCTGGAAGTAGTAGGGACCTGCCCAGAGATAGTTCTTTAAGCTCAATCCTTGAGCAAGTGCACTCCCCTGACCCAGGCACACTTCCTTGAGAGGAGGTGGTGACAGTAAGTCACGGCCCTGCAAGGTTATTGGCTGTCACTGAACTAGTTCTGAGTGGGTCTTGTAGAACTCTAGAATCCATCACAGGTAAGAATCCTGGGGATTTAAATGCTCTTGCCGTTCAGAAGCCGGGGAGAAAGTGAGCAGGTGTGTTGAGAAAGGTTTCGGGTTTTAGAATGAGGCAGGGGAGTGTCACATTGTAGTCAGGGGCTTAGTGGAAGCTGGAAGTTTGAATTAGTAAAGAAAAGGATAAAAAACCAAAAATAAATAAATAGAGCCCAGTGGGCCCTCCTGGAACCTGGAATAGGTAGCAAAAAGCAAGCTGCTGCTGAATGGACACTGGATGCCCAAGTGGGGTGTACTGTGGAATACGGAATCGGGCTAGACCGCCCAACTCCTGCCCTGCCACCGGTGCTGGCATTGGGTGCAACACACCCTCTTTGTGCCTCGATTTCTTTTATCTCCAAGTTGAAGAATGTCTACCAAGTCGTTTTGATAGTATCTTTCAGTTCTAGAATTTTAAATCAGGGTAAAAACGGAGGTGAGCTATTTATAGTACTTCCAGTCAGTAGCTATTATGTTTGAAATACTGTTTATGATTGTATTTAAAGGCACCCTCTATAGTATGGACGTTTATCACTGCTGGTGAAAGCTTTAAGCATCATACCTGATGGATACCCACTGATGCCTTTCTGTCCTGGAAGTGGATATATAAGTGTGTATTGTTTCTTGTTTGAGGCCATGATATAGAAAGGTGCATATCTTTTGTAACCAAATAAAGCTAATGTAGATCATAGTTTTCTGGAAAAAAAAAAAAGAGAAGTACTTTCAGGAGACCTAGACCTATGCCATAAGAATCTAATGGCCGCAGTGTGCCAGTGGGCATCTGTCTGACACGGGAGACAGGCTGGAGCAGAAATGGAGTTAAATTTGAGGTATTTTGAAAACCTTAATGGGCAGAGTAACCAAAATAAGACCTCAAAGTCCTGGAGAGTTAACAGGAACACATGCAGAACAACAAAGGAGACAGTGAGTGCATGGTGCAGGAAGGCAGGCTGGAGTCCTGCCTGAGCTTCAGGCCTACCTGCTACCTCCTCCAGCAAGCCTTTCACCATTCTGTAACTCAGGGTCTTCCTCTAAAGTGGGAACTAACAATTGCCCGTCCTACCTACCTCACAGGGGTGTTGTGAGGACCAGTGCACAGATGAACGGATGTACAGTTAGAGCTGTAGACACTGGGGTGTAACAGGAGTGGGGAAGGAGACCCCACAGCACAGGAGTGCTGGTGTTGCCAAACCCAGGGCCCTGACCACTGTAAGAGGTACTTGAGAATAAGGTGGGCACGCATTGCATTGCTCATAAGAAGTGATGCAGTGGGAGACTTGACTCCTGCAGGGCACAGTGTGAACGAGGTGGCAGACCACCTTTGTCATGTAATTTAATCCTGCTGTAGACTAATAAAGTTTTGACTTGTGTGCAGTGTGGGTCTGCACACTACTTCCTATTGGTAAGTGATCCTTTGTCACTTCCGTCCAGTTTCCTGTGTGTTTGCCTGTGAGACTCCAGTTTCAAGTTATGTATGTCTCACCCCCTGTGCCTACATGTGTATCCTATACCCAGATGAAAGCGGCCCTCTTTGCATGACAGTTAAGAAATGAATTTCTGGAGTTCAGTCTATTTCAGAAAATACCTTCCTTGAAAATGAACCTATGTTACCAGTGAGTAACTTACACTCTACACAGTCAGTAGATGTTCCTGGACAGTTAAATTCTGATCTGAACACATGAGAATCATCTGAAACTTAGGGCACTGGTACAGATTTCTACTCTGGAGATGTTTTGTCCTTTCTTTCCTTAAAATATCTAGGATGAGGTCCAGAGATTTGGAAAACATGAAGGCCAGGCAATTTCATGAAAAAAAATAATTTTCTTAACCCTACACTGTTGGCCAGTTAGATCATTAGTCAGCTGTGACACTTGGGGCAAGCTTCCTACCTCTGGCCTCTACTAATTCATTCGCAAATTAATTTTTCGGTGATATAAGGAAGGTAAGATGAACCTGCATGTGATTCCAGAGTTCTAAACCAAATGAGCCTATTTTAAACCCTCAGATGGCAGAGGTCAGGGTTCTCAAATGACTCCTGGCCCACTGTTGTCCACTATTAGTTTTCAGCTATTAAACTTTTAAGACTTTGTGTAGAGAACAGCTACAGCTCCTTACAAGTCTACTAGAAAGGTGCAGTCTTGGGTTTTAATTTCTACATGAAATTAAGCCAAAGATCAGAGTTCTTTAAGGAACAGAATTAGAGTGTTCCTTTACCATGGTAGCAGAAGGCTGCTGAGGTGTAGCTGGGGTCAAGTCCTGGCCGCATTATCCTGTAAGTGACTAGCCCCCTCTGAGCATGTCTGAAATAATGCACACCTAACCAGTCCCACTTGGTATTATTAGGCCTGAATGGGTAGTAAGTTTGGAAATAGTGACAGTTGCATCCATTGGTATTAACATCTTAGTAATATGCCCATTTTTCATTTTATACATGCAGTTATTTGGCATTTTATATGAGGCATTAATCTATAATATCTTGGTATATGCATACCTAGACTACAGATTTCTATATACAATGTTCATACTTTTGCTCAATTTTGGTGTTGGGTGTTAATTTTCTTTTGTTTTGTTTTGTTTTTCGAGACAGGGTTTCTCTGTGTAGTCCTGGCTGTCCTGGAACTCACTCTGTAGACCAGGCTGGCCTCAAACTCAGAAATCCACCTGCCTCTGCCTCCCAAGTGCTGGGATTAAAGGCGTGCACCACCACTGCCCGGCGAGTGTTAATTTTCAAGTATAAAAACCAAGCAACAAATGTGGGTTAGGTGTTTACCCTGAGTTTAGTGTTAGAAAAGTCTGTTGTATCTCAGTGGTTGAGTCTTCAGGATCATAGGTATGAAAATGGAGGCTATAAGATCAGTGACTGTTCAAATTCAGAAATGTTTGGCAAGGTCAGAACTAGAAAGTTAATACTTTCAAATGTGATGAGTAACAATTACAGCTGTTGTAAACCCTCCATTAAATTCAAGCTTCTGTGTTATTATTGAGCAGTTTAATAATTTTGTTGGTATATTCTTTATCTGTCCAGTGGTATGAAAAGTACAGACTTCACCTTATGCGTCTACAATATTAATTTTTTAATGCTGAGATGTCTTTATATTTCCCTATGAACAGCTCTGCCGATCCACAAGCTCAGAAATACATCTCGGAAAGTAAATGCGTAGTAAGTATGGTTCTTTTCCTCTTTCCCCCTTACTCACAGTAACTAACTACCAAAAGTCATGACATAGTGTGCTAAACTGAAACTCATCTAAAGTCTTTCTTAAATTATTCTATATTTGGCATAATTATAATTTTTTTAGGTCACTGAGAAAAATGGGAAATTGCGGTATGAAATAGATACAGGAGAAGAAACAAAACTTGTTAGCCCAGAAGATGTTGCCACACTGATATTCAGTAAAATGAAAGGTACTGGACAAAAGTTAATAACTTATTTTATTTTGCAACTTCTTTTGAAAATATTTTCATTGTTTATTTACATGTACATGTGTGTATGTCTGTATATGTGCATGTGCCTGAGGTTAGAAACAGTCCCTGAAGCTAGAATTAGAAGCACTTGTGAGCTGCTTGATGTAGGTGCTGGGAATTGAACTCAGGTCCTCTGCAAGAACAATACATGTTCTTAACCACTGACCCACCTCTCCAGTCCCTAACTGTTAACTTTAAATGATCCCTTATAAGTGTAGGGACAGTGGTTCCCAGTGCTGAGGAGTTGGAGACAGATGCGTGCCTGGGGCCTGCTGGCTGGCCATTTTGGCCTATTTGAGTTCTAGGTGCGTGCACGAACACACACAAAGATTTGAGGGGAAACTATGAGTGATTCCACAGATTAGCAGTCTAGATCTAAACTGGACTTTGCTTGAGTCTGCCCCGTAACCTTCCAGGTAAGGACAGGTCATGCCTGAAATGCTTGGGACCAGAGGTATATAAAATCTCAGGTTTTTTTTAAACTTGGGGATGGATATTCACCTAGAATCTGCCAGTTAAGAATACCTAGTTCCTGGGTGATGGCTCATGTGGGAGGCAGAGGCAAGTGGATCTATGTGAGTTCGCAGCCAGCCTGGTCTATAAAGCGAGTTCTAGGACCTACTCAGAGAAACACTATTGAAAAAAAAAAATCTTGAGAGGCAGGCAGTCCTTCTGATTCATGAATTTTAAACTAGGTCCCTGGACTCCTGTCTAATTTAGATCTTTGACAGTGCAAAGCTGAAGAGCCAAGCTCGGAAAGTCCCTGGGTCTGTGTCCACAATCTTCTTGAGACCCACAAGAAGTACTGTATGACTAAGAGCTAAGAGCCATAGGAGGGAGTGGACGGTGGAGGTTGGAGGTGCAGAACCAGAACCCTTGTTTAGTGAGAAAATCTCAGAGAGCTTCATTGCTTACCGTGTGTCGTCACAATATGTCTATTTGTGCTTACTTTTGAATGTACAGAAACAGCCCATTCTGTCCTGGGCTCAGACGCAAACGATGTCGTTGTTACCGTCCCATTTGACTTTGGAGAAAAGCAGAAGTCTGCTCTGGGGTAAGTGTAACTGTCTTAACATGGTTAGTTAAAAGAAACAGATTGCACTCAGTAATGAAATGTGAAGTTATCTTTGGAAATAGCTTAGGAAACATAGTATTTCATGGTAGTGTCATTAATACTTTCTTTTCTGAAGCACCAAGAGCATTAGTATTAGACAATATATGCCCTCCTGCTGTTTTGACTACCAGGCTAAACTGTTGTTTAGGCATCATTTTGCCTGCCTCATGTAGTTAAGGTTTATGTGGGGAATGCAGAAGAAAATGCTATAAAGCAAAACAACAACAACAACAAAGGAACTATTGAATGAAATGGGTACTGTAAAGAAACTGAAACAGCCACTTCATAGGTAAAGGGAAGTTTATTCAGAACCACTGGGGTTGACCCTGGGAAAAGCAGAGGGAAGGGATTCCCAGGGCTTTAAGGGAAACAGGGTCCTGAGAGGAAAGGAACCAGCGTGGAGGGCCTTGAAGTGTGACAGGTACCTGTTGACTAGTGTAGCCACCAGTGGCCACAGATGGACTGGGTTCACCTGAAATCGGGGCTGGAATTGAAAAGGAGCTGGAGGGGGCGAAAGAAGCATTAAGCCAAGACAAAGTTCTCCGATCAAGGCTCAAAGTTTAATATTGAGCACTGAGGTTATATAGGGGAAGCCCAGGTGAACCCATCCTTTGTTTCAGCTGGATTACGTTGCAAAGCAGGTTCAGCAGGCAGTCTCTGCTTCTAAGTTCTTGCAGGAAGTTGCAAGTGTAAACAAAGTGGCTGGCTTCACCTAGGTGTTAAAGTCCTGTATGGCATTCAGATTGCTCAAGGCTGTTGGGCACAGACTAGTCTCTGACAGCCTAGAAGCTGGCGTACACCTTGATGTGCTGTTAGGCCTCACAGGCTATGTCAGTGGAAGAGCCAGAGGTCCCTCTTGCTAGAGAGAAGGAGCTACTTCCTTTTATAGAGTAGAAGTTATGATTTCCTTAGTCCCTGAGGGAATGCTGGCTTTTGTCTAAATGCCAGACTTTGGGAAACAGATTTCTTGAGACTAGATAATTATTATTTATCTTAGTTCTTAACATCGAAACCAAAAAACTTAGACTCTGCCCTCACAGGTGTCATGAGATGCGATTCATAGCTTGCGGGTTCTTACTCTGTTCCATAGAGTTCTGTCTGTACTTTGATAAGCAGAGAATTGCTGTATTTACTCGTGGGCCCAGAAGAAAGAAACTGGAAAATTCTGCAATGTTCTAGACATTTTTACTGCTTCCTAAAATGTGTAATCATGAGCATTTATTTGATTTCTTTATTCATCAAAAATTATAGATTTTTTTTTGCCTCCTAAGTAAGGTACAGTGTATTCAGGGTAGAGTACATAGGAATGAGTGGGGAGTGGCTCTGACCTCAGCACTAACTCTCAGTGTGCTGTTGATTCAGAGGAGAATGTTCTGAGCAATATGGAGGCAAAGTACAGCTCCTAGACTTTCAGGGCCCAGAGACTCCCTAGAAGTGAACTTAAAAAGAAAAAAAAGGGGGCAGGGTTTGAGAGCTATCTTTTGCATTTCTATTTGTGTATATCTGCACATGTATGGTGCATATGCGTTTGCTTGGGACCTTTGGAGGCCAGAGAGCCCCACAGGTCACTCTCTACCTTATTTATCTCATGGGACAGGCTCTCTCACTGATCCTGGCGCTCACCATTTGCCTGGGCTGTCTGGATATCAAGGATCCTGCCCTGCCACCTGACTTGATCATGCACATACTCACGCATGTACTTGCGACGCACGCACACACCCTGCCCCGCACTGAAGTTACAGACACACGCTGCCACACTTTTGTTTTATGTGGGTGCTGGAGATTCAAACCCAGATCCTCAGGCTTGTGTAGCAGCCTGTTTACTGACTGAACCACCCGTAGCCCTAACAGGTTTTCTTTTTCTTACTCAATATAAGTACAAATCATTTTTATCAAAAACACAGGCTCTGCACAGTGCATTTTTAAACAGAAAGTAAACCCTAGTCACTTCCTTCCTGAGGGTTCTGCTTCTTTGCACTGTGTCTTCTGGAGTATCATTTGCCAGAGCGTGACGCTCTCAGCACAGCTACAAGTGTCTGACTGAGTGCATTGTGATCCACGATTCACTGAGAGCAAATTGTTCACAGGGAGGCAGCTGGAGCCGCTGGATTTAATGTGCTGCGACTAATCCATGAGCCATCTGCAGCTCTCCTTGCTTACGGGATCGGACAAGATCACCCTACCGGAAAGAGGTAACACCACATCTCCAGTTTGCAGTACGACTCTAGCAGCCCAGCAGATGGGAAAGCAGAAAAAGGAGAGGCTGAGGGTCTCTTGTCACCTCATTTTGTCGTGGAGATTGGCTAATGTAGAGTGGTCCAGTTTCCAGCCAACACTGTACACTGTTGGTCCGCTCTGCTTCAGTTTCTAGACATGTTTAGAAACAGCTGGTGTTACTGTAACAGAGTTGATGGCCACACGTTACAGAAATTAATTTAGATACGGTGTTAACTTTTCCAAATAGTTGGGCACTGTCCAAATGTCTCATGGTCAGAGAAACTAATGTGTATAAATCACTAGGAAATTATTTTGAGGTAAACCAGATTAATGTAAAAATATTAAAAATTATGAGTTCTGGTATATATTTAAATAAATGAAGTGGGGAGTTGGTTTCTACTGTCCTGTGTTAGATCCATAGACTATGTTGTAGTAATTTGGAAAATATTTACAGGATAGTTGTATTTAATTCTTTTCAGATTCATAATAATCATGAACCCCTTGTTTGATTTACTTTGAAAACTTAGTGTTTTGAAGTCTAGTTGCTCAGAAAAAATAGATTCTTTAGTTAACTAACTGAAAGGAGCTTTGATTTGGTTTCAGAAGAGCATGGGTTCAAGGCTCTGTCTAGCACAGATGACAGGAGACAACCTGATGACTCATGGGCTGTAGACTTTTCCTCATTGTGGTTTAATAATTTTTTTTATATTTGAGTGCTCTACCTGCATGTACACCTGCATGCCAGAAGAGAACATCAGACCGAATTACAGATGGTTGTGAGCCACCCTGTGGGAAAAGCAGCCGGGCTGCCGAGCTACCTCTCCAGCCCTCATAAATAGATTCAAATGAATGGCTTCAAAAGTTCAGTCTGCCTTTAAAATGTTGTGATTCTCAGATGAGTTACCCATTTTTTTTCTTTCCTTGAAGCAATGTTTTGGTGTTTAAGCTTGGAGGAACATCCTTATCGCTCAGTGTCATGGAAGTTAACAGTGGGATGTATCGGGTCCTTTCCACAAACACTAGTGACAACATAGGGGGTGCACATTTCACAGACACCTTAGCACAGTACCTGGCTTCGGAGTTCCAGAGGTGAGTGCCCAGTCCAGTTTGATCAAGTTTTCACTTCAATGGCTTTCTTGTTTTGGTTTGGTTTGGTTTGCCAGTTTAAACTTGTCCCTTTCTCCCCTCCCTCCCTTTTTTTTCTTTTTTCTTTTCTTCAAGATTTCTGTGGCTGGAGAGGTAGCTCAGCCTCTTGTGGAGGAGCTGAACTCAGGTGTGATACACTTTGAACAGCTGAGCCATCTCTTTAGTCTCAGTGTTTTAAACTGTTCTGGGACAAAGGAAGATATAATTTTCTCATGTGGAAACCAGGTGTCCTCATCTGTAAATTGAATGTCCTTGGAAGCAGAGGCTGAGCCAGCAGCAGCGCTATGCACCTTTTCAGCCTAGCATCGTGGTGTGCCTTTGTAGCCCCGGCACTTACAGGGCAAGGCAGGGGACACTCAAGTTAAGGCCAGCTTGATTTTTTTTTTTTAAAGGGTGATTTTACACATGAAATAAAAACATGCACTGTTTTTTATTATAAAGGTAATACTTAACAAGACAGTTGATCATTACTTTAGAGTGGCCCACACTGCAGATGAGAGACTTGAATTTTACACATTTTTCGGGTGTGTGGAAGCACCATGAGCTCAGCATTATTAGCACATAGCTCCCATCAGACACACTGACTGTGGTGACTGTAAAAATAAGACACATGATCTCCAGTCTGATTGTCTTGCCTGCTATAGACTCTCATATCAAAGAATAGTTTCTCATAGTTACTTAATACACCCGTTCAAAATAGTATAAAAACATGTTTTTCCTGAAAGGACTCAGACAATATGCGTAGAAAAGTTATAGAAGCATTAGAAGCCCCATTACTAGTATTTGATTAATTTATTATTGCCATAACGGTATTTAGAATTTGGTAGCATTAAATTATAAATGACCTAGGACCTTTAAACTTCAAACGTTATGTTTTTAGGCTGTTCAGACATGATGTGAGGGGAAATGCCCGAGCCATGATGAAATTGATGAACAGTGCTGAAGTGGCCAAGCATTCTTTGTCAACCTTGGGAAGTGCCAATTGCTTTGTAGATTCCTTGTATGAAGGTCAGGATTTCGATTGCAATGTGTCCAGGTAAAACTGATTCAAAAGTTAAGACATTCTGTGTGTGATTTTTCAGTGTGCCGCTTTTCTTTCTGTCCTTGGTTATCTGTAGTGAGGGACTGTCACTGTCTTCAGATGTGAGGGACTGTCACTGTCTTCAGATGTGGAGCTCATTTTTATCAGACTAAATAGTTGTTTCAGTTTGATTCCAAAGTTCTTGCTATGTATCTATTACTCTTTACTGAAGACTGATAGCTGTCTGTGCTCACTGTTTTGGCTAGGCTAGCTGGCCAGGGGTCCCCCTACCCCTTACCTTCCCTAATGCTGGCATTACAGGCACATACTGCCATGCCCAGTTTATTATATGGGTGCTGGGGACTTGAACTCAGGTACTCACCATTGCAGGGCAAATACTCTTTGCCCATTGAGCCATCTCCTCGACCCTTTTTTTTCTGTTTGAGACAGGGTCTCATATAGCCCGGGCTAGCCTTAAACTCACAGTAGTGGAAGATAACCTTCTGTATCTACTTCCCTAGACCTGGGACTGCAGGCATGTGCCACGGTGCCAGTAGTAGAACCCAGGACTTCATCCGTGCTAACCAAGCCCTCTACCAACTGAGCTACGTCCCTAGCCAATATTTTATGTTTTAATGATCTTCGTGACATTTAGCAAACATTTAAAATGAAATTGTGTTTAATAGCCATGTCTTCTAAATGACCCAAGACACTGCTTACAAGTGATTGCATCTTTCCCCCAAACCCAAGAGCCAGAGATTGGCTGCTCCCCCGCCTCTCATGGAACATTTACTAGCAACAACTCTAGGTAGCCTCTTGCAGTTTCGCCACACCTGACAACACAGTGCTTGAAGCACAGTTAGTACCCAGCTCTCCAGGTTGTGGTTTTGAGTTTTCTTGACTAACTGTTCTGGGCATCTTTTCCTCCATCTTTTTCTCATTAAACAGCTTCTTCCCTTCCTCTGGCTTTTCTGAAAATCCTGCTCCATGATGCTTAAATAAAGTCATGTTGGACGAAGGGAAACATTACAGATACTTCCCGAGGAGCCTTTGTGGCCAGTGGTTAGCTCTTTAGTATGGCCCAAAGGACAGAAAACGTGTGATAGTACACTGAAGTCTCCTCAGAGGTTGACAGTCTTCACATTGTTTCTATTTCTAGAATGCCTTACTGTCGAGTCTGTTCAAATACTCAGTGTGTGTTTGCTTACTCATATCTGTGTAAAAAGGAATTTATCTCAAACATTTTCAACCATCAAGTACATTTAGAATTTGTAGGTAAGAAAATTTAAAAATCACTCACCTGCATTTAAGAAATGAAGTTTAGCTCAGCAGGTAAAGATGCTTATCTGTCTCTATGCATCATGCAGACACAAACAGTAAATGTAACAGACATTAAACACATGGGGATGTAAGAAGCCAACCGGCACTCTTGGCAGTTGTAGAATGTGCCATGCATTTAATAGCAATTTCTGAATTTTTCTTGCTATTCATTAATAAAATGTAACTTAAAAAAATGAATATGAAATGAAGCAATCCAGCTTTCATGGATAAATGAGTCTCAGTACTCCGTGTTAGTATGCAGCTTTCTCAGTGCAGACTCCATGTTGCTGTGACGTGATCTCAGGCTGTAAAGGAGTGAGTGTAAACTGGGAATCCTGTGAGAGCTCGGACATGGAGAGAGGGACATGGCCCAGTCAGTGGTTCTAGTGGGGTCAGTAGATTGACTGTCGGGCATGCTATGGATTTGCTAACTTCAGCTAGTTTTTGGATGCTTATGGGTCAGCCATGAGCAAGATGGCCCTCCCTTTGAATTGGATATAGCTATCTTCAGACATGTAGGTAAGTAACTCAGGGACACACATACACATACAAAGTGTCTAATAACGTGCAAACCAGTTCTTGAGAGATCAGAGTTACTCTTCCGAGAAGCCAGACTGCACTCAGTGTTCGCTCTGCCCTCTTCTCTGTCCCATACTTGCAGAGCAAGATTTGAGCTGCTTTGTTCTCCGCTTTTTAACAAATGTATAGAAGCGATTCGGGAGCTTTTGTGTCAGACTGGATTTTCAGCCAATGATATCAACAAGGTAATGCTTCATCTTTTCCAGCTTCTTTCAGGGTCAGTTTCAGTTTTAAAACTTAGGGAATAATGGTGTAGAAAAATATGTTTCAGAACTTTTGTTAATGTTTAATGATCTGGTGAACTCATATATGTATGTGTATATTCTGTTTGTGTACACACACACACACACACACACAGAGGAACCAGACTAGTTCCCTCCCAGTATGTTTATCTACATGTGAGACAGACACATACTGAAGTATGTCCTCTGCAGCAGCACGTGTGCTTGCTGGCAGTGACCATCAGCTCTGAGGTAGGTACTGTCATCTGCCCCAGCTTAGTAAATGAGACACTCAAGTGCACAGATAAAGTGATTTCCTGAAGATCTTGAGTTTAGGGAGGAGCAGAAGCAGGATTTAACCCAGATTCATTCCTGAATTTGGGGTAGAAAATGTAGGAACATAGACAACTCTCAGGCAGCTGCATCATGGGAAAACTCTCACCAGCAGAGATGACATCTGCTATCCAGCATCTGCCTCCCTGGAACTCCCTTTCCACTTGCAGGCAGCCCTACCATGTTGTTTGCCATCCCCCAAGCCAGTGTTACTCTTCTGTCACCTAGGGGCAGGCCACGTGGGAGCTTACAAAGTTTCCTTAGCTTCCTGAAGTTATGGCTTCCATCTGGGGTTACTGTTTCAGTTCAGTGGAAACAAACAGTGGCACCATGGCAGCTTTTTTGTCTGTGTCTTACTTTCTCTCTTGTAAGGGGGAGGCAGTACTTCACTGTAGAAGTGAGTGGTGTAGCTGATTCTGAGGGTTCCTGGGGACAGTAACTAGAATGTCAGCCCGGGAACACTCAGAAACATACTGTGGGTGATCGGTTAGTGTCCGTTCCCTTCTTCATTTGTCATGGGGCTCTGTCATTTAATGGTCACTGCAGTACAACTCTGAATTGTTTGAATTGAACTCGAGTATTCTTAAGCCTCAGACTGTTGCTGTGGATATAGGCTTTTAAGAATTTAAAAACCCAAAACTGTCTTTTGTCTGCTGCCCTTGCTGTAGTAGGAGCCCAAGTTGCTTGTCTAGCAGACTGTGGCTGGAGCTCTGCTCCACGGCTGCTCCCCTGCCTGGCCTCCTAGTCACAGGATGGAGGTTAAAGGAGCAGCCAAGTGCAGTTCCTACCCCGTGGAGTCGTGAAAGAGGATGAGCATTTGAGAACATCTGCTACCTCTAATGCTTCTGTGGTATGTCAGTGCACATGGTTAGGCTCCTAGACCTGCCAGGCATGAGGGTCAGTCCTCTTACAGAGAAGGGGAGTGGACGATTGGGCTTTATAGGCATGAAAACATTTAATCCTCACAGAAGCCCTACAAGGGAGGCACTGTCTGTCTACACTTGCAGACGTTTTATTTTATAAAGCACTGGCACTACAGTAGGAAGAACAGGTACTTAGCACCATGTCATGTTGTGTGCCATAAACTAAAACCTAGTTTCTTATGAGCTGTCAACATCATGGCACCAATATGTACTTTTCGTCCGAAAACGTTAAAAGCCAAATTTTTCCAGGGTTTTTTTTTTTTGGAAGGGGCAGGGACCTTACAGTTCACTAATAGTTTTTTATTGAATTATGTTAGCTTACAGTTTACTAATACAGCTTTTTGTTGAATATAAGATTTTTTTTAAAAGACATAATCTACATTTTTGTTCTGTATTTACTAGGACCATAAAATTTTAGGAAAAAAAATTCCCTTCCTAAAGGCAAACCCACATAAAAAAATAAACAAAGCTCACCCTCACCCGCAGAGAGGTGTGGTCCCTGTCTTGGTCCACATACTCAAGAGCACCTGTGCTCTACCTGAGCTTCGAGGACATTGAATTTTTAGAGCCTCCATTAAAAGATATGTAAGTAGTCGACGGTCTCCCTTCCCAGGCTGTGTGTGTTCAGCACTCTGCATATCCAGAGACTCGGATGGTGACTGAACGGTGAATCGGAGAAACCTGGGGGATTTACAGAGTAGTTTTATATGAAGTTCTTCAGAGATGAGATTTAGTCAGCATACTAAGAGCATAAAATTTTATATAAACATAAACATCTTTTTCTCAAGGTTCTTGTTTTCCATGGTAGAGGCAAAAAAAATGTACGGTGTAGTTTTCTTATGAAGAGATTAACGATACTGGTCACAAAAATGTAGTGTACATACACATTTTTATAAAGTGTTGGGATAGTGCAGAATATTAATTACTTCTACTGTTCAGTTGACTTCATGATTAAACTGGACCATATTAATCTGTACCATATTAATTATAAGCCCAACATATATTGCTGATTCTGTATCTTAACTTTTTTGAGTGGAAAAGCTGTTAAGTCCACTGTATATGAGGTAACAATATGTCGGACATGGGCTCATGTGGTAGAGATGACTCTTCCTGTCCTTCGTGTTCTAGGTCGTGCTGTGTGGTGGATCTTCAAGAATCCCAAGGCTGCAGCAGCTGATTAAAGATCTCTTCCCAGCTGTGGACCTTCTCAGCTCTATCCCTCCAGATGAGGTCATCCCTATTGGTGCAGCCATAGAAGCTGGGATCCTTGTTGGGAAAGAGAGCTCCTCAGGGGATGACTCTGTCATGATAGAGTGTTCAGCCAAGGATATTTTAGTTAAGGTGTGTTTAGTTTTCTATGCATTTACGTAAAGTTACTACAAATGAATTGCTGTTTCAGTTATATTATAACATGCAATAAGCCCTGTAGCAAGCACAGTGAGAACTTTAACTTTAGACTAGTGATTATTTTTATGGGTTCTTTCTGTTGTGTCACTTAATATCTACGGAACATGTTGATTTCCTATGAAGATGAAATACAGTTTTAAACACTAGCTTCTAGCATATGTAGAGAGAACTGTGTGTCAGTATGTAATTACACATAGGGAGGTGGAACTGGGGGTTGTGCCTGGGTTTTTTCTCTGCCTATTTTCCAGAGTATGGGCTAGGACTATGGGTTTCCATTACAGCAGGAGTAACAGGCTATTTTCAGTTGAAAAGATAAAAATCTCGTGCTCATCTTGCTTTCCTGCCTCTTAGGGAGTGGATGAATCAGGTGCCGACAGATTCACAGTGCTGTTTCCCTCTGGGACTCCGCTGCCAGCCCGAAGACAGCACACGCTACAAGCCCCTGGCAGTCTATCTTCTGTTTGCCTTGAACTCTATGAGTCTGAGGGGAAGAACTCTGCTAAGGAGGAAGCCAAGTTTGCACAGGTAAACATATAAAACTGGACATTACAACATGGTCTCAGGCAAATATTTCACTTTTCTTCCTGAAGTAGTTTGGTTAACATTTCCATTAACACAAAGTGTAGGTACTCTGGTAACTCTTAAAACTAAGTTGCTTCTACTTATTCACTTTTTGAATGTGAGAAGAAATAATTGGTAAGCATTATGAACCAATAATGATGAAACCATTTTCTGTTTACACTGCTTCTCTGTGCTCTTGGCTCATCTTAGTAATTGGGCAACTGGAAGAAGAAGAGATTTTTTTTGGTTTGGTAAATACCGGATGCCATATGAGATAATGTTCAAACAGAACCACCTGCCTCAAATTGTCCTCTGACCTTTACTCGCATATCAAGGCTCGAGCCCATACACATGCTCACACAAAATAACTAAGATGAAATAATTTTGTGAAAAGAAAATTGCAGGGTGGGCAGTAGTGGGTGGTCACACCTTTAATCTCAGCACTCAGGAGGCAAAGGCAGGCACATCTCAGGGGAGTTTGAGGACAGCCAGGGCTATACCCAGAAACCCTGTCTTAGAAAAAGAAAAAAAGAAAGAAAGAAAGAAAAAGAAAATTGCAAAAGATGCATGGAACCAAGTTGGGAAGAGAATGTTTCTGTGTTTCCTATGTTCACACACCCTTTCCAAGTGAGTCACAGGACAGTGACTTGTAAAATCATTAAACTTGATCTTGGCAGAGTCTAGGGCACAATGCCAAACTTCTAACTGGGTGTGTTGGAACACCTGTCTTTCAGAAGCTAAGAAATTACAGACTTTCATAACACTCTTCCTGACAAATGTTGCCCCCAAATTCTGTATATCTCTTCTAAGTGGATAGCATTCCAAGTATACACAGGAAATATGCTTGGGGACAATCCGTGTTACTGTGGGTAATGACTTACTTACCTCCAAAAGTAGTCTGGTTTTTTGAGGACAATACTTAACAACAATGATGTTAATTTAATGTGACATAAAAGAGGGACAGATACATTAATTGTCTTATATCCTCCTTCTAAAGGAGATAGAATCCTCTTAACAAGTCTTAACTCCTTAATTTCTGAATTCTCTCTAAATGGTAAGATAGTTGGAAACTGCCCCATTGTGAAAGGTTTGTTTTGGTCAGAACTTTGATCCTTTACAGTAAGAAAGTACTGAATTACCTTTGTTTGTTTGTTTGTTTGTTTGTTTTGTTTTTGCACAAACAGGTTGTACTCCAGGACTTAAATAAAAAAGAAAATGGATTACGGGATATATTAGCCGTCCTTACTATGAAAAGGTACAAAATGAAATGTTTCCAATATTATGAAGATTCTCTGAAACTTAGTCCCTTTAGAGTTTGTCTAATTATCATTCTAGGCAAATCATTTGTTAACGCTGCAGTGGTTTTCCTAATGAGAGCTTCTATTTTAGAAAAGCGTGTATATCAAGTAATTAGCAGCCTTGTGGGTCTTCTCTTTTCCCTATTCATCTCTATGGGGAAACTCCAGGAAATTTGTTAAATTCAGCTGTTGTCATTTGTTTTCTAGCAAGGCCATCTTGTCATTGTTCATTTCAAGGAAAAGTTCTCATTTGACTTTAGGAACAATATAGTCTGTAAACCATATTTAGATAGAATATCGAATTCATCGGAATGGGCTTGCCATAGCCTGGATTTGGACTTGGCATGGCCTGTCTTGAGCTTTGTAAAGTCTTAAGTATTTATCATCTTGGATTTCCAGGGAATATAGCTATGATCTCAGAGGTCTAGAAGGAAATCTCAGAGCCTCCTAGAAAAGGCACATGCCAAATTTAAAGACACTGAGCTTGTGTTTAATCTTTATCTTAAGAAAATTCTGGAAATTTCCAAGTTCTCTTCAAAGACTTGGTGTTCATAGAAACTGAGTTTTATGAAACATATTTTCTGTCTGTCTTAGGGATGGATCTTTACAGGTGACGTGCACAGACCAAGAAACTGGGAAGTGTGAAGCCATCACTGTTGAGGTTGCATCCTAACTGTTCAACAAACCAAGACTTTTTTTAGAACTGTAATATCAACATTATTTGGTTTTGTGTATAAGTGTTGTTTATAATAAACTGCTTTTTCAATAAAGGTATAAGCTATGTTTCTATTAAAATACAATCCATTAGTAAGTACTGGAGTCTTTGTTTTCTTTTTCATATAAGATTAACCATTATTAATGGAATATAGGGAAGCTATTTAAGATGTAAGTTGATTTAATTGAAAGAAAATTGACTGAAAATTCAGAAGTTTTAAATGTTCTAATTTGAAAGATTTTTGTTGGTTTCTTGATGAACAAGAGCATTTAAATCCCTTTTGTGGTGATTGAGAACAGTTGCAGACGATAGTGTGTTAAGTTCTTCATTACTGTGAAAGAAGGACAGGTTCATTTCCATTATGGTTTCAGAGATTTCTTTCCATTAGAGGGTGTGGTACTACAGCTCACACTGTAGACTGGAAGCAGACAATTGTATAGGAAGGAGCCAGGGCAATATAGATCTCCTAAGACACTCTAACTCTGTTTCACCCCTTACTTCCCACCTGTTCCCAGTAGTGTCATCATGAAGTTGTGGGGTGTGGGAGCACTCCCCTGATCTCAGCACTCAGGAAGCAGAGGCAGGCAGATTTCTGTGAGTTTGAGGCCAGCCTGGTCTACAGAGCAAGTTCCAGGACAACCAGGGCTACACAGAGAAACTCTCAGAAAAAGGAAAATGATAAACAAATTACGTATTTCTAGTACACTATAGTGTTGTAACTGTATTCCTAAAGAAATGCAGGCATAGAGAGCCTGGCCAAAGCCTACTAAGGCAAATACTAAATACTTTTGGTCTGAGTTTTAAAGCCATCCTGGATACAGAGTTCTAGGACAGCCAGAGCTATATAGAAAATACACAGAAACCTTGTCTCAAAAAACCAGGGGGTGGGATCAGGGATAAGGAAGCCCTATGTGAGCAGAGTACCTCAGGGGTTTGGCAAATTCACACATTTTCACCTGTGGGGCTGCAATAGATGGGGTCTTAATGATTTTTGAGGTGGCATCAAGTCACTTCTTATTTGTATAAAATACTTGGCTTCTTTTTAATAATCTAATCTCTTAACAACCCTACTTTCTTTGATCCAATTCCTATTTTAATCAAAATCTTATTTTCAGTCATTTCTGTACTTTCCTTGCCATTCTTACTATAAATATGACTAAAGGCATTGAGCAAAAGTCATACCATAGACTATTAGACTACATTAATTTTTTCTACCAAATTAATTAGCAAATTACTCTTTAATTCAGCCTCATAAAAAAATCTTAGGGCACAAGTAAGACTATAGGCGAGTCCTTTGAGAAGAGGTGGGATCTAGTCTGCTTCCCAGTAGAGTTTCATTACCATCTGAACCTCCTGAGCCACACTACTGTCTATGTTCGAGTTCCCAGAAGAATTGCCCATTTAACTGCTTATTCTACTCTAGCCTTCATCTCTAGATGTTTGCAAATTCCTCACATATACCAATCCCAAAGGTGTACATCCAAGGTGAATTACATCATTAGGTAACGATACAGCAATGACTCTACCTTAGTACCAATTTTCTGTTAGTTTTCTCAGCAGTGTGACAGACTGCCTGACAGTACCACCTTAAAATGAGGAAGGATCTATTTAGCTCATGGTTTAGGGATCTCAATTCATCATGGTTGAGACAGTGAAAGGGCCAGACACAAGCCAGAAAGCAAACAGAATACTGCAAAAAGCCAAAGTAAGATGCACCCTCTAAGGGTATGAGACAAGTGGCTACTCAGTGTTAAGAGTAAAAGGTCTCAGAGTGTAAGGGAGGAATTACTTATTTTGGCTCTTCTTGATTCTGAGCTCATGGGGGACCAGATATACTAAAGGAGTACAGATAAGTGACTACTGGCCACATGAAGTGGGCAACCTATCTAGATTCCTCCCCCAACCTCCTTTCCGCCAAGTGAAGAGTTTACATTGATTCTGTCCTTGGTTCCCAAGGACATGGTAGCACGTATCTGCAGTTGCAGCTGTTGGGATGCTAAGTAGGCAGGATTGCCTTAGCCCAAGAGTCAGAAACTTACCTGGACAACATAATGAGAGAACCTCTTTCAAACAAGCTAACAAAACCATAACTCCATAGTAAGTTTTTAATCTATACTGTCTATAACTTGTTCAAACTATATGGATATGGTTTATTATTAAAAATGTTTATTGTGGAGATGGCAGTACCTTTTGGAAGTTCTGAAGGTGCAGGAGGCAAAGGTAAATGTTTGTATAATTTTGTATCAAATTAGTAGTAAACTGAATAGAAAGCATCTGCATCTGAATAGAAAGCATCTCTCTCTCTCTCTCTCTCTTTTTTTTTTTTTGAGACAGGGTTTCTCTGTGTAGCTCTGGCTGTCCTGGAACTCACTCTGTAGACCAGGCTGGCCTCGAACTCAGAAATCCGCCTGCCTCTGCCTCCCAAGTGCTGGGATTAAAGACATGCGCCACCACTGCCCAGCAGAAAGCATATCTTTAAAGAAGGAAAGAACTTCAAACATAAATTCTTGACTAAGTACTCTGCTGTTTTGTGTGTAAAGTTACATGATATTGAAAGATTTTATCTAGTCTATCTAATTCTATACATATGACATCTAACCTCAGGGCTAGGGAAATACTAGCTGAACTGGTTCAATTCCTAATACAAAATATTTGTGTTTTGGAAGGTATTTTAGGATTTTATTTTATGGTTATTACTTTTAGTGTTTTAAAAGAAATTGGGGTTTGGTAACCCTGAGCTTATGGGTCAGATCTATCTTATACTTGTTTTTATAAGTAAAACTATATAAGAACATAGCTTTGGTCATATGTTCTCTGTAGCTATGTAACTGTGTGATCCACAAAGTTAAAATAGTTACTGTAAAATAAGTTTGAAGGCCTATGAGATGGCTAAGTGTGGAAAAGCAATTGCTCTCAAGCTTGAAGATCTGATTTAGACCCCCGGAACCCATGGCGGAAGGAAAGAGCCAAATCTTTCAAGTTTTCCTCTGACTTTGCATACCCACATACTAAATAATAATAAATATAGTAAGAATAGTCTGTTGACTCAAAGTAGATTATTTCTATAATAAAGTATATGAGGACCTATTTGAAATTTCCTTTCTTCCACAGTAATTTTATTTACATTTAGGTCAAACTATAATTCTACATGTGTGAGTGTGTGACCCCTGTGTGAAGACCAGAGGTTAAGTTGACCTCTGAAGATATTTTCCTTCATTAATCTTTATGTTAATGAAGAGATGTCTCTCAGTGAACCTGGAGCTCACTGACTGGCTAGACTGGCTGACCAATGAGCCCCCCAGGATCCTCCTGTTACTGGATCTCAATGCTGAGATTGCTGACTGGCTAGACTGGCTGACCAATGAGTTCCCAGCATCCTCCTGTTGAGCAGTGGCAATCAGTGCTGAGAGTTCTCCATCCAGATCAGGGGAGGGAGGCCAAGAGACAGAGAGAGGGGAAGAGAGAGGGAAAGGGAGAAGAAGAGAGAGGGAGAAGTAGAGACTGGGCCTGAGATGGGCTTTTGAAACCTCAAAACCCACGCCTAGTGACATTTCCTCCAGCAAGGCCACACCTCCTAATCCTTCTAATCCTTTCAAATAGTGCCCACTCCTTAGTGACTAAGCATTCAAATGTATGCTTTTGAATGGAGACCATTCTTACTCAAACCACCACACAGCTGAGAGCCACTAAACTTGACTTTTTTAAACATGTGTGCTGAAGATCTGATCTTAGATCCTCATAACTGTAGAGCAAGCACTTGACTTACTAAAGCCATATCCCCAGCCCGTCAAATTACAATTCTACCAGTTCATGACACTATCTAAAGGATATAACCAAATATAGAAATAGGAGAGCAACAAGTCCTAGGATCATAACCTAGGGTCTCTTTTACAGGGGTACAACTCCATCAATGAAGGCTCTACTTTGGTGACCCTCCAAAGGTCTGCTTCCTAAATATACATATTGAAAAGTGGGATTTTAACATGTGATTTAAGAGATAAGGGGATACAAGCATTCAATCGCTATTTCACTACAGATTAATAGCTTTTACATATGTAAAAATTCTTAAGTATTAAAAAGAAAATAAAAAGGTTATTTGGAGAAAAAAAATCAGGTTATCTAAAATGACAGTGAGTGACCATGATAGCATTTATACCTGTCTTAGTTAGGGTTTCTATTGCTGCAATGAAACCTCATGATCAAACAACTTGGGAAGGAAAGGGTTTATTTGGCTTACACTTTATCACTGTTCCTCATCAAAAGAAGTCAGGATGGGAACAAGGCAGGAGCCTAGAGGTAAGAGATGCAGAAGAGGCCATGGAGTGGTGTTGCTTATTACCTTGTTCATCATAGTTCGCTCAGCCTGCTTTCTTATAGATCTAAGGGTCACTAGCATGGGATAGCACCACTAAAGGGCTGGGCCCTTATCCATCAATCACATCATTGAGAAAACGCCCAACAGGCTTGCCTACAGCCTGATCATATAGAGGCATTTTCTTAATTAAGGCTTAATTAAGGCTTAATTAAGGCTTAATTTTCTTCTTATTTTTTTTTTGGTTTTTCGAGACAGGGTTTCTCTGTGTAGCTCTGGCTGTCCTGGAACTCACTCTGTAGACCAGGCTGGCCTCGAACTCAGAAATCCGCCTGCCTCTACCTCCCAAGTGCTGGGACTAAAGGCATGCGCCACCACCGCCTGGCTTAATTTTCTTAATAAGGGTTAATTCTTCCTCTCAAATTACTTTAGCTGGTATCAAGTTACATAAAACTATTCAGTACAATATCCAACAAATACTACTATTTATTTGCTTTAATTTATTATTACCTCATGAGCCGCACCACAAGCTCTGAGTAGCAAATCTGTGTAGAGAGTAATGTGATGTGTATTGTTTTTGTTTTCTAGTGGTGAAATAGATTTTAGAGTTTAAATTTTTCTGTGTTACATAGTCTCAGTTATAAATAATTGGTGAGTTTTTGTTTTGTTTGGTTGAGACAGGATTTCTCTTTCTGTAGTCCTGGCTGTCCTAGAACTTTCTCCGTAGAGCGCCTGTTTCTGTCTCCTAAGTGCTGAAGTTAAGGTATACATCACAACCACCCAGCCACTTAGTGAACTTCAGACCAATACTCAGATTATTTTTTGAACTTACATTTTTGTCTACTTAATATTTTAAGTACATTATATGCTTATTTAAATTCACACTTTTAATCTAGTGTGCTCTATTTCTCAGAGAACATTCAAGTCGGAAGAGATACGCTCCACAGTTGAGTGGAAATCATGTTTTCAGCGATGGTTATGAAAACTGAGAAGTATCCTAATCCATTCCTTCTATCCCAAAGAATGTGGTGCCTCTCCCCCTTCCTCCAGCCACTTCTGATTTTCTTCTTCCAAATCAGTCGCTAGCCATTGTTTACCAAGATCCTCAGTTTAGTCTCAGAACCCTTTACCACCTTAAAAATTCTTGTGACCAAGCAGTACGGCATTTCCCTGCAGTCCAGGTTATTTAGGAAGCTGAGGCAAGAGGATCATTTGAACCCAGGAATTCAGAGACAGCCTGGAAAACTTGATAAGATCCTGTCCCTTAAAAAAAAGTATGTAAAATTGATAATCCAAAGAGGTTTGTTTATAATATATTTAACTTCTTAGTTAAAATTTTTTTCAAGTTGGACTGGTAAGATGGCTCAGTAGTTAAGAGCATTGACATGTTCAAATCCCAGCAACTGCATGGTGCTCACAACCACCTATAATGAGATTTGATGCCCTCTTATGGGGTGTCTGAAGACAGCTACAGTGTACTTACATACAATAAATAAATAAAAACCTTTGGGCCGGAGCGTGCGGGGCCACCAGAGCATGCGGGGCTGGAGGGAGAGGAGAAGGGAAAGGGAAAAAATTTTTTCAAGTTATTCAATAGATTTAAAAAATAATTTTAAAATGTAAAAAGTAATTGAACATGTTATTCATGGGAATAGCATCTTTATTAAAAAAAAATAACTTTTGAAACAGAAGCTTTAGCAGGAAGTGTTTGACACTGTATATTCTTTTTAAGCCTCTTAACATCTGGCTTAACCAGCAGACAGCTATGTTTTGATATATGCTTCCCTCTGTCAGAATATGATACAAGTTGTACGAGTTCTGGAAAATTACAGTACACCCATGGAAAAAAAAACAAAACCAAGGAGGCCAAATGACAGGGCCTTCAAATGCTTAGTGTCATTTAGTGAAGAGGACATGATCTATCTGAGAGGTGTGTTTTGTGCTAGCTGGTGTGTAAACATCACAGAACACTTGCAGAGCTGGTAACCATGTTGTCAGGGGACAAAGTCGTTACCCATACAAGGCTGTGGTTCTGTGCTCATGGGTTTCCTGAGGGGCTTCAGGCCCACTCTTCTACACTCTGAGAATAGAGAGTAGACACTGATGAATGTTGAAATGGCTCTGTCTACTCTATGCTCTGGAATTGGTAAGATAAACATGGGAAACACTTCACTTATAAAATAATAATTTACATGAAAATACACAATGTTGTGATCAACCCAGAGCCTTGGATCTATCAGACAACCGCTATTCCACCAAGCCATCCTCCCGCCTCCAACGTTCTTTGCCAATTTTCTAAATGAAACTTAGCAAGACCAAAAATATTTGTAGAATTCTACCCTGACAAATTTTGACAAAAGCTTTTAAAGAAGAGCTAGAGAATGAAGCCAGACAGAGTGCCTGGGAGGCCTCTGAAGAAGTAACATTTGAGTTAAATCTAGCCACGTGAAACAGAAGGGAGTGCCACATGAAAGGGGTGGGAGCGAGTCCTTTGATCTAGAACCTGATTTCCAGTTTCAAGTGTTTATTGAGGGAGAGGGGAGCTTTGGCTAGCAGCTGTAATCCCAGCACACCAAAGTGGAAGCCAGAGGATCAGGACTTGAAAGTGATTCTCATACAAAGCAAGTCTGAGGTATGCTTCACTTTATGTTTAAAACCTCCTTAGTTGGGTGGGAAGTGGCTGAAAGGGGAGTGATGGAGTGGTCAGGCAGCTAGGGTTTTTTTTTTTTTTTTTTGGCTGAGAAATAATGGTGTGGGCAATGGAAATGAAGAGGAGACAGGCAGTGTGTCTGATTAGTACTGACATGACTTGCTTAGGGAATTACAGATGGTCTGTGTGTATAAGGGTTCCCCTCACAAGTTTTCAGATTTACAATGGTAAAACCGAGAGTGACCTGATTCTCCCCGAGTATGGCTAAAAGCTGCCCTCAGCTTAAGGCTGTTAATAAAGTTAGTAGTCCTTATCTTAAGTGTACCTTGTAAGTTTGCTTTAAAGACTAGTTGGCAGGGTTGGTTGAATTCTGACAATTGTCAGGCCCTTCCTCTGGGTCCAGCTGCTACATAGCCACATCAACTCATCAGAATTTCTTTGAGTGATTTAAGCAGTGATTTAAGCTTCTCTTCAGGTGAACTCAACATGCGTCACATTTTAAGATCCTGAGCCGTAGTGGTGTGGAGTGAAAGGAAAAGTAGTGGGGCTTGGTTGGGCTGAGGTGCTGAGAAACAAGAGTGGGAAAGAAGCTACCCTGCGCACACTAACTCGCACAGCATATCTTGTGTTTTGTAGCGTGCACGTCAGGTCTTTGTGAAAAGACTCAAGGTACCGCATGGGGAATCCTGGCAAACATCCTCTGAAATCAAATCGAGTAACGAGACAGTGAGGGGCGGGGCCGGTTGCCAAGGACGGGCTCCGCCCCCGCCCGCCCCCACCGTACGGCGCAGGCGCCGTGGCTACCACGGCAGGGGTCGGCCTCCACTGACGTCAGAACACCTCGCTACTTACAGCCTCCCAGCTCCGGAGTCCCTCGCGGGCCGGGGCGGGGCGAGTGGCCAGCTGAGTTATTCAGGCTGACCGCGCCAGTTTGAATGAAAGCTCCGCAAGATGGCGGCGACCAGGGCCAAGGCACGGAGCGGTGAGGCTGGAGCGCGGTGTCACCGAGCTCCAGGTCCGCCCCGGAGGCCCAAGCCCAGGCGAACGGCGAGACGCCGCCGCGCGGACACCCTGAGGGCGCGCCGCTCGCGGCCGTCTGCGGGCCGGAGACGCGCCGGCACCAACCGAGCGAGGACCCGAGCTCCGCGGGCCGCCGTCTTTGGCGGCGAGTGTGCACGAGGTGCCTCATTCAAGGGTGAGCAGGAAAGCACACGCGCTGCCGCGGTAGCGGTCGCTATCTACGAGCCGGGGGGTAGCGGGGCTGAGGTGCGGTGCTGGAGAAAGGGACCCCCTGGTGCCTGCGTTCAAGCGGGCCTGGCTGGGAAGCGTCTGCAGACACAAGCCTGAGCTCCTGGAAACTTTGGGGGGCCGGTTGGAACTTGCGGGTTATTTATGTGGATGCTGAAGCCGGGGCACGCAGTGCGCGTGCGTGCGCTCGAGTCGCGCGCCCTTTGAAAGTGTGGGTTGTGCAAAGCCTTCTGGAATGAAAAGGTTGTTCTCCAGCTCTTTCCTCCGCTCTACTCACATGGTGACACTTTATTATTCCCGTAACTCCTTGAAGCGTGGTGGGGATGGGGTGGTGGGATGATTTTTATAAGCGGGATTTTGTAAAATAATCTGGACAATGAGGCGTTTTCCTCCCATAATTATAGGCTGTGGGATTTTGTAAACCAAGTGTTGGCAATTTTTTTTTTTTTAATATTTCCAGATGCTTAAAAATGTAGCATTTCTGTTTCGAGGGGAGGTGCGTTGTAATTACACATAACGCTTCATTATGACGTTTTCATACGAATATATGTACGTTGATCCTATTCAACACGACCCTCCATTATAGGGTTGTAGTTTTGGATTCTCGGCTAGGGGTAAAAATTTTAAAAAATTAAAAAAAAAAAAACAAAACAAAACAGCAGACACCTTGGTTACATAAACAAGAGGACTCTCCTTTGCAGATGATTAGCATAAGGAGATTAGCACTAGACAAACCAGCCTGAAGATTCTTAGAAGCGATTTATGGACGTTTTTTACAGCTTTCTGCCCCTCCCCCCCCCCAAACCATCACGCCTAAGCAAATCAATGAATGTATTTTGGCACATCTGAGAGAAAGTCTTTTTGCAAGTGCCAGAAATATGAGTTGTTTGCAGTGACTGGAGTTCTGAACCATCCTTAATTGTTTCTGACAATGACATCCTTACTTGGGGAGGATGAGGAAGGATTGTGGGAAAATTAGAGCAGTTATATTCTCCCTTCCTGGAAATTTACCTCAAAACGTTTTTGCCCACAGCTTTGGAGAACTACTGAGTTCAGCTTGATGAGTTACAGATACATTTTCTTTGGTCACTTCTCTTTTCAACAAACCTTACTTTTTTTCAGTGAATCTCATACATACAAAGATTGGGACCTTCCCTAAGTTGTATAGCTAGATGGTCCACCAATGGAAGACTTTTGATCACCTAGTATTTATCCTGATATTAGCCATGTAGTGAAGTTTGTTACATTTTTCTAGACATCAGTTGTGGAATCATATTTTTAAATTCAGGATGGACTACAGTTCATTTCTGACCTCTGTACCGGTATTGTTTAGTATGTCTGATTTCCAAGTCTGGCTTATGGACTATCTCCACCATGTATTCTGTTTTGTAACTACTGGCTTGAAAACTGTAGGAATGGGTATTACAAAACTCACTGTGCTCTCCATTTAAAGTAGAACTCTCTGGTTTATGCATGTTGAAAATACATTTCACCATGCGCAAAATAAATGAAGCCACAGTCTCTTGCCATTTTCCAAAATGGGAAAAATAGGATATGGATTTAACTGCAAAACTACATTTCAGATTTAAATTATTATTGTCTGGATTAAAAGAAGTGAAGTTATTTTTAAATTGTGACCATTTTAGAATATATTTTAGGTATATTTCTAACAATATGTCTTAGCTGTCTATTAGGAGAACAGTTCTATTCTGTGTAGAATAAAATGGAACAGTAAAAAACAATTTACTTCTTTTTACCTTCGCATTTATATGTAACTAAGAAATTTTAGATGTGAAATATTTTAAGTAGTCAAGCAAGAGTTAGGCACTGTGGATAAAAGTGGGCTAGATGTCCATCAGAAAGTAAACCGATTCACCAGAACTCGCCCTATCCTGTAACTTTTCCTTAAACACACATATGTAGCTTCTTGTATGCATTCCTAGATTATAAAATTGTCAGTTGAGAGGGTTTTAAGTTTTTGTTTCAGCCTAGTAGCTATTTTATTGGTAAAGAATTCTATTTTCTTATTGTAGCCTGGTGTGTGCCTTGCCTAGTTTCACTTGATACTCTCCAGGAGTTATGTAGAAAAGAAAAGCTCACATGTAAATCGATTGGAATCACCAAAAGGAATCTAAACAATTATGAGGTGGAGTACTTGTGTGACTACAAGGTAGCAAAGGTAAGGCGACGTCCAGCCCCGTGGCAGAGACCTGCCCACACTGAAGTGTTCCGTGTTTCTCAAATGTAAAAGAGCCTTCCAAATAAGCAAAGCTCTTCTTGTTTAAGGTTGTAAATCATCGACTCCTGTGCATTGTCATCAGTTTGGTCAACGCTGTGGGGATTCTGAAGCGTCAGATGCCCTTGCATTAGAATATTTAGGGTGTTTGTATCCTTCTGCATCCAACTCTTGGCTGTTTCCATATGGATTATCAGAGCAAATGTGTCATGTCAATTGGCTTGTCCTGTTGTTCCTGGGTCATGTTTCTGGCATCACTGGAAGGAACCCAGGTTTTAAGCCAACTATACAAATTATTGAATGCCCTCCAGGAGCAGCAGCATGTGTATCCTGCCATCCTGTCAGACTTGGTGCGCTATAGGTTGTGGTGTGATAGGATGGACTGACTTGCATGGTCATTTTAAGCCATTGTTTCATAGTTTATACTGTGAGCAAATGAGTTCTAAGAAGCTATTTTATCTAAACCCTATAATTTTCCATAATCCATTTACTTGTAGCCTTCTTCTGAGAACTGGCCATTAATATCAGTTCTTGCAGATAATCAAGAGTCCTATTTAAATTATGTGATTTTTTTTTTCCATCTCTGCTGAGCCCTTCACTTAAGTCTGTTTCTTCCTTTGAAATACTGTCTTCTGTGGTGTCATTGCCTTCCCCAGCACAACTCATGTGGTAGCATCTCTCCCCACACCCTCAGCATCCTGCTCCTGAAAGAGCCTAGTTGTGTGCCATCGTGGTTTACAAGCCCTAGACTGAGCAGTCCAGCTGAGATTATCATCTGATCGTATGCATTAATGCCATTAAAATATATTTCTAAGCTGTGCCTGCTGGACCTCGTGGGCCTGGATTCCCAGCTACTATTGAAGCTAAAATAGGAAGTTCACAGGTTCAAGTCCATCTTGGGCAACTTACGACTCCTTAAAACTTGTTTTTAAAGGAAACTGGAGCTTAGTGTCAGAGCCCAGTGAGCATAAAGCCCCAATAAAGCCCTCAGTCCACATACACACAAATTACCCAGCAAAACCCCAAATTTACCTGTTCTCATATTGCTTATTTCTACATGACAGACATTTTCCCTGTCACTGTTTTCTTATTTGTGTCTGGTTTTCTCAGTATTGGTTACTATTTTGGATTTCTCCTCTCCCCTTACTTTCTCACATTCAGCTGAAGGCTCCCCTGCCTTCCATGAGTGTAAGCCTTTAACAATCAGCTCACCTCTATAGCTACTTATCTTTGTCTTCAGTCTCTCAAAGATGTCACCATTTTTCTCACTGTCTACTTCCTCAGGGCTTTGCCTAAACCTGTGGTTTCTGTTTAATTAATTTAGACAAGGGCTTTCTATTTAGTCCCAGGTTGGCCTTGAACTTACAGCCATCATGCTCTAGCCTCTTCAGTGCTGGGGTTATTTGCTATTTGCATAACGTATATTTCCAACAGAGTGTCTTTTTAATACTGAGCTCTTTTCTCCCTCATTTGTGACAGTCTATAAACTGTATTTATATCTCTGACCTTTGGATATCTTCCTTTGGCCTCCCTTCTCTACTTGCACAGCTATTTCTTTTATTTTCCTTATAATTCATTTAAAAAGTAGTATTTTATTGAGATAGAATTTGCTTAAACGTGTACAGTTCAAATCTTGGTATACTCACAGAGTCAGTCAATTTTAGAGCATTCTTTCATTACTCTAAACAGAATCTCCAAACCTAAGCATTGCTGCCCAAATTTCAATTACTCACCCTAAGAAACTGCTAAATCTGTTTTCTATTTCTGTAGAGCTGTGGGGACCCTCCCGTCCCCTTCTTCCTCTCCTCCAGCTCTGTGTTCCAGAGAAGAACCTCTGTTATCCTGCTTTGTCACCCCTCTGTCTGATTGCTTTGAGACCTGGTCTCTAGTTGAACACAGAGCTAGACTGGTAGACAGCAGGTCTCAGCAATCCTCCTGTCTCTGCCTCTAGCAGCACTGGGATTAGAGGTGCATGCGGCTTTCCCTGGCTTTTTATGACTTCTGGGACAGGAACTTGGGTCCTCATCTTCCTGGAGCAGGTGCTCTTCCACAGTGATCCATCTCATCCCTGTCATCCTCATTGTACGTATGGAAAATAATACCTGGTCCTTAGTTACTGGCTTCACTTACTTTGAATAATGGAGCATGTACTTGGCAAGTGCCCTACCACTGAGTTATATTCCCTACCCTTTATTTTTCATTTTGAAATGAAGCCTTGCTAAAGTAGCCCAGGTTGGCCTTGAGCTCACTCTGAAGCCCAGAAAAGACGTGAACTTGGAATCCTCCTCACTTTAGCCATCTGAGGATCTGAGATTACAAGTCTGCACCACCAGACTCAACCTGGGAATAATTTTTTTTTTCTTTTTGTTTTTCAAGACAGCGTTTCTCTGGGTAGCCTTTGTTGTTCTAGAAGTCACTCTGTAGATCAGGCTGGCCTCAAACTCATAGAAATCTACATGCCTCTGGTTCCAGAGTGCTGGGATTAAAGGTGTGTGCCACCACTATCTGGCCTGAAATAATGTTCGGTAATGTAAGATCATACTTCTTCCCTTTCTGTTGCCAGATATTTATCGTGGGACAGACAAATTTGAGTTGCTTCCATCTGGGAGCTGTTATAAACAATGCTGTTACGATGTTCATACGCAAGCTTCTGTACAGATGTAGTTTTCATTTCTCTTGGAGTGGAATTGCTAGGTCCTAAGATAATTTTGTTGAACTCTTTTGGGAACTGCCAACCTTTTCCAGAGCTCTGTACCCTTATGCTCCACACCAGCAGGGTATGAGCTTTAGTTTCTCTAGCTTATTGTCATGAGAAGTGCATCTCATTGTGGCCATTTTTCTGGAGGTTAATGATGTTCAACATCTTTTTATCATTACTGGATGTTTGTATCTTGTGGTGAACTAGTTATTCAGATCCTTTGCTCATTCTAAAAATACTTTTCATGTATTTATTTATAGTGTGTGTGTGTGTGTGTGTGCGCGCGCGTGTGCGTGCTTCTGTGAACACATTTGGGAGCTACAGAAGACTTTATCTTAGCTTTATTTCTCTAGGACAGGATCTCTCACTGAGCCAGATGCATTCCATTTAGGTTGTGTTGACTGGCCATTAGGCTCCTCTCTGCCCTTCCAAACCTAGAGTCACTGTATGGAGGGTTCAGAGGACAACTTTGAGTTGGTTCTCTCCTTGCGCCATGTAGGGACTGGAGATCAAACTTGGGTTGTCAGGCCTGGAGTAGCTGTGCCTTTGGCTGCTAAGACATCTTCCTACTCTGACTTTTTTTTTTTTTTTTTAAAGATGTTGTATTACCCAGACTGGAACTTGTGGGCTCAAATAATCCCCACACCTTTATCTCTGGAATAGCTGAGACTATACATGTGAACCACTACACCCTACTGAGGAAGAATTTGGGATTGTCTTGTGTTTCTGGGAATGGAACCCAGGGCCTTCAATATGTTGGGCAAGCATTCTACTCAGATGTTACCATGCCCAGCAACCAGACTAAGAATAACTAGCTTTGTTATACATGGAAGGTTGAACCTCTGTGTAGGCAGCAGGGAAATTTGCAAGCAAAGCATAATAAAGCAGTAAGTGGTTCTGTGGATTTTTTGTTTTTATAAAATAAACCTATGCTTCCCTCATGAAGGACAGACTGGAGAATTACCAGTTTGGAAGCAGGGTGACAATCCAGGTTAGTATGATAATCCAGATAAGAACTGAGAGCCAAAAGTAACTAATCTTTTGTAATAGAGATAGGTAGGAAGAAGCCCATCTCTAATGAAACTTGATGATGGAGTAGATTAGAGAGAAGGAATTAAGATAGCCTACCTGCTTTTCAGCTTCTGTCCATAGGTAGATAAGGGTCACCTTGATAAGTCATACAGAAAGGGTCTGTTTAGGAAAAGCAGGTGAATTCCTGAGCATCGGTTGGGCATCAGGAGGCTATTGACTTAGATGAGCAGCAGGTAAAGTTTGGGAATCATCAGCCTACAATTATATCATCAATGAGGTGAGAAGGTTGCCCAGGAACCTTCTGGCATTTCAGTAACCTGGAGTTACTGTATGGCATATGGCTTTATAGCATGTCTCTGAGTCTCAAAAAGAGAAATAAGTATCTAATACAAAAAGGGACCAAGAAGCCGTGGCCATAAAGAAAGTAGCAAAAGAACAAAAGCACAGAGAAAGTCATACATTGCCCTAAGGAATGTAATAAGGACAGAAGACTGAGTTGGCTTTGTAGATTGTAAAGCGGGGCTAAGGGCACGTGTATTTAAGCTTCCCACGGACCATTAAGAATTATAATACTGGAGTGGCCAACAGTAAAGTTCAGCCAAGTGCCTAGAGTTGTCCACAATTACTCACTGGCATAGCATTGTCATTTTAACATTCTCATCTTAAAACTAGAAACACCCGTCTCTTAACTCTGGTTTCTTTCTTTTCTTTCTTTCTTTCTTTTTTTAATGCTTCTTTACAAGCCACAGGTTTTGCTTTTATGCAGCCTATGTTTCATTTCTAAAAATAACCTGTTAGTCTTTGACAGTATAATTTTTTTCTACTTTCTTTCCTCTGTACTTTTTAAACATTATGTGACATACACAGATTTCCTTCTTTTTGTTTTAATAGTATAGTTTTTTTTGTTTTTGTTTTTTTGGCATTTAATATTGAAATGGAAGCTCTGATGTTTATTTCACACACTGCCTTTTCTCACAAAGGAATTTTACACCTTGTAGTTCATCAGACCTCCTAGGTCAGATAAAAGCCAAAAAGCTTTTTAGCTTTTATTTGGAGTTGTAGGATACTGAATTAATTAAATTTGCCGTATAAGTCAATGGTTTTTAATAAAGTGATTTTTTTTGTTTGTTTTTTTTGTTTTTTTTCGAGACAGGGTTTCTCTGTGTAGTCTTGGCTGTCCTGGCACTCACTCTGTAGACCAGGCTGGTCTCAAACTCAGAAATCCGCCTGCCTCTGCCTCCCAAGTGCTGGGATTAAAGGCGTGTGCCACCACCGCCCGGCTAATAAAGTGATCTTATTTTTCAAAAATAAGAATCTCTTTTTTAGATTTTAAAAACAAAACATGCTTATAAAATAAGACTACAAACCAGAGAAAAAAAAATTCCAAACTGTTTGTCAAAATCAATTGTTTACTTATGCTTATCAATTCTGTATAAGTATAAATAAATATATTTACTATACAGAAATTGAGTAGTTACCAATGCAGTATTTAAGCCTTGGTCATTTTAAATACAAGTGCCCTATCCAAGATTAGCCAGTTGAGGAAATCATCTGGGCACCTCAGTGGTGTTTTAAGTTTCATTCAGGCAGTGACTTAATTATGAACTTGTTGCCAGCACTTGGCTTTTATTGTTTTCTACAGTAAAAGGACCAGTGTTTCATTGCCTTCTTCTGGGGTCAGAAGTCAAAACCAAGAATTATGGGGACTAGATGAGTTCAGACAATGCCATTTAAGTGTACTTCAGTGTAAGTAGATCTGATACCAACAGTTCCAAATTATCATTACCTGACCAGAGGAAGAAATCAGGCCTTAGTGAGGCTCAGATTGACACGCTTTGCTGTATGTCTAGGCTTTCCGTTTCTCCCTCTGGAATGACTATACACACATACTTATGTAAATATAATGTGTACACTACATAACATCATAAACACATTTTATACATAAACACATAAACATACATCATAAACACATTTTAGCAGAAAAAAAAACTCAATATATTATGAACAGTTTCCAAAATGAAACTGAGTTTTTCAGTTCATAAGAATTACTGATGGATGAGTAGGACATAATAAACATTAAGGTATTGATAATGAAGATAAAATAAGTTCACTTGTGGATATGCAACTATATCTATCTATCTATTTATTATTTCATATGCACTGGTATTTTGCCTGCATGTATGCTGAGTGAGGGTATCAGATCCTCTGGAACTGGAGTTACAGACAGTTGTGAGCTGCCATGTGGGTGCTAGGAATTGAGCCTGAGTCCTCTGGAAGAGCAGTCAGCTCTTAACTGCAGAACCATCTTTCCAGCCCCTGTGCAACTATTTTTGAACCCAGTTTGTACCTTAGCAATATGCCAAACACCGTAGGGCATTCCTTCTGAAGTCATGGGTTACAGTGGGGTTATAACTCAGTGCAAGTGCTTGACTGGCATGTGTCAGGCCGGATTTAAGCTCTAGTACTATGTATGTGCTGAGCAGGGGTGATTAAAAGTAAAATAACTATTGTGTCTATCCTTGCTTTATAGTAAAGGTTATTGAAATTTTCATAGGCAAAGTTATTGCAATAAGTAATAAGTTTTTTAAATATCCACAAGTTCAGAAAATAGCTGCTAGCTGGATGGCTCAGTGGGTAGAGACCACAAGGTGGTCAACCTTGATTTAATCCTTGAGACCCACTGGTGGAAGTAGAGAACTACATGTTATCATCAGCCTGTACTTGTGTTCCAAGGTACACAAGCACTCACACAAGTACATACACAGAAATAGGTGTCGTGTTAAAAAAAATTTAACACAGCAAATGATGTTCAATGACTTTGATATTATTTCACGTGCATTGGTGTTTTGCCTGCATGTATGTCTGTACACTGCAATGCACATTTCTTGGTAACCACATACATGGTAGTAATTGGTTTCAGAAATTGATTCAGTATCTATAAAATATTTCAACAGTCATTTTTAAAGGTAAACATAGTCGTTCCCCCATCTACTTTCTTGAAATTCAGTGCAATATTTATACACAAAGTTTGTCATTTGAGAGGAGCCACATTTCAGGTTCTTGTTGGCTACCTGTGGCTGGCGGTGACTTACCAGCTTATCTTTAGAATATCTAAGGGGTGCTTGGCCTGACACTGAGGATATAAGTTTCCATACCTTTAGAGAATGCATGCAGCTATGCTAATCATATGATCTCCTAGCCTCATGTTTGCTCTGGGACCCCGTTTCCATGATCAAGATAAATATTGTTTGACCTAGTACTATCTGGTAAAACAGTCCTACGTGTCAGTGCCTCTATCTTTCCCTGGATAGGACTGGCCTGTTGTCAGGTGGTGTTACAGTCCACTAAATTCTATGTTTCACCTAACATACAAAAGTTGTTTTGTATGACTCATCCTTTTCTCTTAGAGTCTTGTGACTCTATGCTGTTTGAATTAAGAGAAGTCCCATTAAAGAGACTGTCATAATCTGATTTGTGTTTTCTTTTCTATTTTAAGGGTGTGGAATATTATCTTGTAAAATGGAAAGGATGGCCAGACTCTACAAATACCTGGGAGCCCTTGAGAAACCTCAGGTGTCCACAGCTCCTGCAGCAGTTCTTCGATGACAAGAATACTTACTTATCTCGGGAAAAGAAACGCAGGGCCGTTACTTCAAGAGACAGCAAGAAATCCTTGCGACCTGCAGTTGCCGAGTACATTGTACAGAAAGCGAAGCAAAGAATAGCTCTGCAGAGATGGCAGGATTATCTCAACAGAAGAAAGAACCACAAAGGGATGATATTTGTTGAAAATACTGTTGACTTGGAAGGCCCACCTTCCGACTTCTTCTACATTAACGAATACAGGCCAGCTCCTGGGATCAGCTTAAAGAGTGAAGCTACCTTTGGATGTTCATGTACAGACTGCTTCTTTGAAAAGTGTTGTCCTGCTGAAGCTGGAGTTGTTTTGGCCTATAATAAGAACCAACAAATTAAAATCCAACCAGGCACTCCCATCTACGAATGCAACTCAAGGTGCCGCTGTGGACCTGATTGTCCCAATAGGATTGTACAGAAAGGCACACAGTATTCTCTGTGCATCTTTAGAACTAGCAATGGCTGTGGCTGGGGTGTAAAAACCCTCGTGAAGATTAAAAGAATGAGTTTTGTCATGGAATACGTTGGAGAGGTACATTAAATTCATCCTATGCATACGAGCTTTATACTTTCTAACTTATTAATATAAATACTTGATCTATTTTGATGTCATTTGTAGATATGTAGAAATTCATTTTGGGGTTTGGGAGAAAGGTTCATTGTCATAATTAGCAACAAGAATTCTATGGTTGGAGGTCACCACATCACAAGGAACTGTATTAAAGGGTCGCAGCACTAGGAAGGGTGAGAGCACACACTTTTTTTTTTTTTTTTAGGTTTTTCGAGACAGGGTTTCTCTGTGTAGCCCTGGCTGTCCTTGAAGTCACTCTTTAGACCAGGCTGGCCTCGAACTCAGAAATCCGCCTGCCTCTGCCTCCCAAGTGCTGGGATTAAAGGCAAGCGCCACCACCGCCCAGCGAGAGCACACACTATTGTAAAGGTAGTCTTCCGTTCATCTCTGTCCTGTAGCGCATAGGTAGATAGCTTCTTGCACAGCCTGACTGTACCTGAAGTACCGTGTTTCAACTTACCTCAAATTACACTTTTAATCTCTTAGCCTATCACTTTCTCTCATTTTTAATACTTTTTACTATATATCTTTTATTTAAATATTTAAATAATAAAGATAGATAATATAAGATAAATTAAAAAGAAACTTGAATTTCTTTTTAAATATCTGTATCAGTCTTAATAGCTTAATGCTTCCTTGGCTCCACTTTTGAGTCTAGATGTTGGAGAGATCCTATCATAAAAAGAGAACATTGTAAAGCTATAGTTGTCCTGTTTTGTTTTGTTGTTTTGTTTCTCTTTAGGTGATCACAAGTGAAGAGGCTGAGAGACGGGGACAGCTCTATGACAACAAAGGGATCACCTACCTTTTTGATCTGGACTATGAGTCTGATGAGTTCACAGTGGATGCAGCTCGATATGGAAATGTCTCTCATTTTGTGAATCACAGTGTAAGGACCCCTTAGAGATACGAAGTTCAAATTAGTGCTCTTGGGATGATCTTGTTCCTTCACTGAAGGACAGTCACTTTTACACAGCCATTCACAGTACTTTAGTATAAGGGCTTCTGTTACGTCATGACATTATTGCTTTATTACGAACATACGTATAAAGGTGTTTGACAGTTACTATGTCCATAACAGTCTTTGTATCCCAGTTCATTTAAACTTCCTAGTAACTTTATAGGGTAAATAGATAACGTCATAGCAGAAGAAGGAGATTAATAACAAGGGAGTTAGGTAAAATGTTTTAAGAATATTTACAAAGTTAACAAAGTTATCTTAACAAAGTTAATACAAAAATTCTTAAGTTTAGTGTAGTCTTTCACCTCACCCACATTTCCTTTCCACTGTTTCGCTTGCCTAGTTAGCTGTGGTCCAGAAATACCCAGTGGAGATTTTTTAGAAAGAATTCATTTTAAGTTTTAAGTTGTTTGCTATTCTGATTAGGAGTTGAAGTCTCCTGCTGTAGACATGATCCTCTGTAGTGTATCTACGCTATATATGCTACCTGACAGTCACTTAGCAAGCTTCTGGATTATCAGGCCAACCATCATATGTTTCATGTGTTCAAGTATCCCTGTTTCACTCAGGAATTGCCCAGAAGCACAAGATTAGTAATGATAGCAATTTGGATTTGCCAAAGTATTTCCTTTAAGCCACAAAGTGAAATGTACAATAAGATATTTTCATAGAGACACCACTCATATAACTTTAAATGATTCAGTTTTTGTTAGTAGTTAATCTTTTACTATGTCTGAAGTAAAACCTACTATAAGTATGTATGTGTAGAACAAAACCCTAGCATAGATAGGCTTTGCTACTCTGGACAGTTTTAGGCATCTACTGAGGGTCTTGGACAGTCCTCCCATAGATACAGCTTAAAAGTAACAAGGTTGTGTTTTTTGTTTATTTGTTTTTGTTTTTAATGTTATTATGTTAACATTTTAAAGTAAAATTTAAGGATTTCTAAACCATTCAAGCATTTGGGGTTATTTCCTAAACTATAAATTAATATTCTTTAACTTTTAGTTGATATTTGAAAAACTTAGATCTGCAGTCTTTTGAAAGATTGTGTGTGTGTGTGTGTGTGTGTGTGTGTGTACATGTGTAGAGTGTATAATTAGAGTAATTATCTTAAAATAAAATTGGCACAGTGGAACTCAACTTTTATATTGCATAGTTTCATCATTTAAGTACCAGGCAATAAGACCAGGGGGTTGGTACTATCGTCATTTTATATCTACATGACAGATAGTAAAATATAGCTTAGAGGCTATGTCACAAAGCTGACCTTAGAAGATGTAGCCAAGTTAAACTGTCTGGTAGATTACTTACCAAAAGTTGTGTGGGAAATGTGAAAGAGCATCTGAACTCCCTCTTTGGTTGTGTGATTTGTTTAAATGTTTGTTTTAAATAATTTCTTCTTAATGATAAATTTGAGATTTAGTCATTCTTCTGTATCCCGGGAGCTCCTGAAGATACCAACATTCTTACAAGTTCCTTATGTTAAATTTTAGACATCATAGCCCACATATCCTCTTTTACACTTTAATTCATCTGTAGATTACTTCTAATGCCTGATAGAATATAGTTATATTGTATTGTTTAGGACCAAGGACACTCAGTCTGAACATGGTCAGGACTCTGCTGTGATTTTCTTTTCAATAAATATTTTTATAATCTATAGTTAGTTGACTCTGCAATTGGTTGAGTCTAGATGTGGGACCCTATAAATATAGAAGGCCAGCTCTACTCCCCCACACAGACATCATCCTACCTGGTATGACTCGTTAGGTCTTCTTGCGTATGTATAGTTTAATGTTACTGAAATACTGAACAATTCCAAATAAAAGTTTAAATAATGAAATTATACAGTATAAAATTTGAGTTCCATGGCGCTGGTTTTATTTTAAAATAATTACTCTATCCAGGTGGTTGTGATGTTGCCTGTGGCAAGCCTTTAATCCCAGCCCTTGGGAGGCAGAGGCAGGTGGATCTGAGACTAGCCTGGTCTCAACAGAATGAGTTCCAGGATAGCACAAGGGGTACACAGAGAAACCCTGTCTCCAAAACCAAAAATTACTCTAATTATTTAAAGTATACACACACACACACACACACACACACACACACCTCCCTTATTGAAATAATTACAAGTGAAATGCCCACGAATTGGATTAAAATTCTCCAGGAAAAAAAAAACAAAGCTGAGACAAAATCTCATTAATTGTGGAAGTGACATATTGGAGATCTGACTTCTTGTATCTTTTTGTTCTTGTATGGATGATTAAGATCTGAAAATTGTACTTTGTGCATACAGTTTGCAGGACAACTTAAAATGGTCCTGTGTGCAGTTAACAGTTGTATATGGTATATACAAGGCACCTTCCTAGCAGTTTTACTTGAACAGGTTTTATTGTTCTTTTTTTAGTGTGACCCAAATCTTCAGGTGTTTAGTGTTTTCATCGATAACCTTGATACTCGGCTGCCCAGGATAGCATTGTTCTCTACAAGAACCATAAAGGCTGGAGAAGAGCTGACTTTTGATTATCAAATGAAAGGTATGGTTTTTAAGAATAATCTTACTGTGTTGGTTTCAGTACAAGGCAGGCAAGTCTTTGGATTGTGGACCAAACTAACATTGAAGATGAAGGAAGTCAGTAAGGAGGAGGAACAAAACAAATTGTGTGGAGGTGATGAGCCACTGTGCTGTACTCGTTTAAATGTCTTTTTAAAAATGAGAGAAATTGTGAGAGGAAGACTTAGTCATCTCACTTAAGGCCTAAGTCCATCCGACTACAGCTAGCACTCCATCTTTCTCCCAAGTCTTCACAGCCTGACCTTTCTTAAGACTTCCATTTTGGAAGTTTGACTTATCACTACACTAATAAAAATAGAGACTACAGTTTTTGAACTTTTTACTAATACACACACACACACACACACACACATATATACAGAATTAGAAGTATGATTTCAATCACATATGAATTCTGCTCTTTCTTGAATCTTGCTTTTTAAGTGCTTAATTCTGTTGGCTACATTGTGATTGTGTGTATCTTCTATGAGCAATGTGCTTTACCTGCTGTCACTACTTCACCCCACTGTGCTTAGTTGTGTGTAAAAAGAATGCTTGTGCATTAGCCTTTCTCAGTAAATGTCATCATGCAGGTATTCTTACTAGCGTATACCATCTTTCAAGATAGCTCATTTCAAGAAATGTCTCAGGTTATTCACAGAAGTGCAAAACTATTTCCTTGGGAGTTAACCAATGCCTTGAGAAAGTAAACATTCACTATGTAGCCCTGGCTCTCCTGGAACTCTGTAGACCAGGCTGGCTTCAGACCCAGAGATCCACCTGCCTCTACCTCCCCAAGTGTTGAGATTCAAGGCATGTGCCATCATGCCCAACTAAAGTGTCTTTTTTAAGGTAAAGATTTGTGTGTGCATGTAAATGCGGGTACCATGGAGGGCAGAATCTGGAGTTTTAGGCTAGGAGGTGCCTGACTTGAATGATGAGAGTGAACTCTGGTCCTCTAAAAGACCACGGGCTACTCTTTACCTGCCGAGCCATCTTCCAGCCCCTGTTCTCAAATATCTGTTTCTTGTCCTCTGTTTTCAGGTTCTGGAGAATTACCCTCAGACTCTATCGACCACAGCCCTGCCAAAAAAAGGGTCAGAACCCAGTGCAAATGTGGAGCTGAGACTTGCAGAGGCTACCTCAACTGAATTGCAGGAAATGGGCTTACGATGTGTGGGGTGCAGCTGAGACTTGCAGAGGCTACCTCAACTGAATTGCAGGAAATGGGGCTTACGATGTGTGGGTTTGTTTTGTTTTTCTTCTAACAACTGAAAAAGTATTTGGGACTCCTTTCTATTACCTATATATTGTATTATATGATGTTAATGTACAATTCATGGCTCAAAATATTTGCCAAGTCTATTATGTATAAAATCACCATTGGCTTACTTGAGAAGTCGGAATAGACTATTGTCCCTTTCAGTGCTTGAAAAGTGAGCAACAGCAGTTATTATGGAACATTTTACCTTGACTCAAACAGAGAATTCAATTTAGGCAAATGTATAAATTTTATTTTTTTACTATATTGTTTTTGTTTGATACTCTCTGAGACAAATAAGTGACGCTGAATTTTTTACTATATTTTCTACTTTTAAATTAAAACATTGGCATCTTAATGATATATTTCAAGTGTAAAAAATGTGAAGGATTTACTTTGAGCTTGATCTTACTTTGAAGTAATAGATAACTACTACAAAGGTTGTATGTCTGAACCTGAGATTCTTAAAAGCCTTTTTTTTGTTACATAAAAGAAAAATCTCTAATCACCTTCTCTAGAAGTCTGTAGTGGCTGGCCATTGTGCTTCTTTGAACAGCTGGAACCGTGAGGAAGAGGGCCCATTGTAGTGCCAGGCAGAGTGAGGAGTGCAGAGTGAGCCACGCATGTGTGAGGTCTGCACTGAGTGTCTCATTGAACAGGACAGTGAGATCCCTGAGGGGCACAGGCCCCTGATGGCAGTGTAATTCATAATTCAGATCACATACTGTCACTTCCAGGCAAGTTTTAATTACTATCCACTAAATTTAAATACTTTTGTATTTTGTGCATGCCCTTGAAAAGCAAGCTATATTTGAACAGATACTTGTTTTGTACAAGAATTTTTTTAGGTAGGATAAAACTTAGCTTGGCCAGAATTACGTCTGATTGAACTTTTATTAACTTCTGGGGAATAGATGGGATTTTTCCCTGTGTAATAAAACCCAATAAAGAAAAAACTTACTTTCATCTTTCTGGGTTTAGGAGTTCTAATCATGGTGTCCAATATGAAGACAAAAACAAAATACAGCAAATAATCCAAGCTTTTGGTATCCTAAGATTTTCCTAAGCTCACTGCTCCAGGCTTTAATAGACTGTGATAAGCTAAAGTAAAATGAACTGAATTCAAGAACTCAGCATTTCCTTTATCTTCCTAACTCTTAGCCTGTTTTGTGAGAAGCTACAGTATTATTCAGAATATTGCCTTCATGGGTCTACTTGTTCAGTGTTTACATGTTTGGGGGCTCTTAGTATGTCTGCTACCCAAAAATTTCAAAATGTGTCAAGAAAAAAATAATAATTTTAAATGGCATTTCTTTTGTTTTTTTCTTTGAGAATCTTAAAAGCATTACAGGTCTGTTTTTCTCCCCCCACCACAACCCTCATGGCCAAGCTCACTTTGAATTATTCTCAGGTTTAAAGATTAAAAAAACAAAAGCAAAACAGTGTCTGACTGTCTAGATGTTTGGTCTTATTTACTGTTTAGGTTAAAAGGAAACTTAGGAGGGCAAGAAGGAAAAGACTGTGTTTAATAAATGTGTGCTTTGTTTTGTCCTTACTAATAAGACATTTAATGGGCCCTTACGACTTTGTGGGGGTGGGTGAGCCTTTAGACAGAGTGTCTTGTAGCTCAGGGTAGCCATGAGTTTGTTGTGCAGCTGAGTAGTATCTTGAACTGTTCTATCTTTCTGCCTCTACCTCCCGATGCTGGGATTACAGGCATGTGCCACCATGCCCAGCTTGAGATTTTTACCTTTAAACAAATAGAAATTTCATTCCGAGTTCCACACATGCAATGGGCTTTGCTTCCCATCACTATTCCATTACTCTTTGCTGCCTCTCAACATTCCCCCATTGCTGTCCTGCCATAGTCCTTCTTACAGTCACCTCATGTTAGCTATTTATACAGGTGGTTGTGTGCGTGTGCATGCGCGCACGTGTTTTTTGTTGTGATAAAAGTGATCAATTCCGCTGTAGCTTGATTCCTCATGTCACATGTCCTAAGTGTGTAGTGTCTTCAGCAACACAGTTCTTGGAAATAATCATGATAGGAACTTAAGAGCAGAGGCTGGAACCATGGAAGGAAGAGTGCTGTTTACTGGCTTGCCCCCAGACTCATGCTCAGCTATACTTTCTTAAACAGCCGGCCCATCTGCCTAGGAATGGTACCACCCACAGTGAGCTAGACCCTGTTACATCAGTTAATTAATTAGTAATTATGAAAACCCCCACAGACATGCCACAGGCCAATTTGATGGAGCCAGCTCCTCAAATGAGGTTACTTCTTCCAGGTGACCCCAAGTTTGTCAAGTTACATGATGAGGTATATACAATCATTTCACATTTGACTCTTCTCTGAAGTCAAAGAGGCTAGCCTTTAGGATTCTGTGATGTATCTTGGCATAACCTGTGTGCCTTAGTTTCATGCCTACCTCAAAGTATGGTCTCACAGATTAAACCTTTATAAAGTGTTTTTTGTTTTTTTAAATCACAGAATAAACACCATATGTAAAGATTCCCTGTTGTTCTGTATTCAGAGCCTAAGCTGCTGATCAGGTGTATTGATCTAAATCTGCTGCTGATCAGGTGTATTGATCTAAATCTGCTCTATTCTTAGCTCTTCCTCTGCCGGTCAGTGTCCATGTCAGACTTAAGACCTAAAACGTGAACATTACAATTATAAAATGTTAGATACATTCAGAACAGTGTTTACAGGCATGTTTGGAATGCTTACCTTGGATCATGAAATAGCCTATTAAAACTAAGCCAGGCTGAGTGTGGCTCATTTCGAAGTTTTGAATATTAGTGAATATATACAAATGCAGTGACATTTGAATATTAGTGAATATATACAAATGTGACATTCAGTCTGTCAAATTGTAAGACTCCTTTTAAACTCATGTGTTGTGCCTGCATCCTTTCCCTTGATTTGTAAAATGTCATCATGCTTATGAAAATGTTTATAAAGCTTTATTAATCCATATACATCAATACAAAAGCACTGTACTTTAAGGCAATTTAACAGTTCACAGAACTTGTATGTTAAACATTTAAGTATTTTCCTTCATATTCTAACTGTTGTCGTTTCAATGGTATCACTGCATTGGGAACAGTTTTATTTCCTGAAACAAGCTCTTGTGACATTGTCCAGGCTTGACCTCCAACTCAAGTCCCTCCAGTCTCAGCTTCTAGAATACAGCCTTGCCTAGCCTGCTGGCAGCTTTTAAGATTTTTGTTTTTTGTTTTGACTGTCTGTCTGTATGCGCACCATACCTGTGCATGGATCTCCCGGAATGGACTTACAGAATTCTGAGCCACCATGTGGGTGTAAGGAACCAAACCTGGTCCCCCACAAACCAACAAGTGCTCTAAACTGCCTAGCCATCTCTCCAGCCCTGCCCCCAGGTCTTTCTTTGGTCCTGGTTTTCCCCGTTCTCGGTTTACTATAATAGATCCCACCTTTACTCTTCTGGACGGCTTGCAGTGACTTAAGATACCGTCTATCTTGGCGAAGGAATGGTCCTTGTATACTTGGGAGGACCTTGTGTACAGTGAAGTAAAATACTCTTGCTTATCAGATCCAGTTGCTGGTGGTTGTCAGTTCTTGTCTTACTGATTTCCTGTGTGTGCACTGGTTCTCTAAGAGAAGCATATTAAGTGTTTTATGTCTGTATTATTTGGTCTCTTTTGTGGAGGACAGTACCGGGGACTGAACCTAGGGCTACATTCTAGGCAAGAACCTTACCATTATATCTTCTTGGTGAGTTGGACATTTTGTCAGGGATGGTGTCTGCTCCTACTGTATCACTCCGGCTTTCTCTAACATATTTACGTAGTCTGTCCTTTGACTTCAACTTTACATCACTTGAGTCATGTTTTCTATAAATAACACATAATTGAGCTGTTTTTCCTGGACTCTGTCTTTTTATAAATCTTTTTATACCATTTGCATTTAATGCGATTATATGTTTAGATTTAGTTCTACTGTCTCATGCAATGCTGGTTTTGAGCCTGTTTCTCTTTTAGGTCATCTGAGCATTCTTTTACTATTTCATGTTGATCTTTCGGTATACAGATGTGTCACTCCATGTAGGTTGAGTGGTTGATCTAACAAGCGTGTCTACCCTCCAGGCCACGTACATCCAGAGCTATGAGTGCTGCCCAGGACTTCTGTGTATATCATTGTGTTACAACACTGAAAGACTGGACAAGGATCCTTGCTAGAATGACAGTTTTATTTCTTAAGTATCTAAGAGTGAACATTTTCTTTTTTCAACGACTATACTCTCACCTGTTGCCAATTTTCCATATAAGTACTGCAAATGCTCTGGCTTAGGAAGCTCAGCTTCTGGAGTTGAGGGGATTTCAAAATCGGAGGAGCTCTGTGAGTCTGCATGTGTGCTGGCGAGCAGTGGTTTCTCAGGTGGAGATTTCCTGCCGCTCACAGTGTCTGGTTCTCCAATACAAGGGACTCCATTTACTTCAGCTCCGCTTTTCAAATCACAGTAAGTCTCTTGTGGACAAAGTGCATCCTGCTGTATTTGAGAGGTAGAAGTGCTGTCTTTGATTTGGAGTTTATAAGTGCCCTTGTTCAAGGAGGTGCTGTCCCCACCACCTTTCTCTTGGGACGATAACAAAAGAGTATCACACTGGCTGTCCCAGCCTTGACTTCCTTGATCTGTTATATGGGTTGACTGAGATGAATTCTGGGAAGAGATATGAGTGGATTCTCCATCAGAGTCACTGCAGAGCTTTGGTGAGTCACTGAAAAACTTTGGTGACTGAGATCCCCCTGTCTCAATGGAGGAAGGTAAGTTTTCCAAACATTCATCTGTGATTTCATCTTTTCTTTTGAAGAATACTTCCCACTGTGGTATGTCTGCATCTGGATCAGCATTTTGCTGGGGGAGTGTCTTGGGGCCCAGACCTCCCTGCAGTGAGGGTGGAGTTTCCAGCTCTTCTTCACTGTCACTGTTGGATTCGTCACAGTCTATAAAGTTGGCCAAAGAAGGGCTCTGCATACTCTCTGCTTGGCAGCGTCCTGGGCTTTGTCTCAGTTCAGGCTGGTCTAAAGGCAGTGCCTTCATGGAAAATACCTCAGGGTGAAGAGTTAGCTGGTACGGAACTTTGTGCCTTAAGGGTGTTGGTAGAGAGTCATCGAAGAGATCATCTTCTTCCTCTGAAACAAACAGGCATGTACAGAACAAGGAAGGGGGGATCTGCACCTAATGACAGTTGAAGTACTTTACATAGGATTTTAATCTTGGAATTGTATAAAACACAGATGCCAATCTTCAAAGAGGCTGCTATCTGTTGAGAATATGGGTCAGAACATTTCAAACTTGAGTGACAACTAGATTTCACGGGGCAACATTTTTTAAAGGATCTTGGTTTTAGTTATGTGTATGTGAGTATATCTGTATGAGTACAAGCCCATGAATAAGGTGCTCAGGAAGGCTCCCAGTGCTATATCCCTGGAGCTGGAGTTCTAGGCAGTTGTGTGAACGCTGATTTAAGATGACCTGTGTGTGGACGACTCGTAGAATATTTTAAGAGCTAAAGGACACAAAGGCCTGGTTAACAAACATGTAGAGAATGAGCTATAAACCCACAAGTCTAGTTCCAGACCCTCTGCTCCTGAGCCCTTGTTATGAATAAGCTACTGTTCCTGGATAAGTGTAGCCCCACCCTCCATCAAAAATGTCTCTCTACAGCAAATGAAGACCATCACAGAAAGCCACAACTGGATATAATACAGAAATCAACAGATACCTACATCACAGTTCCTGCAGCTATGGCTGTTGAGCGGGGTGCGCAAAGACTATAAACGAGCCAAAATACCAAAAGTCTTCTGTGAATAGTCTGTCCTAGAAATGGCTGTGTGAGCAGGATGGGACAGGAACATCAGTTGCCATGTTAATGTGGAAGGGGGAAATTCTGCAGTGTCTATGGAGAAGGATAATTAGCCTCTCCAGAGATGAGCCAGTCCCCGGAATTATCCAATGCAAAGTTGTCAGCCCTGAAACCTTATCTACAAACAAAACCAAGTTTTATTTCTATGTATTTGTTCATAGCTGTGTATGTAAATAATAACTTGAGGGGACTATGGGAAGAACTGGAAAAGGGGGAGGTAGAATGATGTAATTCCAATTAAAAGCATGTTTTAAAAATAGTTTAAAACCCACTCAATAAAATCAATGACATGCATGGACTAAAATACACATATTGTTTCTATTATGTATTATAAAGTGTCTAGTAGAAATTTTCACTAGGTTGTTTAAATAATACCTGTAAAGATGAAAAGTGATAGGAATTATCACTACATTAGATATTAGTGAGGAATGGTAAGCATAGGAGTCTAGAAAGGGCAGAACCAGAGATAATAAATATGGAAAAGGAAAATCACAAGTAGAAATGAGCACTAATCAAATATTTAAACCAGTATTTCATTCAATCCAAACAAAAAATTTAAAAAGACAAAACAGATTCGGTAGGTGCCCAAAAGGAACAGATTTCCTTCTAAGGAAGAAGACTGCTGAGTCCAGTGTGCCCCTAAGGAAGTTTGTGGAGTCACCAGGCGGGACCTGATGATACCTGTGGAGTCTTCATAAAGGAGTAGAGGCCTCCAGCTCGGGAGCACCCCCTCTCCACTGTGTGCATGCACAAAGGGAAGGCCATGTAAGCACAAGACTGGCCAGCTACAAACCATCAAAACAACCTCACTGAAACCCATATTACCAGTCTTTTGTTCTTAGACTTCCAGCCTCCAGAGCTATAAGAAATACACCTGTTGGTCTGGAGAGGCGGCTCAGTGGTTAAGAGTACCTGCTCTTGCAGAAGACCCAGGTTTCATTCCTAGTACCTACATGGTAGCTTACAGTCACTGTACCTCTTAATTCCACAGCCAGATGCTTTCTGACCTTTGAGGGTCCCAGGCATACATGTGTACAGACAAACTTGGGAGTAAAAAGCTTGCACATAAAAATATCCAAGGTAATTTAAAATTAGGGTTTAAAGGAATACAAATATAAAAGCAAAAATGGAAGACAGGCCTGGTTCAAATCCCAGCCCTACCACTTCCTCTTCCTGCCAGACTTGGGGTAGGTGTGAGGGTGTCTAAATTCCAGTGTTCTCTTTGGCCAAGCCAGATGGGAGTCATTTGCAAGTTTGATTACAGGTTAAGCTGTAATAGCTGTAGAAGATGGAGCTTAAGAATTGCCCTATATAAGTGTTTAATAAATAGCACCCTCCAGTGAGGATTCACTTACGGCATTCCAACAAAGGATGAAAATCTAAAGTCATGACCACCAAGCTTAGCTGTTATAAGCCAACAAGGCTTTGTCCAGAATCTGAAGTTCTCATTTCTAGTCAGAGTTTGCCTGTGTTCTTAACTACAAGTGAAAGAGCATTATAGGAAAGTAGGAATGGACAGAGAATTGCTGCCTGTATATCCTCACTGCTGTGGCTGAGCAGAACCAAAGGCAGCCAAATCCCTCTCTTCAGCATCTGCTAATGTAGCAAAACTGCCCCAGGGTGATAACAGTGCCTGCCTCACAGCCCACACCAGTCACAGTCACGGGGCACATGTTAGGAAGCCCAGGGCCATGCTTACCTGAGTCAAGATGGATTGTTCTAGCTCTCTTCAGTTTTCCAAGTGGTTTGTACTTTGGTTCAGCACACTGGGAAGATCGGCATAGAGGCTTTAAACTGACATAAATCAGAACATTTGAAAATTTTACTTTTCTACTTTGGGGAAAGCTGATAAGGCATAAGCATTACTTATAGAGATGGCAACAAAGCCAGAGGGAAGTCATGTGAGCATTTGTGGGAGACAGGCCATGCTTAATAAAGGCCCTGCGGAACAGTAAAGTGGGCCACGGAAGCACTTCAAGACAGCACAGCAGATACCAGTCTCGTATGGGGACTGTCTTAGCAGATTAAAGCCAACCTTGATTGATGGCTCTTACAACTCTATCCCAAGACAGGGTTGCATAACCAGTGACACTGTCTAGCATCCAGAGAGCAGAGGCAGGTGTTTCTTCCCTATTAACGGCTCTCATTTCCCTCTTACAAGAATCCCACAAACTTCATCTCCCAATAGCAGAGCCACAGGCTGAAGTCTAGGACACAGAAATAAGACGTGAAGGGTCTACCCTCACTGAGGGCTGGCTACATTACCTACTTTCCTTCTGCCAGGTTGCCAGAAGCCTTAAGGGTCATATAACCACCATAGCAGATGATGAGAGCCCTGAAGCTCATCCAGACTTCTTTCCATCTGTCATCCCTATTTCCATGTCTATGATAATCCCTGGCTCTGTCCCTTCGGACACCTCCAGAATCTGCTGTTACTGTTTCTCTCTGGAGCCATTTCATGCATTGTCTTTAGGTAACTTTTGCAAAGTGTGGGTCACTCTCTGCCTACCTACTCACCTGCCTACCACAGATTGCCCTGTTGAAATGCAAGATAGGAGAGTATACATTTTAACAAGCATTCCAAATGATTCTAAGTATATTCCCATTTAAATCTCCAAGACAATCTGCAATCTCAGCTAGCAGATCAAGTTCTTAACTCTTGCTTTGCTAGCTAGCACGTTGCTTTCTTTGGATTACCATGCTTTTTTAGCTTCTAACTTACAAGTCTACTAAAACTGCTGTGAGCATTCACAAGTACCTCATTACCAAGGTAACCAGAGACATCACAGTCCTGCACTAGGTCACTCTTTAAAAAAGATTTTGTTTTTATTTCTGTATCCATTCATGTGTCCATCACATGAGGGTGGGTAGTTCCATGGAGGACGGAAGAGGGGCATTGGGTCCCTGGAGCTGGAGTCGCAGCTGTTTGTACACCTCTGGATGTGGGTGCTGGGAGCCAAACTTGGGTCCTCACTCAGGAAGAGCTTTTAACTAACTCTGAGCCATCTCTCTAGCTTACCAGAACTGGCTGCTAAGTCCTTCCTTCTTCCCCTCCCCCACTTTCCCCTCCTCCCGCTCCCCTCCTCCTGCTTTCCCCTCCTCCCACTCCCTGGCAGAACCTGTATCTCACTTAGTTCCTACTGGAGCTCTGCTCTCAGCCTGGTTAGCATTCTTCATGCTTTCCTCGTGATTTTGTCCTTTGGGTTTCAGTTACTGTCCTCAGTGCCAACTCTAAATCTGTGCCTCCTACCTGTCTGGTCCCAAGAAATCCTTTTTCCCAAAGTCTGAAATTTAGACAAAAGCCAGCATTCCCTCTAAGACTTGAGAAAATAGCTTCTACCTACTAAAAGGAAGCCTTCTCCTGATCTCTGGCACTTCTGGCTCTTCCATTAAAATGCCTGAGTGCCTGTTAGCACATCACAGGTTCCCTTCCTCCCGGGTACCTGGTTCCTTTTAAAACCCTAGAAATGCCCTCACCCCCTGCCCTCTCCCTGCTTTCCCCAGCGACACAGCCCTGCCTGCTCAGAATAAACTTCCTTTTTACTTATGGAGTACCATTTTGCTTCCTTCACTGCACCCACTTCAGGGGGAGGAGAGAGTCAGGAGAGGGTAATGGTGGCATATATGAACAAGTATGAAGATCTATTTGTATGAACATGTCTATTGTATGTGACCACCTGGGGACACATGCAATGCCTAGGCCTCCTTCCCCAGACCTCCCCCCTCTAGTGCTGGGCTATGGTGGGAGGCTAGGAACTTGTACATTTGAACTTTGTTCAGGTTCCGGCTCCACAAAAAGACCTGAGTTTCAGATATTGAAAAACAATATAAATTCCATTTGTCTCCATTAAGAACCAGGCTTGATTTTGGAAAAAAAGACCTTAAGGCACCAGCTCCAGGGACAGACCATAAAATCTTAGAACAAGACCATAAAACCCCCCTCCCAAGGAACAGCCTGGGAAAACTACAAAAATGGGGAATATTTTATCTCAGAATGGACCATCTGTGCTAGGCCGACCTATCTCATCACATGGTTGAACGTTCATGACATGGGAATGCAGACCACTGACCACCTGTGCCCCCCCCAGCACCCACCAATGAAATTTTAAATTACCTAATCCTTCTAGGGAGATCCCCCGGTTCCCTGTCTGTCCCTTTCCCATCTATCTGTCTAAGCACGGTGATACAGTCTTCAGTCTCAGGGAGATTCCTGGATGATAAATCCTTCATGGCCCTCCCATGCGTGCCCCCCAACCCACAAACACACACCCCATGCACGCCTCCCCCCATGAACACACACACTAAATTAATGTAATGTAAAATATAAAAGTCACAGAAAGTGGTAACAGTAAAAGACAACTATTGCATTGCCTGCTCTCCTATTTCAAAGATACCTTGACTGAGAACCTATAGGCTCTCTGCCAGGTGCTTTTCATAGTTATCTGTAGACTCCTGAGAATTCCAACAAGTATGCTTGAATGAATATTGCTAATATTTATTGATTTTTTTTATTCGTTGATTCGTTTGATTTATTAAATATTTGTTGATTTGCTGTTCAGTTTTGACTGGTTTTGAAGTGATCTGGTCAAACTGCAAGGAATTGGTGGACAGGATTCCACCCAGGACAAAGTGACACTACTCACACATTCTGCCCACTAAAAATGACAGGTGCCGGGAGCCAAACCCAGGTAACTCCTGCTGTTCTAAGAGAAGCTCAGGAAATTACCTGCTGTTCTAGAAAGACTAGTCAGTACAAGGTTAAGAAAGGACGTTCACGGGTCTCAGGTCCCAGGAACTTAAAGAACGTCTGGTATTTCCTGGGAGCCGGTTATGACATTGGGATGGTCTAGGGCAATAAGGATATGACAGTGGGATGGTGTAGGGCAATAAGGATATGACAGTGGACTGGTCTTAGACAATAAGGATTCCATAGTGGGATAGCCCTAAGCAATGACCCTCGCCCAAACTTCCTGGTTTGCTGTGTCTTTATAACCTGCCCCCAAAATTAAAGTTTCAGAGCTTGATCAGAATCCTAGACTTGCTCTCTTCTTTGTATCTCTTGTCCTTTCATTCTTTTGCCCCCTTCCCTAAGGTCTCGTCGAATCCCCGCAGTTGGCCCCCACAGGAACTTAAAGAACATCTGGCATTCCCTGGGAGCTGAGACCTGTGAACGTCCTTTCTTAACCTTGTACTGACTAGTCTTTCTAGAACAGCAGGTAATTTCCTGAGCTTCTCTTAGAACAGCAGGAGTTACCTGGGTTTGGCTCCAGGCAGATAGGAAGAAATGAAAATAAAGGGAAGCTCAAAGAAATGCTACCACGGAGATGGGTTCTAGAATCACAGATTTTTCAGGCCGAGCAGTCCCGGGCCTCCCAGTCAACACCACTGCTAGCAACATGAGTCCTCCACAGAAACTACTCACACGTCCACGACCTTATCCACAGTGAGGCCGACTGGAATGACATTTGGATACGCATTCACTGGGCAGATGTAGCTCAAAAAATCTTTAATCTAGAAGGAATAAAGAATGTACCAGATTATCTGTCTGATGGGAAATGAGGCGTTAGTCTATTCACAGTTCCCAAAATACAGAACCTCTCTCTGAGTGAATGAATGGAGAAGTACCATGCAGAAACAATGGCATTTTCTACAGCGATAAGGAATAAATTGTGTCTTTTGCAGGAAAGTGGATAAAACTAGAGAACATTCTGCTGGGCAAAATAAGGCACACACAGGCAAAAGCATTTTGTTTCATGTGAATCCTATATAGATACACACATGTACATATATGTGATAGGTACATACATGTACAGACACATGGGAACTAGATTTAACAATATGTAATAACAACTGATGGAGACTGTTTGGGGAGAGCAAGGGGACCAATGAGGAGGAGGAGAAGGTAATGGTGGCATATATGAACAAGTATGAAGATCTATTTGTATGAACATGTCTATTGTATGTGACCACCTGGGGATACATGCAATGCCTAGGCCTCCTTCCCCAGACCTCCCCCCTCTAGTGTTGGGCTATGGTGGGAGGCTAGGAACTTGTACATTTGAACTTTGTTCAGGTTCCGGCTCCACAAAAAGACCTGAGTTTCAGATAAATGGAATCTAAAGATTTTGCCTTTTTATAATATGACATCCATCCCTTTGTCCAAGGCCAGTTGCCTACATTTGCAAAGCTTCTTCCATGTGACTTAGAATACAGCTGACTAGTTGTGGGGCAGTGGGCCATGTTCCAGGACAGGAAGGTGGTTGGGAGTAGATTTAAACACCTACCATTCTCAATTATGAGAACTGTTGGGGTTCCTGAATCCACTCAGCCTTACCAAGTTTTCTGTCTGGTGGCATGGTCCACTTATTCCTCCTTTTTGTGGCCATAATACACACAAGAAGACAAGGTCTTTAACTACACCTCTTTCCACAGACTAATAATCATTGCCAAGGCAACTGCATCTTGGAAATTACTTGAGCTGTTCTAATGCCTATTCTTGTGGACTTAAATAGCACACAGTGGTCACTACCCTGGGCAGACACTAAACTTTTCCGCCCTTCCATCTTAGACTGCAGTCCCTAAGATAAGCAACACAGTTGACACAAGAGCACTTTACTTAAGGAGCCCAGAGAGGGTAAGGGCAGGACTTGTAGTGAAGACTGTAGCCCAAGGTCTCTCCTAGCAGGCAATAGAGAACAGCCTGCCTGTGCACGAACCTGCCTGTACACTTGTTTCTAGTACCAGAGAGAGGGCCCCTTACCATAAGTCTGCAACACTGGATGCTAAGGTGAAAACTGTTCTCACATAGGTGGATGCGGAGTAAGGGCCACACACAAGACTGAAACAGCAAGAACCCAAGCAAGGCTGCTAGCAGTACAGGTTGTGTGGATTCTGACTGAGACAATTGGTCGAAGTGTTCCAAGACTCTGTGTGTGTGTGTGTGTGTGTGTGTGTGTGTGTGTGTGTCTGTCTGTCTGTCTATCTGCATACTGTGTATGTGTGTTTGTGTGTGTGTATGTGTGTGTTTGTGTGTGTAATGTATGTGTATGTGTGACTTGAAATACTACAAATACAAACTCATTTCTTAACAATTCTAAACAATCATAGTTTAAAACATTCACAAGTATCTTGATTATTTTTATTTTATTTATTTATTTATTTATTTATTTGCCAAACAATGTTAAACAGAGGAACCCTGTCAGGATTCCTCTCAAGAGTTCTACTCAGGCAAAGCTCACTTACTAGGTCTTGGTAAACTGTGATGTCAGTCAGAGTCTAAGGCTCAGATTCTTCATTTACATATAAACACATATAAAATCCTAGCTCCAGTACGTGGTACCCAGTGAAACATACAGTCATTATGCAGAACAAAGTTGATAATGGCAATGCTTCCATCCCTTTTGACTAGGCAGTGGTCTGGATGCGCTTGCCCTCCCTGCAACCCCACCACGCTCCGGCTTTATAGGAATGGTTGTCACATGTAAAAAAAAAAAAAAAAAGACTTCCATCCCTCTGCAGAGGGGTGACTGGTGCACAGAGGATGCAGCATCCCGGGATCTCCAGAAACAGTGGAAACATTCTAACTGCACTTGAGTTAGAATGTTGAGGCACTTTTCACAACTGCTTATTGTGACCTTTAGGGAGACATGTCAACAAAAACAACTACCTGTCTCATCCACCTCCTGCTGGACTTAGAGAAACCTGTGATTTCTAAGGAGGACTGACAGGAAGGCTGAGCCTCTGTCACAATGACTCAGTACTCCTTAGAGATGACATTGCCATAGGGAGACAAGAGACAGGCAATAGAGAAGCACCCTCTTTCCATCATTCAAGGTAACCTGTCACCAACTACTTGCCTGAACAGTGTACATTAATACCCTCAAACCTTGTTGCAGTGATTTCTATAAAACGCCATCCACAATGAATGTGTGAACACTGAATCACTGTCCCCAGGGGGAAACGGGGAGGATGAAGTTACAGGGCATCTCTGACAACATTATTTTTAACCAATAGATAAATAGCCCTGTCTTTTTAAAATTAGCATACAAACTATTCTATATCGTTATGGCATTTTCGAAAAGTTGTGTTGTATTGATTCTCCTTCCATCCTTCTATTCTGCCTGTGTACAAACACTTCATCTTCTGGTGACTATTTGACACTCAACTCCCAGTGTTTACCACCGTATCTCAAGTCTGAACCAACCATACCTGTCATGTATTTTCCCTGGGCTCAGGAACTAGACAGGATGTTAGCATGTTACATGCTATTTTAAGTAGTGAAATCACACACACACACAATTACTCACAAACTACAAAAAGAATAGATGTTTATAATATGAATTAAAACAAGGACACAGCATATCATCTCGTTTGTAGGAGCTGACAGTGTGCATGGCAAGGGTTTCAACTTCCATCATCATCTACCCCATTGCAAAGGACTCCTGCAGCCCAATAAGATGCGACGCTGGGGCTCTGGGTTAATTGTAGTGAGCAGGCACACACAGAAATGTGGACTGCACAAGTAAGAGCCATTGTTAGAAAACAGTGAAAGGAGGGTTGGAGAGATAGCTCAGCTAGGAAAGGATGAGGATCTGAGTTTGATAGCCAGAACCGTGTTGTAATCCCAGAGAGCCTATCATAACTGGTGAGCTCTGAGCCAGTGAGAGAACCCGTTGCAGAACAGTGGGATGGCCTTCCTGAGGATGACACCTGAGGCTGTCCTCTGGCCTCCACTCACACTCACCCCACATACATGCACATATATGTAGCCTGCCCCCTGAGTTAGGAGCTGACAGGAACTCTTACCTCACTGTAGGAGGAGTGAAAAGAGAAGCATGCTCTGTATGAGCTCTCTCCGGTCCTGAGGGGAAAGCACAACACAAAAGGACACTGAGCCAAACTAAATGGGGTCACAGGCTTGAACTTCAAAGTAAGCTGCTCCGGGAAGCTCGGTGGCTTCTGGAACTGCTGCTTAGACAGCAGTCAACTTCTTCAGCTGTGGAGACTGGCTATGGACACTCTAAAGAGCCCAAATCAAGGACATCTTGTTAAGGTATGAGGGCCGCTGTGGGGGTGCCTCTACTATACCAGGTCTTCCATTTCCTCTCCTTGGGCTTATGCTGATCTGTGTGTAAGCCACACTCAGTTCAACACTTCACCTGTGGTGTCAGAAGACCAGGACGCTGTGCTTACCTCACGATCACGTTTGTTTTTCTGGTCCTCTCTCCAAACCACATGGTAGATGGCTTGATGCTGATTATGTGGAGTCCAGGTTTGGTTTTGGAAGTCATACCACAGGGTAATCTATTCCACTGAAAACACTCTTCTGCCTGAAAGCAAAACCAACCAACCAACCAAATAAACAAACAAACAAACCTCCATGCACATTTGTTTTAAATTGCAGTCACATATCTTCAACAAGGCTGCTTGTAGACTGAATCTTAAAAGTGGTTGCAGATAAGGTTTTGGACATGAAAAAAATAAAGACACAAGAAAAGAAGTAGGTCCTTCCAAACTGAGAGCTCGTCTACAGAGTGCCGGGCCTGGATGCTTCACCGCCCTCCGTATGAGGAAAGAGAATAAAACACTGGAGAACAGGGCGGTAGTGAGAGAATTCTCAGGCTCCTCGAGGAGACGCAGGGCTGAAAGATCATGAGTTTGAGCCCAGCCTAGACTACAGTAGTCTGACCTTGTCAAGAGTGAAGACTCAAAAAAGAAAATCAAAAGCAAGCTACTCTTTGGGCTGGGTGAGGTGGCACATGACTGGATGAAAAAAAAAAAAAAAGGAAAGCAAACAAGACTGTTCCCAGGTATGCTGGAGGAGAAGGCTTACTGTAGATATGTGGGAGAGCAGAGCAGAGCCAGAGGCAGGGACATCTTGGAGAGTCTAGGACATGATCAGACTAACCTGGACCATGTTGGGGGAGAGGGGAAGGGAATCGAGAGGTGTCAGGGGCAGCCCTGCTTATATACTGAAGGCCTGGGGGGAGGAGTAGAGGGTAAACATGACTAAAAGACATTGTGTGAAATTCTCAAAGAATTAATAATTTGCTTAAATTATAAGCTGGCAAGATTACTAGCTTCATTATAAGTAAATTTTCATGCTGAGTACAGATCATGGGATACAGGTATGTAGAGCTGCATGACCGCCAACTAAGGTCTAGGATCCCAAAAAGGCTCGGAAGAGAATTTCTGGGCTGCCTTCTTCATGTCAATCTCTCAGGTCCTGTAAGCGACAGGACAGGAGTTTCCCCAGTACCTTTGGGTGGCGGCAGGCGTGGATCTGGGTGTTTCGATCCGTCGTGAGATGGTGCAGGATGTCAGGCATGTTTTTAAACATATCCAGCTTGTCCACGTGAACCTGTGCATAACAGCAGAGGAAAGCACATTGTTTGAAATGCATTCCTAAGAATAAATACTTCTGGGGTCATTAGTCAAGGGGACTGTCCAGAGTGAACAAATCTTCAACTTTCTCTTGCAGCCTAGTCCTGGACTATTTCAGTGTAGTAAGTAATATGCTGCCAGGATATCACTGGGAAAAGGACTCATCTCAAAGGCTGCATCTGGTTGTGTTCATACTGTCCTTCAAAAAAAAACTTGAATCATACTGATTATGCATCTACTCGATGTCACACTCAGTTCTAAACCCCAGGAATATATATAGCAGAGAACAAGAAAGAAGCAATCAGGAATCTTCTACTGGGCTGGTGAGATAGCTCAGTGGGAAAAAAAAAAAATGTGGCAAGCCTGGGGCTATGAATCTGATGCCCAGAACCCACATAAAGGAGGAAGGAGACAACTAACTCTATTATGACGCTGTCCTCTCCCTCTACAAATACTACTGGTGAACATGTCACCCCCAACAAAAACCAGCCCACTGTAATGGCATGCTACATGCCACACAGGACAGGAGGACATGGATTGTCCTGTCTCATAAAGCTTCACTGGGCAGAGGAAAGATGCAGGAAAAACAAACAAACAAACAAACAAACAAACAAAACCCCCTCAAACCCAGCTGCCCTTGAGAAGTTTACAGCTAATAACAATTTAAAGAATTAAAACCAATCATGTAAGTTTTACTAAAAGCTTGTCTTCTGAGTCTTTCAAAGTAGATGATATTAGCTTAAAATTATACTAAGATCATGAAATAAAATAGTAGCATTCTATGTTAGTATGAGGCCAACAAACACCCTGAAATCATGTCCAGTCGCTGTGCTGGCCGGGACGAGGCAGGGTGCGGAAAGAACTCAGTACAACCACTCCTTTACCACATGGCTGCTCCTGACTTACTTAGGACCAATAAGAAGAGAAGGAAGGGGTGGGGGAGGGGAAGATGGAGCATCCAGCAAAGTCTGCCTTGCAAGCATAAGGAATTAAGTTTGATCTCCAGAACCCATGAAAAAAAGGAAAAAAGAAAAAAAAAAAAATCTGGCTATGGTGGCCTGCGCTTGTGATCCCAAGGGAGGAGGTGAGAGGTGGATCCCTGGGCCTCACTTGCCAGCCAGGCTACCTGCTGAATTCCAGGGCAATGAGAAACTCTGTCTTAAAAGAAATTAACTTTTGGCATCTAACACATATGCACATATATACATATATATATGTATATATATATATATAATATGCGCATGCATAACCACATACAGAGAAAATTTAAGCCAGGTATAGTGACAGGATCATAATCCCAGCACTCGGAGGGCTGAGGCAGGAGGATCACGGGTTTGAGGTCAGTCTGGCTATAGAGTGAGTTTTCAGACCAGCCTGGGCCATGCACCTGCTCCTCTCAGAAAAAGATGAAATGAAGTGGTAACGGTGACTGTAACTTCCCAGACTCTCTAAGGAAAACTGGAAGGAGACAAGAGTGAACCACACAAGAGAATCCTCATAGAAATGTCTGGAAAGGTAGCTGCAGATTATCCCTGAGCTACCTTAGTAGTAAACATCACTGTTTTCTCCTTGTGAATGCCTGATCTAGAACTGTCCCCATCTCAGCAAAGGGACTCAAGGAAACTCTGGGATCAACATCAAGTGCCTCTCCCTGAAGCACTCTTCTGCCCTGGCTTCTTTCCCCTGGGGCTCAGAGAGGTACTTTCCACTCTTTAGACACCCCTAAAATTACACCACAAGTTTAGTGGGGGCAAATAGTTGCCACCTTTATAGATTACAGAGACAAGGTGTGAAAAAAGATTTTTGTTTTCTTTTGGTTTTTTGAGACAGGGTTTCTCTGTGTAGCTCTGGCTGTCCTGGAACTCATTCTGTAGACTAGGTTGAACTCAGAAATCCACCTGCCTCTGCCTCCCAAGTGCCGGGATTAAAGGCATGCTCCACCACTACCCAGCATGAAAAAAGAATTTAAAAAGACAGGTAATTCAGATAAGTGTGTGTGTTTGTATATGTGTGTGATGTGTGAATATTATCACTACCGTGATTTTTTTTTTAAATTTTAAAGAACAATGCTGCCAATAACTGCATGCAATACACCCAGACATTACTTGGTTCAAGTTTACTTTTGATACTGGTTACAATCATTGTTATTTATTTCATACCCCACACTTTGGAAAAAAAATACTTTGCCTCTGAGGCACTGAAGTCTCTTCTGCCCTTCATGGGCTGTGACATCCTTTTGTGAGAACATGCACCTACAAAGATGAGGAGAGCTCCAAGGGGCCGGCCTCTGCTGCAGCTCTGTCTTAGCTAGCGGCTCCCACCTCCCCCTGGTTTCACTGATTTGGGGGAGGGGAGAGGAAGGGATGGGAAGGGCCTGGAAAGGGCCTGGTACCTGGACACCCAGCTCCTCACTCAGGTTGGTGAATAAATACTCGTAGCCATAAGCTGCTTTACAGTTCAGCCACACGACGTGGTGCGGACTCCTAGTGACCCAGCTTCGAACCAGTTCCAAAATCCCTCTCAAGCATTCCTCCTAGACACCAACAAAATTTGATACTTTGGAGAAATTCATATAACCTTTTTCCTCTGTGACATTCAGAAGTAATCACACCCAAGGGGACAACTACACCCTTCTAACAAGACAGGTGGCCACACCACCTCACCACTCCAGGCAGACCTGTCACCCCAGGAATACTCATACCCAGGCAGACCCATCACCCCAGGAATACTCACACCCAGGCAGACCCATCACCCCAGGCAGAGTCATAATCCCAAGCAGACACCCCAGGCAGACCCATCACCCCAGGAATACTCATACCCAGGCAGACCCATCACCCCAGGCAGTGTCATAATCCCTAGCAGACACCCCAGGCAGACCCATCACCCCAAGAAGATCTGTCACTCTAGGGAAACATACACGACTTGGGATTTGGTAAAACCTTGGGTCACAGAAAGTGGTGTCTAAATACACACTTTGGATGTCTTTTACTCTGCAAAGAAAAAAAATAGTGTTAGCCATTTCATGGGACATAATTGTGTATTAAATGATGTAGACCCTCAGGTATTTGAGCGTGCTGCTTTCCACTTGTAAACATTTTGTTCATCAACTTTACTGAAAAGCAATTTCCATACAATAAAATACAATACATTAAAAAGACTTTTGGACCCGAGAAATAACTTGGTGGGTAAAGGCAACTTTTACCTTTCACCATGCCTGACAGCTGGAGTTAGATCCCCAGGACACATTTAGTGAAAGGAGAACCAACTCCCACAAATTATCCTCACGTACACGTACGTACACACACACACAC